>CM056490.1:55753368-56349646 GCA_029783415.1 Anisodus acutangulus
TCACCAACATGAGGAGGATCTCAAAAGTGAGTACAAAGTAGATGGATCTACTGACGAGTATAAGGCCTCGGCTACTTGTACATGTGCTACCCTGTGAATAACTTAACATCCAAGGCCATTACAGTCTTGCGTGACATGAATATTAAAACAACCTTCATAACAGGAGAGTTGGAAGGGAATGATCAGAGTTGGTTTGTTGGACTGTTGGGCTTCTTCCTGAACTTTTATTTTGGTCCTTGAAATATTTACATTTTGGCCTTGGAAGTTTCAAATAAAACAGAATAATGAATCTGACAACAGAAACATTGACTCTGAAGTTAGAAAGCCAACAGTTGAAAAACAACAGCCTGAAAGTGGAAGTCATATTGAAACAAAAGTTTCGATATGAAAGATATGGGTATCACAGATGACATTTTCGGAATTGGGATATCTAAGACATCTAACAGATTGGTCTAACTCCAAACTCAGTTGTGAGATAGTTGACAGTCTCGTTGAAGCCACCAATGGATATGAATCATAAAACTGATTGGAATCATGGTGCACCCATATACAATGAGCGATATACGCAGGTAACATGTAGTTCAATGTATTGTACACACTACAACCGATATGGTATCGACCTACAAAACAGATCAGTTAAACTAAGATTCACTCATAATTTTGGAAATGATCGATAGAAGGCGTTAAATTGGATATGATAATGTTTGAAATATTCGTTTATCTATGAATTACGGTATTCTGGATGTCCAGCGGTTCTGAGAGAACACAGTGATGCAAACTGGACATCAGACTTGAAGAACACCAATGCCACAAGTAAATGTGTATGGTGGGTCTTGGAAAATCCTCTAAGAAAACTTGCATAGGCCAATTCATGATGGAATCAGAGTTTATCGCTTTAAACAAAGCATGAAAGAAGTTGAGTAACTTCACGACTCCTTAGAGGACTTCCCTTATTAGGAGAAGCCCATGCCTTCAGCAGTTATACACTGTGGCTAGCAGGTCAGCTTTAGGAAGGGCACGGATGACGGCGTCTGCACATATCTGTCAGGATCAGTCAGAGACATAAGACCGTATGGCAGTTAATTATCACAGGTGTCACTTCTTTGATTACTAATCAAAGGATATAGCGGACCCTTTAACTAAGGGAGTACCCGATGATCAAGTGTTCTGCATGTCTAGGAGAATGGCCTTAAAACCCAAAAAATACGAGCCTTTGCGGTGGTAACCCAACCATACTGGCTGGAGATCCCAAGAATTTGATTTAATGGGAAAACTAAGCTGCAAAAGGTTCAGTTGAGCGCTTCGGTGGAAGCAAGAGCACTTCGAATGATGATTTCTATAGGGAAACATGAATCCAAAGTTGTTCTCGTGATAAATATTAAAGTGCTACCTGCATGGTGGATAAAGGTTAAGCTTCCAAACCTTTAACGATCCTCAAACGGTTGAGGTTAAGGTTGAGAAAACTTTTAATGATTCCTACCACTTGTGAAATGGGGTATAGCACGATACCTTGTAGGAGATCACATATTTAAGTGCGAGGACAGACCGCCTCAAATGAACGCACTTAAGAATCCAAGTGTGTCCATGGCCACAACGGACAAAATAATAAGAAGAAAACGAATAAAGAGAGTTATTGTGTTGGTATCATTGTCTTGGCTTACACTAAACACTGACGGTTCAAGACATCACGTATAAGTAAGTCTGATGGTATTCAACTAGGGAAGGTTCAAAGCAGAAGCTACCTCTTCAGATGCAATATCTTTTCGCTGAAAGATTGCTGAAAGTAGGCACCTTGTATGTGCGCCAAAATCTCTTTCAAGAGGGGATTGTTGGAAATTTGCCTTTGGTGGGGAGATGCATCCACCCATATTTAATGAATTAAACACTAGGGTTCTGCATGTTGGAGGCTTTGTCTCTCCATACGTGCATAATCTACTAAGTGAGTAGATGACTGTAGGGCCAAGAATCGTCAAATTTCATTGAGAAATGAAAGAGATATTGGTCCAACAAGTAAGGTGTTTGAGGCATGAAAATATGGTGTGGGACAAATCTACCACATCGGTGAAAAAAGGAAGAATTGCTCTATTTATAAGTCTCTAAATTAGCTAAGGGTTTGGGAGCGCAAGGGGTAACCCATGTGTGTAAAGGAGGGAGGACCTAGATGTGCTTGGGTTCAAGGCTAAGCCCACACGTGCGCCGCCGCCGCCCGCCCGTCCCGTCCTGGCTCGGGCTCGGGTCACGAGACTTGGGTCTTAGGCTTCTTCTGATAGACCCCCAAATTGTTTAATATTTATAGTTTGGTCCATGGAGTTTCTGGCAGTTGAGGAGTCCCTCCCTTATTCTATATATTGGAGCCTTTTGGCTCAATTGCGACACACACATATACACAGAGAAACAGAAAGTCCAAAACGTGAGCAGAAACGTCGAGACAAAATCAGAAAACTCTTCCTTCCTTTTTTATTCTTCAGCAAGTCATTTCGTGTTTGTTTTCTTCGTCAGAATCAACCTATTTGCTTTGTAGTGTTGATTAGTTGTTGTTTTATCTTGAAAGACTATTGCCCATTAACGTAAAACCATATATACTGGGCAATCTTGTCTTAAAGACAGAGAGACATCTCTCGACTCATTCACAGTTGTAACAATCCAGATTTAGTGTTTCTTGATTTCAGGTTATCAAGATTCAAGACTCAATAAGCTTGCAGCAGTTCTGAATATTGGCTTGTTTGTTTATCCTTTCGAACACTTGTAATATTTATTTACTTCCCGTACTGCTTTACATATCCAACAAAAGTTTAAAAATAAAAACCAAAGGTCATATATAATTGACACATATATAATTTATAGCTCGAGAGCCTAGCTGCCTCACGGAGCCAATATTTAAACTTTATAAGTTCTATTTTAGGACTGCTCTCTTTGATAAGATTTCGTTGTAGTTGTAGTCGTCTTCTTCGTTGATCTCTTGTTGACCGCACCTTTTACGCTCCGCTCTAATCCAATCTCTGAATAAAACTGCAATCTCCAAGCTGTCTCCCGTCAATGAGTGTCTGTGCTCTCCTATTTGAAACCTTCCAGCAGAAAAAGCATTTTCAGAAGCTGTTGATGACGCTTGAATATTCAACACATCTCGGAACATCTTTGATAGTGTCGGAAATGTCTTCTCATTCTCCCTCCAGTATTCCAGCAAGTCTTCACGTCCATCTTCATTGACAATTGATTCGTACGGTACAACACCTTGCAAAACATAAACATCAAACTCGCTAATTTGTGAAGAACTTGAACCACTTATACATTTTATTTCTAAGGCCTTGAATACTAGAAGTAGAAACATCATGTCTTTTATTAGGTTGCAGTGAAGTAGAAAAAGATGGTACAGAAGCCGATTGATTCAATGCACTTTGTTCTTGGTTATATATATATATATATATTTATACACACACACACACATATATTGGCATTCAGTGTGTATGCTAGAAATAACTTCTTCTTTAGTTGGTTCTTCAGTTGGGTCTGTTGGAAGTATTTCTAAGCTTTCATAAATCGCTTCAACAAGTGCTTTACAACAGTCTACTTTAATAGTAGGATTTAATACAACACCAATAAAATAAATAGTGGTAATATGAAAAAGTATTTTCTTAATTTTATAAACATTTTTAATAGCGGGCGTAAGTTGGTTTTGGCATATATTCATTAAGTAACAAAAATATTAGAGCTATATAAAATAACATAGATGAAATAGTAGGATAATAAATTTCAGAAAATTCCTTAGTAGCAGAAAAAATTCTCTAAAAATACAATAAGTTCCAAAATTTTATCACAATCATCATCTACAAGCATATCCGTTGGATTTTGATTATGAGCGTTAAATAATAAAGTTATAGGTCTTTTATACTTGTGAGCAACAAGTAATTGTTCATACAAAAAATTCCACCTAGTCTCAACTTCTTTTGAAATTTTTCTAAAAGGTAATCCACAATCATGACAAGTTTTTTTATACTCTTTGCGTCTTTGTAATTTATTACCTTTAAAAATAAAGTTTATAACAAATTGTACTTTATCAGGGATGTCTTTAAAAAGTTTTAGGCCATCATTTACAACTAAGTTATAAACATGACATGCACATCTAATATGAAAAATATGGGGAAAAGATGGAGTAAATCAATTTTTAAAAAGGTTTACATCATAATCATTAGAAACATCATTATCTAATGTAATAATCATAATTTTATCAGTAATTCCATAATATTCACAAATTTCATGAATATTTCTTGAAATAAAATATTCAGTGTGCCTATCATCAATATATCTATATGCTAATATACGTTTTTGCATAGACCAATTCTGATCTATCCAATGACATGTAACAGTTAAATAATCATTACCGTTAGTACTACGACCTATGTCAGAAGTGATAGCCACTTTGCCATTAAAATGATACAATGCATAACGTAAATATTGTTAATATTCATACACAAATTTAAAAACATCTCTTCTAACAGTTGATCTAGGAAAATCGTTAAAAGCATGATTATATGTTTCTCGAATGTAATGAATAAAATCAGGAGATGAAGAAAATGAAAAAGGCAAGCCCTCCACAACAACTAATTTTGCTATATTTTCCCTATCTCTGTATTTATCATATTTAGGACATATAACTCCCCCCGTCATCGGGTTAATTTGGCCCTGTACTTGGTCGGGGACACTATGTGAACCTTGTCCCGACTCAAAAGGCATTTGCACACCCAATTATTCAGCCAAGTATTGGTTATACAAGCTTTGTGAGAGTTTTCAACATGTCTTATTAAACATCCCATCCCACCTTGACCTTTTCCAGTTTTAAATGGAATGAGAACATGGACTCCTTATATGAACTTAGACAATCCTCACCATACAAGCTAAATTTTGGGCTTGACTTAGGCCCAATATCCATTCTTTACATGGTATCAGATCCAGACCCATTCCAATATTTTGTTCGTCGATGTTGAACCCCCAAATTATATTGTCCACGCTCCAATTAATGAGGTCTGGACATGCGGGGAGTGTTAAGAGTCCCACATCGAAAATGAAATGGGAACATGGACTCCTTATATGGACTTGGACAAATCTCACCCTAAAAGCTAGCTTTTGGGGTTGAGTTAGGCCCAAGATCCATTCTTTACATGGTATCAGAGTCAGGCCCATTCCAATTCTTTGTTCACCGATGTTGGGCCCCCAAATTATAAAGAATGGATCTTGGGCCTAACTCAACCCCATATTCTAGCTTGTAGGGTGTTGATTGTCCAAATCCATATAAGGAGTCCCTGTTCCCATTCCATTTCCGATGTGGGACTCTTAACATAATCTATAGAAACCAGTGAAGTATGCTGATTATTCGATAGGAAAGAGACAAGAGCTGGAATTGGTTGTAATTGAGACACGTTTTTGAATGGACAATATGGACTTCTACGAGATGGTTAACCATTTTTTTAACCCTAAGATGGAGGTCACTCAAAACCCCTTTGGCTGTAGGCCGGTGATAGAGGCATTGTCACAGGCGCTAGCGGTAAAGAATGAATCACGGGCTTAACTCAACTTCAAAAGCTAGTTCATGAGTGGAGGATTGTCTAAGTACATATAAGGAGTCCAAACTCCCATCTCCACAATGGCACCCCTCCCCCCGCACGCCCAAAACTAGACATCTAGAGCAACAATGAATTGGAATGGGTCTGGCTCTGATACCATGTAAAGAATAGATCTTGAGTCAAACTCAACATAAAAATCTAGCTCGTGAGGGAGGATTGCCCATATATATATAAGGAGTCCAAACTTCCATCCCATAATCGATGTAGGAGAATCAACACTAACATCGACATAAATAGCCTACCCTGCTCCCAATCAAAAAAGCATGTGAGAATTCAAAGAGACATTCACACTCTGATTCATAGACAATTTCGTACAAACTATTCGAGCTAAAATGAATTATCACTCTTGTACAGTTCGAAATATCTATAAAGTATTAGACATCAAATTTTGAATATTTTTAGATCATGAAATTACTTTTCCTTTCCTTCTATCCAAAGATTGGATAAAAAAGCAGATGATAGGATGATACATGTTCGTCTTTTAAATATTCATATTAACGGAAGCCATCATAAATTAATTAAAGTGAGAATAAATATAAAGTTAACTATGATTAAATGATAAAAGTTTATATGAAAGATACATGTTTTGCATTCATTTGTTTATTACAACAACTAAAGTGAGTGTGAGTTTTTCCGTTATACCACCGAATGATGTGTTGTAGCAGATGGTGCAACTCCTCCCTTAACTAGAGGTCTCAGTTTCGAGTCCTGTATTAAGAATGGATCTTGGAATTAACTCAACCAAAAAACTACCTTGTAGGGTGAGGACTGTCCAAGTCCTCATAAGGAGTCCATGTTCCCATTCCATTTCTGATGTGGAAATCTTAACACTCCTCCGCATGTCCATACCTTGTTAAATGGAGCGTGGACAACATAATTTGGGGGCCCAACATCGATGAATAAAAAATTGGAATGGATTTGGCTCATACCATGTCAAAATGTGTGACTATCTCATCTTAAGTTGTTAGAGAGAGATCACACTTTTAATATTTAATTATATTCTTAACACGCCCCTCCACGTGCAGGCCAGATTTTTTATAGGCCAAATATGTGGAATTATTTTTTTATGGGTGGCGGTGAGATTCGATCTCAGGACCTTTGTCTGCTCTGATACTATGCTAAGAATAGATCGTGGGCCTAACTCAAGCCCAAAAGCTATCTTTTAGGATGAAAATTGTCCAAGTCCATATAAGGAGTCTACGTCCCATTCCATTTTTAATGTGAGAATCTTAACATCCTAGGTATGAAAAAATCTCGATAGGGAGCCCTTCCTCCGAATATGTCCTACGCTGGGCGTATTCGAATTAGTCGGGCTCTAATATGACTCCAAATGTGAAACTAAAAACAAAAGGTAAGTTTTTCCGCTATGAAGTTGTAATATTACAAAGTTAGTGACGCATAACCAGGAAAGGTGCCAATTTACGGTATAAATTTGAAAGTGGAAGAGTTAATAAAGTACTACTATTACTTTATCATTCACATATGAATTTCTCCAAATTATAATCTTGATTGACAAAGATCTAGGTGAATATATATGTAATTGTTGGAAATTTGCCTTTGACGGGGAGGTGCGTCCACCCATATTTAATGAATTAAACACTAGTGTTTCGCATGTTGGAGGCTTTGTCTCTTCTCACATGCATGATCTACGAAGTGAGTAGATGACCGTAGGGCCAAGAATCGTCAAATTTCGTTGAGAAATGAAAGAGATATTGATCCACGAAGTAAGGTGTTTGAGGCATGAAAATATGGTGTGGGACAAATCTACCACATCGGTGGGAATATGAAGAATTGCTCTCTATATAAGTCGCTAATGTGGTAAAGGGTTTGGGACCCCAGGGGGTATCCCATGTGTTTAAAGGAGGGAGGACCTAGATGTGCTTGGGTTCAAGGCTAAGCCTACACGCGCGCCGCTTGCTTCAGTCACGGGTCAATTTGTGAGGTGTGGGGACTTTCTGATATTATTTTTTTGGACCCCAGATTGCTTAATATTTACAGTTTGATCCCTAAAGTTTCTGGAAAGTTGAATTTGGAACGACGGAAGGCAGAAACTTTCTGCCTACCGTTGGAACTATTTTTTAGGGCATTAATCAGCCATTACTTGGCTGATTAACTCCTCCATAATCAGCCCTTCTTCAATGGCCATGAACAGTCCTTAAACCTGCCATTAATCTGCCTCCCTAATGGCCATTAACAACCCTCACTAATGGCTATTAACAACCTTGTTTGTGGCTGTTGGGCAGCCTCCTCCTTGCTATATATTGAGCTGTTTTGGCTCAATAACGTGACAGATATATACACGAAAATAGCAGCACATTTCAGTGACGAAACAGTGCACAAAACAGTGAAAAACATACGAAAATACCATAAAAATAGTGACGAAATACAGTGTGATATACACGAGATATACACAACAGAGACACACTATATACACAGAGACAAAACAGAAAAGAAAACAGAAACTCTTCCTTCCTTTTTCATATCTTCAGCAAGTCGATTCATATTTGTTTTCTTCGTCAGGCTCAACCTATTGGCTTTGTAGCGTTGAGATTAGAGTGTTGTTTTATCTTGGGAGACTATTGCCCGCTAACGTAAAAGCATATATACGGAGCAATCTTGTCTTAAGGACAGAGTGCAATCACATCGACTCAACACACACTGTTGTAACCATCCAGATTTAGTTGTTTCTTGATTTCAGGTTATCAAGACTCAAGACACAACAAGCTTGCGGCAGTTTTGAAGATTGACCATTTATTTACCCTTTCGAACACTTGTAATAGTTATTTATTTCTCGTACTGCTTTATAAAGTACAATAGAGTACCAACAGTAATACTAACACAACTCCGGCAAGCACTACAAATACTTATTATAAGGAAAATATGCAAAAATACATAGTAATTAGAGAACTTGTCCATGCTTCTCGCGGTTATAATAAAATATAAATGACTTTAAGAAATGATAACTTTACAAATTCAATCAAGATGGTTTTTCTTCGTTATTTGGAAAGGATCAAATTGATCGTATCTAATAGCAATAAACTACTCGAAAATGTTGCACACTAACTGAAAATTTTGAATTCTGAGTGAATATAGTTCTACTTCTATGAAGGCGTTGAAATCATAGTTTTGTATTTAATTAATAATATATTGCATGATATGTTACAAACTGCGGTTTTTAGTAAATCTAATAAGTTAACAAGTTGAGATAAGTTTACAATTTTGCACTTATTTATGTTGCAAATTTTGCCGCAACCTTTCTACTTTCTTAAATCAGTTTTATATAATTTTCTATATATTACAAGTTGCAAATAATCCCAAAAAAGTAATCAGAACTGCTACTTATACGTTTTGCAATGACCTTTATCTGGATGGAATCAATTTTATATGATTTCTTCTCTTCAAATTTGTGTAAGTCTGCACTGCTCATGTGGGTTACTGCAATATCTGATGCTTAAGAAGGGTGACGTTACTAACTAATGTGATTATTTCTATTTACAACAAAGTCTTACCATGCCTCTATTATTTATATAGAACTACAATATGGAATATCAAATGATATCATGAACATGACTATTAATTATTTAGAGGTTATGATAATAAAAATTGTGGAGGTCATAGAAATAAAGAATCATTTAGTTTTTCACATTAAAGAATATGAATGAATGGAGGAGTAGTAATTGACACATTTATTCTTGTACAATATAATAGGATCCACAATAATAGTGCACTATCATCGGAACCCTAGAATTCTTCATCGCCGGCAACAATCGGCGACCATACCTCCCCTCCCCCTCTCTCTCTTTCTTTCTCTTCTTCTCTCCTCCTCGTTACTGTTCTTCTTTGTTCTCTGGGTTCTGTTTCAGGTGGGTATCTTTTCGGCGAGCCTTACCTTGTCTCGTCGGAACCCTAAAACCGACCCAGAAGCCAAGAACGTCCAGATCTATACATGCATCTTCTTGCTGACCAGGGAATTCAAAGCAGAGGTCATTTTACTTCTAGATCAGAGTAAAGTGATTTCCGGTGGTGATCAGTGAATTTTGGTAGTGAGCAAGGATTTTTGGCGGGATTTCTAGCGGCGGACATGTGTTATCCACTTGGAGTTGGTACCTCCGGTGGTCCATATTTATTTAGAGTTGGTACATTCGGTTGCTCGTATCTATTCTTTGTCCCTATCCCTGTATTTAAATTTTGACGTTTCACTATATTGCTTCTTGCCTTTACGTTCTTGCATTTACTCTTCTTGCCTTTAGTTATATCATTCTTGGCGTTCCTATTTTAGGTGCAAAACTTTGATTAGTCTATTAGTTTATATCCGCTTTAGTGGCTTTGGTGACTGATGTTAGACTAGGGTCATGTTCTCGGTCGAGAACTAGGACAAGGGTTAGGGGGGTAAGAGAGATGCTAGGCTGAGAATAGGGTCTTAGAACATTGAGACTTTAATGGGGAAGTCCATATAGCTAGTTAAGATTCTTAAGAAGAGGAAGATTAATATAGTATATGTCCAGAAGACCAAATGGGTAAGACCTAAGACTAAGGATGTAGACGGGTATAAGTTATGGTTCTCGGGTAGGTCGAAGTATAGGAATGGGGTAGGCATTTTGGTAGACATCGAGCTAAGGGATCAAGTGGTAGAGGTTATAAGGGTCAATGACAAGATGATGATGATGATTAAGTTGGTAGTTAGAGGGTTCACTATGAACATTATTAGTGCTTACGCGCCGTAGGCGGGCTTGGACGAGGAGGAGAAGAGATGCTTTTGGGAGGATTTGGATGAAGTGGTGGGAGGTATACCACCCACTGAGAAGTTATTTGTAGGAGGGGATTTCAATGGACATATCGGGTCACTTCCGTGGGGTTATGATGATGTGCATGGAGGCTTTGGCCTCGGGGACAGGAACGGGGGAAGCGTATCACTTTTGGAGTTCGCTAGAGCTTTAAGGAGGGTGATAGCCAATTCAAGGTTTCTAAAGAAGGAGGAGAACTTAGTGACTTTCCGTAGTTCAGTGGCTAAGACTCGGATAAACTTTTTGCTCCTTAGGAAGGTTGACAACGGTCTTTGTAAAGACTGCAAGGTCATTCCGATGGAGTAACTTACAACGCAACATAATATTTTGGTGATGGATTTAGAGATCAAGATGGAGAAGAAGATGAGGGTTGCGGATGACATGTTAAGAATCAAATGGGGGAGTTTGATCATGGCTAGTGAAAAAGAGATAGGAGAGAGGTTGATGGCTAAGGGGGCTTGGGGGAGTAGTGGGGATGCGACCAGTATGTGGGACAAGACGACCAATTACATTCGGGAGGTAGCTAGAGAAGTGCTGAGAGTCTCACGGGGTATCCATGGTGGGCATCGAGGGGACTGATGGTGGAATGGTAAAGTTCAAGAGAAAGTGGAAGCGAAAAAAGTGGAGTATGCGAAATTGGTAGAAAGCAAGGATGAGGTAGAGAAATGGACGAATAGGGAATTGTATAAGATGGCGAGGAAGGAGGCAAAACTAGCGGTTATGGCGGTGAAAATGATGAATTTTGAACGCTTGTATGTGGAATTATAGGTAAAAGACAGGGATAAGAAGTTGTACATACTAGCTAAGGCGAGGGAGATGAGGTCCCGTGACTTGGATCACGTGAGGTGCATCAAGGACGAGGACGGTAAAGTACTTGTAGATGACGCACATATTAGGCGGAGGTGGCAGTCTTACTTCCATAAACTCTTGAACGAAGAAGGAGATAGAGACATTGTGCTGGGAGACCTAGAGCAATCTAGTAGGTATCGTGGTTTTGGATATTGTAGAAGCATTAAAGTTGAGGAGGTTAAGGGTATTGTTTGTAGGATGCGCATGGGACGAGTGTCCGAACCTGATGAGATCCTAGTTGAATTTTGGAAGAATGTAGGTAGGGCAGGTTTGTACAACATCATTTTTAAGACAACAAGAATGTCCGAAGAATGGAGGTGGAGTATAATGATTCCTTTGTACAGGAACAAATATGATATCCAGAGTTGCAACAACTATAGGGGTATCAAGCTGCTAAGCCACAATATGAAAGTTTGGGAAAGGATCGTGGATATGAGGGTGAGAAAATGTGTGTCTATTTCCGAGAACCAATTTGGATTCATGTTGGGGCGTTCGACTATAGAAGTCATTCATCTTATTAAGAGCTTAGTGGAGCAGTATAGGGAGAGGAAGAGAGACTTACATATGGATTTCATCGACCTCGAGAAGACATACGATAAAGTTCCTAGGGAGCTTCTATGGATATGTTTAGAGGTTAGAGGTGTACCTGTGGTGTACACTATGGCGATCAAGGATATATATTATGAAGCCAAGATCAGGGTACGGACAGTAGGAGGTGACTCATAACACTTCCTAGTGACGATGGGGGTTGCACCAATGATCTGCTCTTAGTCCATTCTTACTTGCCTTGGTGATGGATGGACTGACGCGACAAATCCAAATGGAGGTGTCATGGTGTATGTTATTCGCAGACGACATAGTCCTGATTGATGAGACTCACATCAGAGTGAACGCTAAGCTGGAGGTTTGGAGACAGACTATGGAGTTTAAAGGGTTCAAACTGAGTATAACCAAGACAGAATACTTGGAGTGCAAGTTTAGTAACAGGAGCTACCTTGAGACAGGCGTGGAGGTGAGGCTTGGTACTCATGTTATTCCGAAGAAAGGAAGCTTCAAGTACCTCGAGTCTATTATCCAAGGGAATGGAGATATTGATGACGATATCACACATCGTATTGGGGCAGGGTAGATGAAATGGAGGCTCGCATCTGGAGTCTTATGCGACAAAAGATGCCACCAAAACTTAAAGGCAAGTTCTATAGGGTAGTGGTTAGACCGACTATGTTGTATGGGGCGAAGTGTTGGCCAGTCAAGACTTCGCACATCCAAAAGATGATAGTTGCGAAGATGAGGATGTTGAGATGGATATGTGGGAATACAAGGAGGGATATGATTAGAAATAATGATATCCGGGATAGAGTGGGAGTGGCCTCGGTGGAGGATAAGATGGGGGAAGCAAGGTTGAGATGGTTTGGGCATGTACAGAGGAGAGACACAAATGCCTCAGTGCGGTGGACGGGTTCAGGAGGGGTAGAGGTAGGCCAAAGAAGTATCGAAGAGAGGTGATTAGACGGGATATGGCGTAAGTGCAACTTACTGAGGATAAGACCTTAGATAAGGGGTTGTGGAGGACACAGATTAAGGTAGAAGGGTAGTAGGTAGTCGAGCGCAGTCCTACTTATGCTTACAAACTGATAGTTGTAGTGTTATTATTGTAGCTCTGCTTAGCATATCATACTAGTAGGCGCAATATTGTTTTATAGTCCCCTATCATTTGGTTTCTGCTGCTATATGTTATTTAGTGTACTTTGTTTATCTTAGTTACATGCGTTAGTTACTACTTCTTTTTTCAGAATGTGCTAGCATTGCGTATTCGCTTTTGATACCAACTTTTTCAAACTGCTTTAAATTTCTTGTCCGGATCTGACCGTTTCTCTTGCTTTTCTTGTGCTTATGCTTTGTCTTGAGCCGAGGGTCTCTCGGAAACAACCGCTCTACCTACCAAGGTAGAGGTAAGGTCTGCGTACACTCTACCCTCCCCAGACCCACGTTGTGTGATTTCACTGGATACATTGTTGTTGTTGTTGTTGTTGTTAATATAGAATGGAACATTTTTTATCTATACATACGAAAAAATAATACATATATATTCCTCGTTAAACTCTTAACAATTACTAATAATACATGAACGTTCTAGCTGTTGAACATATGCATACAATATATAATTCCTCGTTAAAGTCTAACGTTGAAGTTAATAATGCATGAACTTTATATTATGAGAAGTTAAGGGTTATTTTATATAATAAAAAAATTACAGAAGGAAATAAGGAAGTTTCAAGGGGTAACCGTTTTTATTTGTGTTGTTCATAAATAATATGAACAATCTTGTTATAATATTAATTATGCAAATAGGACGCTACAATTATATCTTTTTATTCAATAACTTTCGAATATAATTTTTATATTTTATCAAATTATTTATTGTAAGTCATGCACATATGAATTATAAAAAATATCTCCAATAAATAAAGTATTATAGGAAAGGGGAAAAGTTAAGTAATTATAGACTTTAAGACTTTTAAAATAAGGTAAAGGGATAAGTGTGGGGCGAAAAAGAAGAAAAAGAAAATAGATAAATTGATTTCTTAACCTAAAAGGGATGTTATATCACGTTTATTATCACCACGACTATATGTACGAGAATTCTATTCATTTTTCTTTCCTTTTGATTAATTTAATCGATAAACATAATTATAATTTTAAAGCGATCCAAATTCAATAAAAAAAAGTTGATATATTTATGAAAGAATCATCGAGCTGCCACCTTCCCCTTTCTTTTCAGAGGTCTGTCCTCAATATGCATTCAGTTTGTGTCAAAATGTAATTCATGAAAACAAATACCACATTATATTATAAGCATTCTACATTCATTAGAAATTTAGAACCTAGTCCGAAATAACAATCACTTAAAAATGTTCCTTTTTCTCTTATTTTATACGTCAATTTTTTGTTTATGGGACAAATGATCTTTTCATACAGCCTATATTAGAAAAATTCACACTCATCTCATTCTAAATAGTTGGAAGTAAAATAATTCGATCCCACATCAACGAAGGCATTTATTATGAAATATTCCTAGTGATACTACCGTTACTAACTGATGACTGACGTCTATATGTTATCTTTGCCATAGTATATTGGCATGTGAAGAGTCTTTGTTGTAAATGTTCCTCCAATAATTAAGACATTTATTCATAATAATTAAGTAATTTATTTTTACAATAATATAATTATTTAAAATAGGAGAAATGTTAAAAAAGGAGAAAAAAGATAAATAAAATCTTTGATCATAGAGAGGTGTCACATAGAATTTCTTATTTCTAGTTTTATATTATATAACGATTATAAAGACTCAAAATATACTTGTTGGTGCGATAAGATTAATTACGATAACAACTTGTTTGGATGGTCATTACTTATTGTATGTATCAATGGAAAATGATATAATTTATTCAAACGTTATATTCATCAAAACAATACAGTACATTACAATACAATATATTACCACGGAGAGGTAACTTATCAAGCCTTTTTTGGTACCACTTTCAAAGAGTCGCGTTTTCTGGCTGTTACTCCCATGCTTTCATCCATATTAATAGATTTAGGAGAGACACCATCAGGAAGCTCCCAGTGGAATTCGTGAAGCAACGATCCCAGAGCGAAATGTATCATGCGATGGCCTAAAGGCAAACCAACGCACATCCTCCGTCCAGCACCAAACGGAATTAGCTCATAATGTTGACCCTTCACGTCCACTTTCGAGCCAAGAAACCTCTCGGGCTTGAAACTCACAGGGTCGTCCCAACATTCAGGATCTCTTCCAATCGCCCACGCGTTTACCCAAACTTGAGTGCTTTTTGGTACGTCGTACCCCATGAACTTGGTATATTGAATTGTCTCTCTTGGGATCAAGAAAGGTAGAGGAGGATGTAAACGAAGTGATTCTTTTATTACAGCTTGCATATAAGGAAGATTGTCAATGTCACTTTCTTCAAACTTCTTGTTTGGTCCTACTACTTTTGAAATCTCTGTTTTCACTTTGTCCATTGCTTGTGGATGGCGCAAGAGCTCTGTTAGTGCCCATTCTACGCTGCTGCTAGTCGTCTCTGAACCGGCTAAAAACATTTCCTGATGTTTCATACATGTAGAACAAACTTAATTTCAAGGTACTGCAATATCAATACTATACTAGGTAATGCTGGAATACTAAAAGAAGTGTCTGTTTTTGCCCTGATACCTAATGGAACTCTAATCATAACTCTTGGTCTAATATGAAAAAGTGTAGTTTTTGTCCTTGACCCCTAACCGAACTCCAATGTGAGCGTAATTCTAATCATAGTCAAAAGTTGAGGGTTTAATTTACACATTTTTCTTAAAGAAAGTTGGGGTGTGTATTCTACTCATTTCACAGTGGAGCTTTGTTACTGATGAGGCAAATACGACAATCTACTAACGACAAGGGTATTCATGAACCAAAAGTGAAACGGAAGACAAAATTATATGGAGCAATTTCAAATAGTACAATGGCAAAATTGAACGTTTTTTCCTAAAGCAGAAAACATCAAGATAAGAATTAACCAAAATAGCCCCCACCAGACTTTTTAATATTACAATAGCTGACGGATGTATAATATATGTGTAATCCATATATTATATATGTATAACTATGTATAATATGTGTATAATGTTACGAAAAGTAAACAGTGAGTCCGGCCGACTAGTCGTGTAAAGATACAAAAAACTTACAGTTTTTCTTCAGTGAAATTAGTCCTCATAATTAAAGTGGTAAGATAGTAGTAGAGGCGGTCAGGTGCCAAGACTCTCATTATCTTGAGGAGTCAGGAGAAGAGGCGGGACCACAATGGGAAGATAGTAGTAGAAGATAAGAAATGAAGATTGAAGAGTGAGGAATGAGGACATCAAATTATTGCCTAAGCAGAACAGAGTTTTCTGTACCAAATACAATTGAAATGAAAATCATTAATGTTGAAAAGAGAAGTCTTGGAGATCGAAAAGAAAAACTTACCAGTACGAATACTTTGATCTCATGTTCTGATAAATTAGCTGGTTCATCTTTACCAGTACCCTCAAATTCAAGCAACACATCCAAGAAATCCTTTCCCTTCTCCGCACCCTTCTTTCGTTCTTCTTCGCGTTCCTTCAGAAACATAGACGCGATTTTCATCGCCTTTCCCATGTCTCGCGCCATCTTCTTCCTCAAACTTTGTAAATCGAACTTTCTAAGAAACGGAAACATATCAGAAACATTAGCAATACCTGACCATTCATTTATTCTCTTCATGGCATTGAAGAACTCCGAGGCCTCCTCGGATTTTGGATCAGCCAAGTCTTTCGACAGAATCAAATTTCCTAACATATTAAACGATGCTAGGAATACAAAACGCGTAACTTCAATCCCACTTCCTTTTTCTACAGAATTCGCTTCTTTTTCTATCCATTTTACCATGTTATCGACACATTTTCGTCTTACTGGCACTGTTTCACTGATCTTTTTGTGTACAAACATTTCCACAGTACTTATCCGCCTTTGAAAGCGCCAGAAGGAGCCGTATCGGCCTATGGCCATGGACCCTTGATAGTAACTGTGTGCCTGATTTACATCAGGTATGAATCGACCCGCGAAGGAAATATCGTGGTTCTTGAATAACTCTGCAGCTGCTTGAGCTGTTTGAACAACCATAATGTTGGTTGAAGTGCCAAGTTTTAACCATAAAATAGGGCCATATTTCTGTTTTAGACCTGCCAATTTTTTGTACGGCACAGTCCCTAGTTCAAATATGTTACCAAAAATTGGTAATCCTCGTGGTCCTGGAGGTAATTTGTAAGAGCAATTAGTAGCCTTTTTCAGAGAAAATAATAAGATGAAAGCCGGTAACAAGATGATTGCAGAAGAAAATAGATAGCTCCATTCTAATTCCATCTCTCATATATTTTTTGGTGACTTATTGGTTTGCTATAAATTATGTGATGGAGGCTCTTATTTATATTGCTTCCCATCACCACATAACCCCTTGACGTGGTATTGTTTATTTAGTGGAGGCCTGAATTATTTTTTGTCCCTAAGTGGAACTTGGTGATTTGATAACCTTAACCCTTGGACGAGTGTATTACTCAATATTAAAAGATATTCATCATATATTTTATAATTATTAGTGTTGTATAATTATGATAGATATATGATCCTTATTATATTAGAATTCCACATTGTACGCATTATATATATTTGTATTAATGAGAAAGACTCCCCAGGGAGATTAATACATTTTTACATGATATCAAGAGTCAAACCCTAAAACATCAAAACCTTTTTTTTTTCTTGCTCGCCGACCCCCCACACACACTTGACCGGCGGCACCAAATTTTTTCGATTTTCTTTCTCCTTTTTTGGCTTCCATGTCTCCTCCCACCTCTCCTAAGGCTTCCGTCGCCTCCTCCTCCACAGTCGTCCTAGACAACCCCCACGTCTTTCACTTTTTCTTTCCATTAGGCGTTCGTAATTCTGAATATCAAGAATTTCATTCCCTTAGTTCTTGATCAAGAAGATGGTCAATATGCATCGTGAGTTGAACTGTTTCGTATTCACGCATGCGCGTATAACATGCTTGGCCAGATTGACTACTGTTTCCTCGCCTCTATTGACGTTGCGGACACGACGTGGCGCTGCCTTGACACTATTGTCAAATAGTGGATTTATGGCACCATATCCAAAGACTTGCTTCATACGATTATAAAAACATATGCCATGGCCATGAATTATGGACACATTTGGAAGAGATATTTCAGGATAACAAGAATACTCATGCCGTGTATTTGGAGGAACAGTTCAACAATACACGCCTCGAGAATTTCGCAAACATGTCTGAGTATTGTAAAAATTGAAACTTGTTGCGGACCAATTATCCAATGTGGGGACACCAATTTTCAAAACGAAAATGGTCCTCCAACTGATTTATGGCTTACCAAAAGGCCAATACGACACCCTGGCGATTATGATTCAACAAGCTGATCCACTACCGAGCTTCAACAGGACCCGTTCACAATTACTTCTGGAAGAAACCCGACGTGCCAAGCAGGACGAACACAATAAAAAAACGCTAGCAGTTGAAACTATCGTGGCAAATAACGCCGCCTCCGGCCAACCACCACCGCTGGAGAACCACCCATAGCGGAATAACCACGGCGGCGGCAAGGGCGGCAGAGGCCGCGACACCGATCGAGGTGGAGCACTAACGTGGCAGAGAGGCAAATATAAGAAGTTATGAGGGGGGAAATAGTTCAAATGTGTACCGAACAAATAGTGAAAGTTTAGGGCCCCGAGCAATGGAGGAGTTAGAGGCCGGCGTACAGGGTTGGATGAATTCATAGTTTTAGTTCAAATTCTATATTTATATTAAAAAAATTATTAAATATGTATAAAAATTAAATTTAGAATTCAACTACTATTATCTTTACGTGTTATCTTAACATTAAAAGCCCAAGTTCAAATTTCGGTTCCACGTGGCGGCTGGGCTATTGAGCTATATATTATGTCTTTGTCAATTAGAAATGACCTTTAATTTTTCTTTTTGAAACTTCAGCGCTCGTTTGCTTGTATAATTATGTTAGTTTAACATTTTCAATGCCTCGGTGGTATCAACTAGTCAATGATAAATTATGTCCACAAGACTTGTTTTTTTGCTTTACGGCTTTACGCGACTTTGTATCCACTTGGCACTTGAATTGAACAATTAGATAAGCACTAAAATTTCTTCAGTTTAAAACTTTAAATCCATTTTTGAGATACAACCTCTGTCATTTCAGTCACGTAATTTAATTTGTCATGATTGTTTTTAAAAGGAAAAAACGTTAAAAGATTGTGATTTTAAATATATTATATTATTTATGTGATTATTAAATCTTTTCATTAAAAATAAATTAAAAGTTTCATAATTATTTATAAATATAAAATATACTCTTTTTTAGATATATCAATAATACTCCGTAAAGAAATAATGTCACATGGAATAGAAAACAAAAGCAAGTAAAAATGTGATGATTTTCAAGGAGAAAAAAGGAAAAGTAAGTTGGTTGCAATAACTTGTGAAGTTACATTTATGAAGCACTTTGATTGAATTATAATAAATTTTCTCACTAATTTAAGGCATCATATAAACAGATTCTAATTATGTTAGCAACTTAACATGTTAGTACTTTGTAGAAAATTAAATTAAAAATAAACAACAACAACATACCCAGTGAAATCTCACACTGTGAGTCTGGGAAGTATAGAGTATACACAGACCTTACAACAATTATAAAAACAAGAAAATTCACTGTAACACCCCGTAATTTCGGGCAATGGTTTGAACAGCTAGACGTATGCAATTAGACTTGAGGCTGAGAAAATTTTGTTATGTGGAGGTATGCACATCAAGAGCTTAGTATATAAAAAGATAAAATTCCGACACAATTTACAATTTAGCAAGTATGACGACGGGGATTAATAGTAATATTTTGTATATCCCAGAAGAGGTTATGGACTAGTGTTATATCACACGACTATGATATATGAATAATTTTAATTTAGTGGATGTCATGTGGAACCATGGGAGTAAGTAGTTGATGATTATGCATCTATAAGGATGAGGTGGCAAGTCCATGTTACGAGTTATCAAGGAATACAAGTGCTCGAGTGGAGGCCACTATCAAGTATCAACTACATATTGTATAATTCTTGTCTTACTTTGGTTTCAGCCATTTAAAGAAGATATATATATATTTCTTCTTACCTTAGTTTAAGGAGAGTTTATGGAAGTGGACAACAACATTTTTTTTTCTTTCTAAAACTAATACAGCAACGAACATATAAGGAAGCAATATATGCAATAACTTTGCATTCCATTTTTAAGAGTGAGCTCGGTCCTTGTAAAGCTTGAATAAGGGAATTGGTTTTCCCCCCTAAGTTAAGCTTGTAAAGGGCGGTTGGTCCATCGTAATTGAATGGTGGGTCATGAAACAAGGTATGTTAAGACAAATTATTTCTTCTTTTGGCATGTTTCATGTAACGAAACGTAAACGTGATGTTATTCCATAAATTACTCTACTCTTAGTAGTTAAAGAATGTTTATATTATTGATTCCTATGTTAAAAGCATGTCTAAATATGTTCTTAAATCCTTATTGAGATATATAGGAAAGATGTTAATATTTCCAATGTTAGCCGAATGTACAAGGATATTATGTCATCCGATAAGTTCAAAAATATTTTATTGTCATTCATGCATTTTCATTTACATTATATTCATGTATTACCCTGGATCCATATGTGTTATATACACTGCTATATGGTATGAATTATACATATGTAGGGGATGGGGAAAAGGGAATGGCGTTATATACGCATCACCACCTGCACCGGGTACATATTTCACGAAAAGGAAGATGCCCATGTGAGGCCAATATTGATGCTCTTGTGTGACCAATATGATAATGAAATGATGCCCACAGATGCTGTTATGGAAAGGAAGATGTCCTTGTGTGGCTAATATATATATGTATATCGCATTTGCATCATGCATGACATTTAGGCATTCACTATATGATATGATTTCATAACATATGCTGTTATGGTAAGGAAGATGCTCGATGAGGCCAATATATATGTATACGCACTGTGCATGACGGTTAGGCATTTACTACTGGTCGGTTGTTGCCATCATTGTTTACATCTCGATTTATTTTTGGTATCCCTGTTATGTTATTCTTCATGCCGGACATACTCAGTACATCAGTCGTACTGACGTCTCTTTTGCCGGGGGACGCTGCGTTTCATGCCCGCAGGCTCAGGTAGACAGGAAGACGGTTCGCGCTAGTAGATTGTTGTTTCAGCTGATATTGGAGCACTCTATTTGTTTCAGAGTTGCAGTTTGGTCGTGGTATGATATTTTGCATATGCATATGGGCAAGGCGGGGCCTTGTTCCGACCTTATGGTGTCATGTACTTTTTAGAGACGTGTAGACAGATGCCTTGTGTGTAGTAATCATGTATGGCCTCGTCGGCCTGAGTATGTAATAATAAGTTGGATTTTCTGGTTAAGATTTTACATAGTTCTTTTTCGACTTAGTTCATACTTAATTATGATTAGATGTTAACTGTATGATTAGTGATACTCGGCAAATAAGGTCCGGATGTCCGTCATGACCCTCCGGGTTGGATCTTGACATTCACTACATTTGCTTCGAGACATAGAATATCTTTACATTACATTAAACCACTGAATGTCATTAGAAGTGTAGCAAGAAAAATAATTAGCAAAAAGCAAATGCAAGCTTCTGGAAGGATACTGATAATTGAGAAGTAGTATTCAATTCATGGCCACCATCAATTATTGCGTTTCTACTTTTCATGGAGGGACCACCAATTATTGCGTTTCGACTTTTTGGGACAATTTTAATTTGGATCAGCATATTTATGTATCTGATAGAAGTTAGAACTAGAATGGATTGGGAAATCAATTTTGCTTGCATGTTTATTGTTTATCGTGCATGGCATATTGGCATTATGCAGAGCACTAGTGACTTCTTCTAGAGGAAAAGAACAGGTCTATGATCCATTGCATGACGTTTTTTTTGTGGGGGGAGGGGGGAGTCATTTCAATAAGGAGCTTCTAATAATTAAATTTGTAATCATGTGGAATTAGTATTATGACTTGATATATATTATTTTTGTTCTACCTATTTTATTAAATTATTTACAATAATATTAAATTGATATAACTTGGTACTAGATTCATACTAATTATCGTGTTCAGTTGCTCAAAAATTATGACGGATTGACATGACTTGCTACTGTCTTCACTTTTCCTTTCTTCTTTCATTGTTCTCATATCATGTCGGATTGGAAAAACTTTGTAATATCTTCATTCGGCATATTATTTTAAATTGACTGACTTATTATCATATGGGCTTCCCTTATACTAAATGACTTGAGCTTGTCTTGACCCTCTTTTCGACAAATAAGACTTTCTCTTATACTATAACCTTAACTATTTCACGACTCAAATCCATAACCTATTAATCACACAAAAACATCTTCATTTATAGCAGTTCTACATATTAATCTCCACATAATAGTTCTCATATTATTATTGACTACAAAATGATGCTGCACTATCATCAAAAGGTAATATCTGTGGTCTTATATCTATTGTTTACATCTTGTGATGTAGGTCAGATGGTAGACAGATGATTTATCAGCTGAGTTCTCGTATGGCTACTGTTTTACATTGCGAGGATGTAGCTCAGATGGTAGAGCACTCGCTTAGCATGCAAGAGGTACGGGTATCGATGCCCCCATGCCTCCATCAATCTTTTATACTTTATACTAATATTTTCCCCAGATTTTACATTTTTGTGGACCTTCTGTAGCAATCTATGGGCTCACATCCTTACTTATATCTGGGCCTTGGGTACTTGGCCTAATGACTGAAGCCCAAATGGCTCAACCAAGTATACTTTCTCTTTGGACAAGTTATACATTTGGCCAATCGAACAAAAATAATCACATTCGCTCAAATGTACAAAAGATATATATTATTTTGTATCTAAAATGATAATTTTACGTATATAAAAATACACATTCTTTGGCTATTATTTAAGTGGGGGCTATTTATGTCAAATTCTCTTTCTTTTTCCCTCGTTTAACTTTTTTTCGGAAGAAAATTTTCCCAGAATTTTAGTAGAGCTTACTTGCTCGCTTAAATGTTTTTCAGCAGACCTAATGAGTACTTCTTTATTTAATTAATTTTAATCAGTTAATATTGTACAAGGATGTTACTTTTGAAATGAGTTCTTTCTCAACTCCTGATAAAGTGACTATTATTAGTTAAAGCATTAAACAATAATAACAATAACAATTCAATACTTTCGGGATTTTTTTTAGATAGGAGGAAGGCAAAATGAATTTTACGTATTAGATAAGAACATTTCACTTACAATACGTGAAAATCCTGGGATTACTATAATTCTTGTTTATTTTATTCTCCTCTGCGTAAGCGATATTGAAATATTTGCTTTCAATTTCATTCAAGAATGCTTCACTTCAAATTAACTAATCAATTAAAAGCGAAGACAATAATGCTTTTGTTAGAAATTGAAGAAGAGATTAGGAAATTTTCCTTGTATTTCTGATGATGAAAACTGTACAGTGCTACTGCTAATTTATAAATATTCTAGGGACTAAATGCTAAATTCCTAGACTATGTAACTAACTAATTATGAATTTTGTACAACTCATAAAAAAAATCAAAGTGCCATTTTTTCTATGTGGCTATGTACACTATAACTATGTTGTTCTATTTTATCTGAGCTCCTTTACTTTATTGGGCCGCTATTTGTTACTTTGAAGAATTGGCCCAAAAGAACATTGAGCCCAAAACTAATTGTGTTGGCCCAATACCGACTTGTACGTGTGTGTTTGAATAGGCTTCATCATCAACCTCGTAAACTCGTAACATCTTTGCCACTATTATCTTTATCTTCTTCTTTCAAAACACCATCAGGAGAAATGTGTGTCAAGGAAAATCCTTCCTCAAGTTGGAGGGGAGAGGTGAAACACCAAACTTTCCAAGTATCTGTCGATGTGAAAGACCAGTGAGTGGCTTAGTGAATAGATCGACGAGCTGGTGCTTAGATGGAACAAAAGATAGTGAAATCAATCCTGAGAGAAACTGTTGTCAAACAAAATAACAGTCTATTTTCGCATGTTTAGTTCGATCATGGAAGACAGGATTGCGAGCTATGTGGATGGCTGCTTGACTATCGGAGTGAATCGACATCGGCAATGATGGTAAGAAGGATAGATCTTCAAGAAGAAGAAGTAACCAAGTGATTTCATTGTAACTCATCGTGATTGACCTATATTACGCCTCATGAAGAAGAAAGAGAAATCGACGCTTGTTTTTTGGACTTCCATGAGATGAGTGCACCACCAAGAGTGACATAGAAACCAGAGACAGATCAACGAGATTCAGGGCAAGATGCACAATCTGCATCGCAAAATGCATTCAAGGAGAAAGAAGGAGTTGAAGAGAGAAAAATCCCTTGACCAGGGTTCAGAGACAAGTACTTGACAACCTTTAGAGCAGCTGAAAAATGGGCAGTGGTCGATGATTGCATATATTGGCTGAGCTTGAGCACTGCAAATGACAGCCGTCCGGTATATGTAAAGTAGTTTAGTTTTCCAATCAAATGTCTGTAAAGGATAGAATCCTCTAGCAATATCTGATTTTTATCTTGAAATTTATTCGCATGATCAATAAGAATGAAGATAAACTTTCTCTAACTGATTATAAACCCATGTGACTCCCTCATAACTTCCATTCCCAACAAATAATGTATATTGCCCAAATTCTTGACTTTGAATTCTGAATTGTGAAAAAGTTGAATTTAAGAGATTTCCTCTATATGATTCCCAGTGAGTAGTATGCTATCCACATAAACTGCTATAATACAGATAAGATTACCTGTCCTTTTAAAGAAAAGAGAATATCATTAAAAGAAGCTGAATATCCCTTATAACTTAGTGCTCCAAAGAAGTCTGGCATACCACTGCCTTGAGGCTTGCTTGAGATCATAGAGTGATTTTCTGAGAAGACAAACATGATTAGGACTAGGAGAGGTGAGACCTGCAGGGAATTTCATTGTAATTTATGCCCTATTTTTGAATATTTCCCTCACAACCAACCTTGCTTTGAGTCTTTCAATAGTACCATCAGAATTATGTTTTACTTTGCACACCCTCCTGCTGGGTAAAGCCTTTTCCCTTTAGGAAGTTCCACTACATTCCATGTGTGATCTGATTCTAAGGCTTAGATCTTAGCATCCATACCTTGTTGCCACCCAATGAGAAATTTCTAGGTTCAGATAGAGAAGTGATAGCTTGTAGTACATGTTGATTGTTAGGAGAGAGCACAATGAAGGAATGAATATTGGGATAGACAAGAATTAATAATATTTGTGAGATGAACGTTGTTGCATATGTAGTCCTTGAGATATGAAGGTTGATGAGAACTTTTGTCACTTTTTCTAGTAGGAATAGTACTGTGATGTTGTGGTGAAGGAGAAGGACTTAAATGAGGTGGTAAAAGAGGAGTGAGGTCTGGTGAATATTGTGGTGATGTGGGAGGAGGTTTGGTGGGAGTAGGTTTTGGGGTAGAAGTAGAGGAGGAAGTTGAAAATCTTTTAGGACTAATGGTGTGTCGGGAGGAGGAAAAAGAGAGTGTGAGGTATACTAATTTGTAGTAAAGGGGAAATGTTCCTCATGAAAATTCATATCTCTAGAAACAAAGATTTTCCTAGTGTGGAGATCTAACACTTTGTAGCCCTTTTGTTCGGAAGGATAGCCAAAGAAGACACATGCCCTTGCTCTTTCATTAAACTTTCCTCTTCCTTGTGATAATGTAGAAACATAACAAAGACAACCAAAGGACTTGAGAGAGAATTGTAAGAGAGTTTTCTCCCAAACAGAATCTGATAGGGACTCTTCCCTTTTAGGACTTTAGAAGGCAATCTATTAATAAAAAAAGTGATAGTCAATAAGCATTCTCCACAATAAGAAATGAAAACTTTGGATTGAAAAGAATAGTCCTCTAGCAAGTTCTAAAAGATGTTTATGCTTTCTTTCAACTGTCCCAACCACGACAACTTCTCTGATGTGAAATTTCCTTTTCTTTTAGAAAGAGTGCCTCTTGTGATGCTCTTCCTAATTCAAAGGCATTATCAGATCTGATGTTTTTCATTTCTATTTCAAATTATCTCTCCACCATCGATAGGAAAGATTTTAAAACAGGAAAAACATTGCATTTTGTTGTTTACAAGAAAGTTCATGTCCCTCTACTGTAGTCATCAATTATAGTAAGAAAATACTTGTATCCATTGTGAGTGGCATTTTATATGGTCACCAAGTATCAATGTGGATTAGATAAAAAATTCTCTTAGACTTTATGTGACTGTGAGGGAAGGAAGCTCTAGCTTGTCTAGTCTTTGGGCATATGTCACACACACACACATTCAAAATTAGTAGGAAAATGAATGAAATGGAACTTCTTCATTACTGAATAGGGCAGATGCCCAAATTTAACATGCCAAAGCTTTACATCTGAAATAGCATTGGCAGAAACTGGAAATGAAAGCAAACTAGAAAGACTATTGGAATGACTTCCTTTTTAAAATGAAAGTACATTGACATTATATGAACACTTAGTACTTGAAACTCTAGGTTGCAGAAGATATAGCCCTTCCTTTGCTTCACCAAAAACTCTGATCTTCCTCAAAGAATGGTCATGCAATATACACTCAGTGGATGTAAAAAATACTGAGCACTCAAGCTGAATACACAATCTGTGAACTGAAAGTAGATAATGCTTAAAATCTGGAACATAGAGCACATTCTTTAGAGTAAGATTGTGTAGAATTAGTACATTTCATGCATGTGTGACAGTTATTTTGGAGGAATTAGTTAAATTGATGTTTACAGGAACATGATGTGCAATTAAATAAGAAAAAGAGGATGAATCAAAATACATATGTTCTGATGCCTATGAATCTATAATCCAGGTTTTAGAATTATAAATAGAGAAACAAGATCCTGAATATTTTATAATTGTACTAGCACATGCATTAACATTGATTTCTGAACTAGATGTCTCTATTTTTCCCATCTGAATTGCTTTTGGATCATCTGTGCATTTTCTGTACATTGTTCTTTGCTAAAATATTGTTGGTTATGTATGCTAAACTGCTTCTGCTGGTAATACATGGTTGGTTCATATTGCATTTCATTGTTCCCCTGCATTTCCTATGTTATACCAATATTTTCCTTTCTGTAAGTGTAACCCCATTTCCCTTTTGATTAGTGAACTCAAAGTCTTAAGGATATCCTATCAGTCTGTAGCAATCATCCTCAACATGTCCTACCTTGTGAAAATAGGTGCAGGACACATTTGGATTGTACTTGTTCTTCTTTTTTGAGGATATCCTCCAAACCTCTGTGATGTGTTTCCATTTCTGTATGTTGTTTGGTTTCCTGTTCTTTGAGCAATCCTTCTTTGGCTTCCCACCATGAATGAACCTGAATCAGGTGATATTTGTGCATTAACATATACCTCCCTTTGATTTTCATCCTGCAATAACAAAGAGTAAGTGTGATCCATGTTTGGCAAAGAGTTAAGCGTTAGGATATTTCCTCTGCCATATGCATAAACATCATTCAGTCCCATTAGAAACTGAATCATTCTTTGATCATCGAGAGATTTAGTTAATTTCCTTTTTCCATCACAGACACAGTCACAAGTGTAAATTACATCTGAGTTTAATAAATCTACCTCATCCCATAATTTTTTGAGCTTTGTGAAGTATCCAGAGATGTCTTTGCTCCCCTGTACTAAACCACTTAATTCCTTTTGCAAGTGGTAGAGTTTTGCTCCATTAGATTTTCCAAACCTTTGCTCTAAGCTGTTCCACATATCCTTAGCTGACTCAGAGTAAATGGCAGTCTCTGATGTCTTTGGAAACTGAGTTCAATAACCATGCAGTCACCATATCATTGCAACAACTTCATTGAAGGTAGTCTGCTGAATCTAGATCTGGTGCACTATATGATTCATTGATAAATCCCAATGTCCTCTTAGCCGACAGTGCTATGAGAACATACCTTCTCCAACCTGGAAACTCTTTTCATCAAAGATAGAGTGCACAAGAGTCATGCTAGGAGAATATGTAATGACATGTTCAGTCGTTATGTGCATTTTGACTATTTTATCTATGTTGACCTAATTTCCAAAGTTATCAGACAATTCTAGTAGAAGTTGAGAAATTAGAACCTTAAAGAGTGAAAGTGTTGACCTGCAGTTAACTTTTATGTAAAAAAACCTTTTTCAACATTTTGTCAAATCCGTGAGGTCCGAAGGATCGTTTATGACTTGGTAGGATAATTATTTCGGTTCCCAAGGCCTTCGGGACTGCTCTTGACCTTTAGTTGGAAAGTTAGTTTAGGCCATTGGGAGTTGACCCGAAGATGGAAATTCTGAAATTGCGAGTGAGTCCATAGCATGTTTTTACATGTGTGTTCATATCTTGTTTGTGTCAGGAGGTCTCGAGTGATTATCGAATTTTGAGTTGAAATTGTTTAAGTATGAGAATTTCTGGTTTCTGGTGTTCTCGCTGGGGCGAGCCTCAATCTTGCCGCCCTTGCTTCGAGTCACGAAGTGAAATTTGTGGGCTGTGGGGACTTTCTGATATTATCTTTTTGGACCCCAGATTGCTTAATATTTATAGTTTGGTCCCTAAAGTTTCTGAAAAGTTGAATTTGGAACGACGGAAGGCAGAAACTTTCTGCCTACCGTTGGAACTGTTTTTTGGGGCATTAATCAGCCATTACTTGGCTGATTAACTCCTCCATAATCAGCCCTTCTTCAATGGCCATGAACAGTCCTTAAACCTGCCATTAATCTACCTCTCTAATGGCCATTAACAGCCCTCACTAATGGCTATTAACAACCTTGTTTGTGGCTGTTGGGCAGCCTCCTCCTTGCTATATATTGAGCTATTTTGGCTCAATAACGTGACAGATATATACACGAAAATAGCAGCACATTTCAGTGACGAAACAGTGCACAAAACAGTGAAAAACATACGAAAATACCATAAAAATAGTGACGAAATACAGTGTGATATACACGAGATATATACAACAGAGACACACTATATACACAGAGACAAAACAGAAAAGAAAACAGAAACTCTTCCTTCCTTTTTCATATCTTCAGCAAGTCGATTCATATTTGTTTTCTTCGTCAGGCTCAACCTATTGGCTTTGTAGCGTTGAGATTAGAGTGTTGTTTTATCTTGGGAGACTATTGCCCGCTAACGTAAAAGCATATATACGGAGCAATCTTGTCTTAAGGACAGAGTGCAATCACATCGACTCAACACACACTGTTGTAACCATCCAGATTTAGTTGTTTCTTGATTTCAGGTTATCAAGACTCAAGACACAACAAGCTTGCAGCAGTTTTGAAGATTGACCATTTATTTATCCTTTCGAACACTTGTAATAGTTATTTACTTCTCGTACTGCTTTATAAAGTACAATAGAGTACCAACAGTAATTCTAACACAACTCCGGCAAGCACTACAAATACTTATTATAAGGAAAATATGCAAAAATACATAGTAATTAGAGAACTTGTCCATGCTTCTCGCGGTTATAATAAAATATAAATGACTTTAAGAAATGATAACTTTACAAATTCAATCAAGATGGTTTTTCTTCGTTATTTGGAAAGGATCAAATTGATCGTATCTAATAGCAATAAACTACTCGAAAATGTTGCACACTAACTGAAAATTTTGAATTCTGAGTGAATATAGTTCTACTTCTATGAAGGCGTTGAAATCATAGTTTTGTATTTAATTAATAATATATTGCATGATATGTTACAAACTGCGGTTTTTAGTAAATCTAATAAGTTAACAAGTTGAGATAAGTTTACAATTTTGCACTTATTTATGTTGCAAATTTTGCCGCAACCTTTCTACTTTCTTAAATCAGTTTTATATAATTTTCTATATATTACAAGTTGCAAATAATCCCAAAAAAGTAATCAGAACTGCTACTTATACGTTT
Organism: Anisodus acutangulus; assembly: GCA_029783415.1. NCBI lineage: Eukaryota > Viridiplantae > Streptophyta > Magnoliopsida > Solanales > Solanaceae > Anisodus > Anisodus acutangulus. The sequence continues at coordinate 55,783,304 of CM056490.1, forward strand.
TGCAATGACCTTTATCTGGATGGAATCAATTTTATATGATTTCTTCTCTTCAAATTTGTGTAAGTCTGCACTGCTCATGTGGGTTACTGCAATATCTGATGCTCAAGAAGGGTGACGTTACTAACTAATGTGATTATTTCTATTTACAACAAAGTCTTACCATGCCTCTATTATTTATATAGAACTACAATATGGAATATCAAATGATATCATGAACATGACTATTAATTATTTAGAGGTTATGATAATAAAAATTGTGGAGGTCATAGAAATAAAAAATCATTTAGTTTTTCACATTAAAGAATATGAATGAATGGAGGAGTAGTAATTGACACATTTATTCTTGTACAATATAATAGGATCCACAATAATAGTGCACTATCATCGGAACCCTAGAATTCTTCATCGCCGGCAACAATCGGCGACCATACCTCCCCTCCCCCCCTCTCTCTTTCTTTCTCTTCTTCTCTCCTCCTCGTTACTGTTCTTCTTTGTTCTCTGGGTTCTGTTTCAGGTGGGTATCTTTTCGGCGAGCCTTACCTTGTCTCGTCGGAACCCTAAAACCGACCCAGAAGCCAAGAACGTCCAGATCTATACATGCATCTTCTTGCTGACCAGGGAATTCAAAGCAGAGGTCATTTTACTTCTAGATCAGAGTAAAGTGATTTCCGGTGGTGAACAGTGAATTTTGGTAGTGAGCAAGGATTTTTGGCGGGATTTCTAGCGGCGGACATGTGTTATCCACTTGGAGTTGGTACCTCCGGTGGTCCATATTTATTTAGAGTTGGTACATTCGGTTGCTCGTATCTATTCTTTGTCCTTATCCCTGTATTTAAATTTTGACGTTTCACTATATTGCTTCTTGCCTTTACGTTCTTGCATTTACTCTCCTTGCCTTTAGTTATATCATTCTTGGCGTTCCTATTTTAGGTGCAAAACTTTGATTAGTCTATTAGTTTATATCCGCTTTAGTGGCTTTGGTGACTGATGTTAGACTAGGGTCATGTTCTCGGTCGAGAACTAGGACAAGGGTTAGGGGGGTAAGAGAGATGCTAGGCTGAGAATAGGGTCTTAGAACATTGAGACTTTAATGGGGAAGTCCATATAGCTAGTTAAGATTCTTAAGAAGAGGAAGATTAATATAGCATATGTCCAGAAGACCAAATGGGTAAGACCTAAGACTAAGGATGTAGACGGGTATAAGTTATGGTTCTCGGGTAGGTCGAAGTATAGGAATGGGGTAGGCATTTTGGTAGACAACGAGCTAAGGGATCAAGTGGTAGAGGTTATAAGGGTCAATGACAAGATGATGATGATGATTAAGTTGGTAGTTAGAGGGTTCACTATGAACATTATTAGTGCTTACGCGCCGTAGGCGGGCTTGGACGAGGAGGAGAAGAGATGCTTTTGGGAGGATTTGGATGAAGTGGTGGGAGGTATACCACCCACTGAGAAGTTATTTGTAGGAGGGGATTTCAATGGACATATCGGGTCACTTCCGTGGGGTTATGATGATGTGCATGGAGGGTTTGGCCTCGGGGGACGAAGCAGGGAAGCGTATCACTTTTGGAGTTCGCTAGAGCTTTTAGGAGGGTGATAGCCAATTCAAGGTTTCTAAAGAAGGAGGAGAACTTAGTGACTTTCCGTAGTTCAGTGGCTAAGACTCGGATAAACTTTTTGCTCCTTAGGAAGGTTGACAACGGTCTTTGTAAAGACTGCAAGGTCATTCCGATGGAGTAACTTACAACGCAACATAATATTTTGGTGATGGATTTAGAGATCAAGATGGAGAAGAAGATGAGGGTTGCAGATGACATGTTAAGAATCAAATGGGGGAGTTTGATCATGGCTAGTGAAAAAGAGATAGGAGAGAGGTTGATGGCTAAGGGGGCTTGGGGGAGTAGTGGGGATGCGACCAGTATGTGGGACAAGATGACCAATTACATTCGGGAGGTAGTTAGAGAAGTGCTGAGAGTCTCACGGGGTATCCATGGTGGGCATCGAGGGGACTGATGGTGAAATGGTAAAGTTCAAGAGAAAGTGGAAGCGAAAAAAGTGGCGTATGCGAAATTGGTAGAAAGCAATGATGAGGTAGAGAAATGGACGAATAGGGAATTGTATAAGATGGCGAGGAAGGAGGCAAAACTAGCGGTTATGGCGGCAAAAATGACGACTTTTGAACGCTTGTATGTGGAATTATAGGTAAAAGACAGGGATAAGAAGTTGTACATACTAGCCAAGGCGAGGGAGATGACGTCCCGTGACTTGTATCACGTGAGGTGCATCAAGGACGAGGACGGTAAAGTACTTGTAGAGGACGCACATATTAGGCGGAGGTGGCAGTCTTACTTCTATAAACTCTTGAACGAAGAAGGAGATAGAGACATTGTGCTGGGAGACCTAGAGCAATCTGGTAGGTATCGTGGTTTTGGATATTGTAGAAGCATTAAAGTTGAGGAGGTTAAGGGTGTTGTTTGCAGGATGCGCAGGGGACGAGCGTCCGAACCTGATGAGATCCTAGTTGAATTTTGGAAGAATGTAGGCAGGGCAGGTTTATACAACATCATTTTTAAGACAACAAGAATGTCCGAAGAATGGAGGTGGAGTATAATGATTCCTTTGTACAGGAACAAATATGATATCCAGAGTTGCAACAACTATAGGGGTATCAAGCTGCTAAGCCACACTATGAAAGTTTGGGAAAGGATCGTGGATATGAGGGTGAGAAAATGCGTGTCTATTTCCGAGAACCAATTTGGATTCATGTTGGGGCGTTCGACTATAGAAGTCATTCATCTTATTAAGAGCTTAGTGGAGCAGTATAGGGAGAGGAAGAGAGACTTACATAGGGATTTCATCGACCTCGAGAAGACATACGATAAAGTTCCTAGGGAGCTTCTATGGATATGTTTAGAGGTTAGAGGTGTACCTGTGGCGTACACTAGGGCGATCAAGGATATATATTATGAAGCCAAGATCAGGGTACGGACAGTAGGAGGTGACTCATAACACTTCCTAGTGACGATGGGGGCTGCACCAATGATCTGCTCTTAGTCCATTCTTACTTGCCTTGGTGATGGATGGACTGACGCGACAAATCCAAAGGGAGGTGTCATGGTGTATGTTATTCGCAGACGACATTGTCCTGATTGATGAGACTCACATCAGAGTGAACGCTAAGCTGGAGGTTTGGAGACAGACTATGGAGTTTAATGGGTTCAAACTGAGTATGACCAAGACAGAATACTTGGAGTGCAAGTTTAGTAACAGGAGCTACCTTGAGACAGGCGTGGAGGTGAGGCTTGGTACTCATGTTATTCCGAAGAAAGGAAGCTTCAAGTACCTCGAGTCTATTATCCAAGGGAATGGAGATATTGATGACGATATCACACATCGTATTGGGGCAGGGTAGATGAAATGGAGGCTCGCATCTGGAGTCTTATGCGACAAAAAATGCCACCAAAACTTAAAGGCAAGTTCTATAGGGTGGTGGTTAGACCGACTATGTTGTATGGGGCTAAGTGTTGGCCAGTCAAGACTTCGCACATCCAAAAGATGATAGTTGCGAAGATGAGGATGTTGAGATGGATATGTGGGAATACAAGGAGGGATATGATTAGAAATAATGATATCCGGGATAGAGTGGGAGTGGCCTCGGTGGAGGATAAGATGCGGGAAGCAAGGTTGAGATGGTTTGGGCATGTACAGAGGAGAGACACAAATGCCTCAGTGCGGTGGACGGGTTCAGGAGGGGTAGAGGTAGGCCAAAGAAGTATCGAAGAGAGGTGATTAGACGGGATATGGCGTAAGTGCAACTTACTGAGTACAGGACCTTAGATAAGGGGTTGTGGAGGACACAGATTAGGGTAGAAGGGTAGTAGGTAGTCGAGCGCAGTCCTACTTATGCTTACAAACTGATAGTTGTAGTGTTATTATTGTAGCTCTGCTTAGCATATCATACTAGTAGGCGCAATATTGTTTTATAGTCCCCTATCCTTTGGTTTCTGCTGCTATATGTTATTTAGTGTACTTTGTTTATCTTAGTTACATGCGTTAGTTACTACTTCTTTTTTCAGAATGTGCTAGCATTGCGTATTCGCTTTTGATACCAACTTTTTCAAACTGCTTTAAATTTCTTGTCCGGATCTGACCGTTTCTCTTGCTTTTCTTGTGCTTATGCTTTGTCTTGAGCCGAGGGTCTCTCGGAAACAACCGCTCTACCTACCAAGGTAGAGGTAAGGTCTGCGTACACTCTACCCTCCCCAGACCCACGTTGTGTGATTTCACTGGATACATTGTTGTTGTTGTTGTTGTTGTTGTTGTTGTTAATATAGAATGGAACTTTTTTTATCTATACATACGAAAAAATAATACATATATATTCCTCGTTAAACTCTTAACAATTACTAATAATACATGAACGTTCTAGCTGTTGAACATATGCATACAATATATAATTCCTCGTTAAAGTCTAACGTTGAAGTTAATAATGCATGAACTTTATATTATGAGAAGTTAAGGGTTATTTTATATAATAAAAAAATTACAGAAGGAAATAAGGAAGTTTCAAGGGGTAACCGTTTTTATTTGTGTTGTTCATAAATAATATGAACAATCTTGTTATAATATTAATTATGCAAATAGGACGCTACAATTATATCTTTTTATTCAATAACTTTCGAATATAATTTTTATATTTTATCAAATTATTTATTGTAAGTCATGCACATATGAATTATAAAAATATCTCCAATAAATAAAGTATTATAGGAAAGGGGAAAAGTTAAGTAATTATAGACTTTAAGACTTTTAAAATAAGGTAAAGGGATAAGTGTGGGGCGAAAAAGAAGAAAAAGAAAATAGATAAATTGATTTCTTAACCTAAAAGGGATGTTATATCACGTTTATTATCACCACGACTATATGTGCGAGAATTCTATTCATTTTTCTTTCCTTTTGATTAATTTAATCGATAAACATAATTATAATTTTAAAGCGATCCAAATTCAATAAAAAAAAAAGTTGATATATTTATGAAAGAATCATCGAGCTGCCACCTTCCCCTTTCTTTTCAGAGGTCTGTCCTCAATATGCATTCAGTTTGTGTCAAAATGTAATTCATGAAAACAAATACCACATTATATTATAAGCATTCTACATTCATTAGAAATTTAGAACCTAGTCCGAAATAACAATCACTTAAAAATGTTCCTTTTTCTCTTATTTTATACGTCAATTTTTTGTTTATGGGACAAATGATCTTTTCATACAGCCTATATTAGAAAAATTCACACTCATCTCATTCTAAATAGTTGGAAGTAAAATAATTGATCCTACATCAACGAAGTCATTTATTATGAAATATTCCTAGTGATACTACCGTTACTAACTGATTACTGACGTCTATATGTTATCTTTGCCATAGTATATCGGCATGTGAAGAGTCTTTGTTGTAAATGTTCCTCCAATAATTAAGACATTTATTCATAATAATTAAGTAATTTATTTTTACAATAATATAATTATTTAAAATAGGAGAAATGTTAAAAAAGGAGAAAAAAGATAAATAAAATCTTTGGTCATAGAGAGGTGTCACATAGAATTTCTTATTTCTAGTTTTATATTATATAACGATTATAAAGACTCAAAATATACTTGTTGGTGCGATAAGATTAATTACGATAACAATTTGTTTGGATGGTCATTACTTATTGTATGTATCAATGGAAAATGATATAATTTATTCAAACGTTATATTCATCAAAACAATACAGTACATTACAATACAATATATTACCACGGAGAGGTAACTTATCAAGCCTTTTTTGGTACCACTTTCAAAGAGTCGCGTTTTCTGGCTGTTACTCCCATGCTTTCATCCATATTAATAGATTTAGGAGAGACACCATCAGGAAGCTCCCAGTGGAATTCGTGAAGCAACGATCCCAGAGCGAAATGTATCATGCGATGGCCTAAAGGCAAACCAACGCACATCCTCCGTCCAGCACCAAACGGAATTAGCTCATAATGTTGACCCTTCACGTCCACTTTCGAGCCAAGAAACCTCTCGGGCTTGAAACTCACAGGGTCGTCCCAACATTCAGGATCTCTTCCAATCGCCCACGCGTTTACCCAAACTTGAGTGCTTTTTGGTACGTCGTACCCCATGAACTTGGTATATTGAATTGTCTCTCTTGGGATCAAGAAAGGTAGAGGAGGATGTAAACGAAGTGATTCTTTTATTACAGCTTGCATATAAGGAAGATTGTCAATGTCACTTTCTTCAAACTTCTTGTTTGGTCCTACTACTTTTGAAATCTCTGTTTTCACTTTGTCCATTGCTTGTGGATGGCGCAAGAGCTCTGTTAGTGCCCATTCTACGCTGCTGCTAGTCGTCTCTGAACCGGCTAAAAACATTTCCTGATGTTTCATACATGTAGAACAAACTTAATTTCAAGGTACTGCAATATCAATACTATACTAGGTAATGCTGGAATACTAAAAGAAGTGTCTGTTTTTGCCCTGATACCTAATGGAACTCTAATCATAACTCTTGGTCTAATATGAAAAAGTGTAGTTTTTGTCCTTGACCCCTAACCGAACTCCAATGTGAGCGTAATTCTAATCATAGTCAAAAGTTGAGGGTTTAATTTACACATTTTTCTTAAAGAAAGTTGGGGTGTGTATTCTACTCATTTCACAGTGGAGCTTTGTTACTGATGAGGCAAATACGACAATCTACTAACGACAAGGGTATTCATGAACCAAAAGTGAAACGGAAGACAAAATTATATGGAGCAATTTCAAATAGTACAATGGCAAAATTGAACGTTTTTTCCTAAAGCAGAAAACATCAAGATAAGAATTAACCAAAATAGCCCCCACCAGACTTTTTAATATTACAATAGCTGACGGATGTATAATATATGTGTAATCCATATATTATATATGTATAACTATGTATAATATGTGTATAATGTTACGAAAAGTAAACAGTGAGTCCGGCCGACTAGTCGTGTAAAGATACAAAAAACTTACAGTTTTTCTTCAGTGAAATTAGTCCTCATAATTAAAGTGGTAAGATAGTAGTAGAGGGCAGTCCGGTGCACTAAGCTCTCGCTATGCGCAGGGTCCGGAGAAGGGCCGGACCACAATGGGAAGATAGTAGTAGAAGATAAGAAATGAAGATTGAAGAGTGAGGAATGAGGACATCAAATTATTGCCTAAGCAGAACAGAGTTTTCTGTACCAAATACAATTGAAATGAAAATCATTAATGTTGAAAAGAGAAGTCTTGGAGATCGAAAAGAAAAACTTACCAGTACGAATACTTTGATCTCATGTTCTGATAAATTAGCTGGTTCATCTTTACCAGTACCCTCAAATTCAAGCAACACATCCAAGAAATCCTTTCCCTTCTCCGCACCCTTCTTTCTTTCTTCTTCGCGTTCCTTCAGAAACATAGACGCGATTTTCATCGCCTTTCCCATGTCTCGCGCCATCTTCTTCCTCAAACTTTGTAAATCGAACTTTCTAAGAAACGGAAACATATCAGAAACATTAGCAATACCTGCCCATTCATTTATTCTCTTCATGGCATTGAAGAACTCCGAGGCCTCCTCGGATTTTGGATCAGCCAAGTCTTTCGACAGAATCAAATTTCCTAACATATTAAACGATGCTAGGAATACAAAACGCGTAACTTCAATCCCACTTCCTTTTTCTACAGAATTCGCTTCTTTTTCTATCCATTTTACCATGTTATCGACACATTTTCGTCTTACTGGCACTGTTTCACTGATCTTTTTGTGTACAAACATTTCCACAGTACTTATCCGCCTTTGAAAGCGCCAGAAGGAGCCATATCGGCCTAAAGCCATGGACCCTTGATAGTAACTGTGTGCCTGATTTACATCAGGTATGAATCGATCCGCGAAGGAAATATCGTGGTTCTTGAATAACTCTGCAGCTGCTTGAGCTGTTTGAACAACCATAATGTTGGTTGAAGTGCCAAGTTTTAACCATAAAATAGGGCCATATTTCTGTTTTAGACCTGCCAATTTTTTGTACGGCAGAGTCCCTAGTTCAAATATGTTACCAAAAATTGGTAATCCTGGTGGTCCTGGAGGTAATTTGTAAGAGCAATTAGTAGCCTTTTTCAGAGAAAATAATAAGATGAAAGCCGGTAACAAGATGATTGCAGAAGAAAATAGATAGCTCCATTCTAATTCCATCTCTCATATATTTTTTGGTGACTTATTGGTTTGCTATAAATTATGTGATGGAGGCTCTTATTTATATTGCTTCCCATCACCACATAACCCCTTGACGTGGTATTGTTTATTTAGTGGAGGCCTGAATTATTTTTTGTCCCTAAGTGGAACTTGGTGATTTGATAACCTTAACCCTTGGACGAGTGTATTACTCAATATTAAAAGATATTCATCATATATTTTATAATTATTAGTGTTGTATAATTATGATAGATATATGATCCTTATTATATTAGGATTCCACATTGTACACATTATATATATTTGTATTAATGAGAAAGACTCCCAGGGAGATTAATACATTTTTACATGATATCAAGAGTCAAACCCTAAAACACCAAAACCTTTTTTTTTCTCTTGCTCGTCGTCGACCCCCCCCCCCCACACACACACACACTTCGGCCGACGGCAGCAGGAAATTTTTTCGATTTTCTTTCTCCTTTTTTGGCTTCCATGTCTCCTCCCACCTCTCCTAAGGCTTTCGTCGCCTCCTCCTCCACAGTCGTCCTAGACAACCCCCACGTCTTTCACTTTTTCTTTCCATTAGCCGTTCGCCGTTACAAATATCAAGAATTTCATTCCCTTAGTTCTTGATCAAGAAGATGGTCAATATGCATCGTGAGTTGAACTCTTTCGTATTCACGCATGCGCGTATAACATGCTTGACCATATTGACTACTCTTTTCCTCGCCCTATTGACGTTGCAGACACGACGTGGCGTCGTCTTGACACTATCGTCAAATAGTGGATTTATGGCACCATATCCAAAGACTTGCTTCATACGATTATAAAAACATATGCCTCTGCCCATGAATTATGGACACATTTGGAAGAGATATTTCAGGATAACAAGAATACTCATGCCGTGTATTTGGAGGAACAGTTCAACAATACACGCCTCGAGAATTTCGCAAACATGTCTGAGTATTGTAAACAATTGAAACTTGTTGCGGACCAATTATCCAATGTGGGGACACCAATTTTCAAAACGAAAATGGTCCTCCAACTGATTTATGGCTTACCAAAAGGCCAATACGACACCCTGGCGATTATGATTCAACAAGCTGATCCACTACCGAGCTTCAACAGGACCCGTTCACAATTACTTCTGAAAGAAACCCGACGTGCCAAGCAGGACGAATAGTGACAGTTTAGGGCCCCGAGCAATGGAGGAGTTAGAGGCCGGCGTACAGGGTTGGATGAATTCATAGTTTTAGTTCAAATTCTATATTTATATTAAAAAAATTATTAAATATGTATAAAAATTAAATTTAGAATTCAACTACTATTATCTTTACGTGTTATCTTAACATTAAAAGCCCAAGTTCAAATTTCGGTTCCACGTGGCGGCTGGGCTATTGAGCTATATATTATGTCTTTGTCAATTAGAAATGACCTTTAATTTTTCTTTTTAAACTTCAGCGCTCGTTTGCTTGTATAATTAGGTTAGTTTAACATTTTCAATGCCTCGGTGGTATCAAGTCAATGATAAATTATGTCCACAAGACTTGTTTTTTTGCTTTACGGCTTTACGCGACTTTGTATCCACTTGGCACTTGAATTGAACAATTAGATAAGCACTAAAATTTCTTCAGTTTAAATCCATTTTTGAGATACAACCTCTGTCATTTCAGTCACGTAATTTAATTTGTCATGATTGTTTTTAAAGGGAAAAAAAGTTAAAAGATTGTGATTTTAAATATATTATATTATTTATGTGATTATTAAATCTTTTCATTAAAAATAAATTAAAAATTTCATAATTATTTATAAATATAAAATATACTCTTTTTTAGATATATGAATAATTTTAATTTAGTGGATGCCATGTGGAACCATGGGAGTAAGTAGTTGATGATTATGCATCTATAAGGATGAGGTGGCAAGTCCATGTTACGAGTTATCAAGGAATACAAGTGCTCGAGTGGAGGCCACTATCAAGTATCAACTACATATTGTATAATTCTTGTCTTACTTTGGTTTCAGCCATTTAAAGAAGATATATATATTTCTTCTTACCTTAGTTTAAGGAGAGTTTATGGAAGTGGACAACAACTTTTTTTTTTCTTTCTAAAACTAATACAGCAACGAACATATAAGGAAGCAATATATGCAATAACTTTGCATTCCATTTTTAAGAGTGAGCTCGGTCCTTGTAAAGCTTGAATAAGGGAATTGGTTTTCCCCCCTAAGTTAAGCTTGTAAAGGGCGGTTGGTCCATCGTAATTGAATGGTGGGTCATGAAACAAGGTATGTTAAGACAAATTATTTCTTCTTTTGGCATGTTTCATGTAACGAAACGTAAACGTGATGTTATTTCATAAATTACTCTACTCTTAGTAGTTAAAGAATGTTTATATTATTGATTCCTATGTTAAAAGCATGTCTAAATATGTTCTTAAATTCTTATTGAGATATATAGGAAAGATGTTAATATTCCCAATGTTAGCCGAAGGTACAAGGATCTTATGTCATCCGATAAGTTCAAAAATATTTTATTGTCATTCATGCATTTTCATTTACATTATATTCATGTATTACCCTGGATCCATATGTGTTATATACACTGCTATATGGTATGCATTATATATATGTAGGGGATGGGAAAAAGGGAATGGCGTTATATACGCATCACCACCTGCACCTGGTACATATATCACGAAAAGGAAGATGCCCATGTGAGGCCAATATTGATGCTCTTGTGTGACCAATATGATAATGAAATGATGCTCACAGAGGTTGTTATGGAAAGGAAGATGTCCTTGTGTGGCTAATATATATATGTATATCGCATTTGCATCATGCATGACATTTAGGCATTCACTATATGATATGATTCCATAACAGCGATGCTCGATGAGGCCAATATATATGTATACGCACTGTGCATGACGGTTAGGCATTTACTACTGGTCGGTTGTTGCCATCGGCTGTTTCTGTCTCAGTTTATTTTTGGTATCCCTGTTATGTTATTCTTCATGCCGGACATACTCGACATCGATCGTCTTGGCGTCCCTTTGCGGGGCCATTTGCGTTTCATGCCCGCAGGCTCAGGTAGACATGAAGACGGTTCGCGCTAGTAGGTTGCTGTTTCAGCTGATATTGGAGCACTTTATTTGTTTCAGAGTTGCAGTTTGGTCGTGGTATGATATTTTGCATATGCATATGGGTATGGCGGAGCCTTGTTCCGACCTTATGGTGTCATGTACTTTTTAGAGACGTGTAGACAGATGCCTGTGTGTAGTAATCATGTATGGCCTCGTCGGCCTTAGTATGTAATAATAAGTTGGGCTTTCTGGTTAAGATTTTACATAGTTCTTTTTAGACTTAGTCCATATTTAATTATGATTAGATGTTAACTGTATGATTAGTGATACTCGGCAAATAAGGTCCGGATGTCCGTCATGACCCTCCGGATTGGGTCTTGACATTCACTACATTTGCTTCGAGACATAGAATATCTTTACATTACATTAAACCACTGAATGTCATTAGAAGTGTAGCAAGAAAAATAATTAGCAAAAAGCAAATGCAAGCTTCTGGAAGGATACTGATAATTGAGAAGTAGTATTCAATTCATGGAGGGACCATCAATTATTGCGTTTCGACTTTTTGGGACAATTTTAATTTGGATCAGCATATTTATGTATCTGATAGAAGTTAGAACTAGAATGGATTGGGAAATCAATTTTGCTTGCATGATTATTGTTTATCGTGCATGGCATATTGGCATTATGCAGAGCACTAGTGACTTCTTCTAGAGGAAAAGAACAAGTCTATGATCCATTGCATGAGGTTTTTTTTGTGGGGGAGAGGGGAGTCATTTCAATAAGGAGCTTCTAATAATTAAATTTGTAATCATGTGGAATTAGTATTATGACTTGATATATATTATTTTTGTTCTACCTATTTTATTAAATTATTTACAGTAATATTAAATTGATATAACTTGGTACTAGATTCATACTAATTATCGTGTTCAGTTATTCAAATATTATGACGGATTGACATGACTTGCTACTGTCTTCACTTTACCTTTCTTCTTTCATTGTTCTCGTATCATGTCGGATTGGAAAAACTTTGTAATATCTTCATTCGGCATATTATTTTAAATTGACTGACTTATTATCATATGAGCTTCCCTTATACTAAATGACTTGAGCTTGTCTTGACCCTCTTTTCGACAAATAAGACTTTCTCTTATACTATAACCTTAACTATTTCACGACTCAAATCCGCAACTTATTAATCACACAAAAACATCTTCATTTATAGCAGTTCTACATATTAATCTCCACATAATAGTTCTCATATTATTATTGACTACAAAATGATGCTGCACTATCATCAAAAGGGAATATCTGTGGTCTTATATCTATTGTTTACATCTTGTGATGTAGGTCAGATGGTAGACAGATGATTTATCAGCTGAGTTCTCGTATGGCTACTGTTTTACATTGCGAGGATGTAGCTCAGATGGTAGAGCACTCGCTTAGCATGCAAGAGGTACGGGTATCGATACCCCCAGTATCTCCATCAATCTTTTATACTAATATTTTCCCCAGATTTTAGATTTTTGTGGACCTTCTGTAGCAATCTATGGGCTCACATCCTTACTTATATCTGGGCCTTGGCTACTTGGCCTAATGACTGAAGCCCAAATGGCTCAACCAAGTATACTTTCTCTTTGGACAAGTTATACATTTGGCCAATCGAACAAAAATAATCACATTCGCTCAAATGTACAGAAGATATATATTATTTTGTATCTAAAATGATAATTTTACGTATATAAAAATATACATTCTTTGGCTATTATTTAAGTGGGGGCTATTTATGTCAAATTCTCTTTCTTTTTCCCTCGTTTAACTTTTTTTCGGAAATTTTCCCAGAATTTTAGTAGAGCTTACTTGCTCGCTTAAATGTTTTTCAGCAGACCTAATGAGTACTTCTTTATTTAATTAATTTTAATCAGTTAATATTGTACAAGGATGTTACTTTTGAAATTAGTTCTTTCTCAACTCCTGATAAAGTGACTATTATTAGTTAAAGCATTAAACAATAATAACAATAACAATTCAATACTTTCTGGATTTTTTTTAGATAGGAGGAAGGCAAAATGAATTTTACGTATTAGATAAGAACATTTCACTTACAATATGTGAAAATCCTGGGATTACTATAATTCTTGTTTATTTTATTCTCCTCTACGTAAAAGCAGTATTGAAATATTTGCTTTCAATTTCATTCAAGAATGCTTCACTTCAAATTAACTAATCAATTAAAAACGAAGACAATAACAGTTTTTGTTAGAAATTGAAGAAGAGATTAGGAAATTTTCCTTGTATTTCTGATGATGAAAACTGTACAGTGCTACTGCTAATTTATAAATATTCTAGGGACTAAATGCTAAATTCCTAGACTATGTAACTAACTAATTATGAATTTTGTACAACTCATAAAAAAAATCAAAGTGCCATTTTTTCTATGTGGTTATGTACACTATAACTATGTTGTTCTATTTTATCTGAGCTCCTTTACTTTATTGGGCCGCTATTTGTTACTTTGAAGAATTGGCCCAAAAGAACATTGAGCCCAAAACTAATTGTGTTGGCCCAATACCGACTTGTACGTGTGTGTTTGAATAGGCTTCATCATCAACCTCGTAAACTCAGAACATCTTTGCCACTATTATCTTTATCTTCTTCTTTCAAAACACCATCACCGGAGAAATGTGTGTCACCGGAAAATCCTTCCTCAAGTTGGAGGGGAGAGGTGAAACACCAAACTTTCCAAGTATCTGTCGATGTGAAAGACCAGTGAGTGGCTTAGTGAATAGAACGACGAGCTGGTGCTTAGATGGAACAAAAGATAGTGAAATCAATCCTCAGAGAAATTGTTGTCAAACAAAATGACAGTCGATTTTCGCATGTTTAGTTCGATCATGGAAGACAGGATTGCGAGCTATGTGGATGGCTGCTTGACTATTGGAGTGAATCGACACCGGCAATGATGGTAAGAGGGATAGATCTTCAAGAAGAAGAAGAAGTAACCAAGTGATTTCAGTTGTAACTCATCGCATTGACCTATATTCTGCCTCCGCAGAAGAAAGAGAAATCGACGCTTGTTTTTTGGACTTCCATGAGATGAGTGCACCACCAAGAGTGACATAGAAACCAGAGACAGATCAACGAGATTCAGGGCAAGATGCACAATCTGCATCGCAAAATGCATTCAAGGAGAAAGAAGGAGTTGAAGAGAGAAAAATCCCTTGACCAGGGTTCAGAGACAAGTACTTGACAACCTTTAGAGCAGCTGAAAAATGGGCAGTGGTCGATGATTGCATATATTGGCTGAGCTTGAGCACTGCAAATGACAGTTCTGGTCTGGTATATGTAAAGTAGTTTAGTTTTCCAATCAAATGTCTGTAAAGGATAGAATCCTCTAGCAATATCTGATTTTTATCTTGAAATTTATTCGCATGATCAATAAGAATGAAGATAAACTTTCTCTAACTGATTATAAACCCATGTGACTCCCTCATAACTTCCATTCCCAACAAATAATGTATATTGCCCAAATTCTTGACTTTGAATTCTGAATTGTGAAAAAGTTGAATTTAAGAGATTTCCTCTATATGATTCCCAGTGAGTAGTATGCTATCCACATAAACTGCTATAATACAGATAAGATTACCTGTCCTTTTAAAGAAAAGAGAATATCATTAAAAGAAGCTGAATATCCCTTATAACTTAGTGCTCCAGCAAGTCTGGCATACCACTGCCTTGAGGCTTGCTTGAGATCATAGAGTGATTTTCTGAGAAGACAAACATGATTAGGACTAGGAGAGGTGAGACCTGCAGGGAATTTCATTGTAATTTATGCCCTATTTTTGAATATTTCCCTCACAACCAACCTTGCTTTGAGTCTTTCAATAGTACCATCAGAATTATGTTTTACTTTGCACACCCTCTTGCAGGGTAAAGCCTTTTCCCTTTAGGAAGTTCCACTACATCCCATGTGTGATCTGATTCTAAGGCTTAGATCTTAGCATCCATACCTTGTTGCCACCCAATGAGAAATTTCTAGGTTCAGATAGAGAAGTGATAGCTTGTAGTACATGTTGATTGTTAGGAGAGAGCACAATGAAGGAATGAATATTGGGATAGACAAGAATTAATAATATTTGTGAGATGAACGTTGTTGCATATGTAGTCCTTGAGATATGAAGGTTGATGAGAACTTTTGTCGCTTTTTCTAGTAGGAATAGTGCTGTGATGTTGTGGTGAAGGAGAAGGACTTAAATGAGGTGGTAAAAGAGGAGTGAGGTCTGGTGAATATTGTGGTGATGTGGGAGGGCTGGTGGGAGTAGGTTTTGGGGTAGAAGTAGAGGGAGGAAGTTGAAAATCTTTTAGGACTAATGGTGTGTCGGGAGGAGGAAAAAGAGAGTGTGAGGTATACTGATTTGTAGTAAAGGGGAAATGTTCCTCATGAAAATTCATATCTCTAGAAACAAAGATTTTCCTAGTGTGGAGATCTAACACTTTGTAGCCCTTTTGTTCGGAAGGATAGCCAAAGAAGACACATGCCCTTGCTCTTTCATTAAACTTTCCTCTTCCTTGTGATAATGTAGAAACATAACAAAGACAACCAAAGGACTTCAGAGAATTGTAAGAGAGTTTTCTCCCAAACAGAATCTGATAGGGACTCTTCCCTTTTAGGACTTTAGAAGGCAATCTATTAATAAAAAAAAGTGATAGTCAATAAGCATTCTCCACAATAAGAAATGAAAACTTTGGATTGAAAAGAATAGTCCTCTAGCAAGTTCTAAAAGATGTTTATGCTTTCTTTCAACTGTCCCATTTTGTTGTGGGGTACCAGGACAACTTCTCTGATGTGAAATTTCCTTTTCTTTTAGAAAGAGTGCCTCTTGTGATGCTCTTCCTAATTCAAAGGCATTATCAGATCTGATGTTTTTCATTTCTATTTCAAATTATCTCTCCACCATAGATAGGAAAGATTTTAGAACAGGAAAAACATTGCATTTTGTTGTTTACAAGAAAGTTCATGTCCCTCTACTGTAGTCATCAATTATAGTAAGAAAATACTTGTATCCATTGTGAGTGGCATTTTATATGGTCACCAAGTATCAATGTGGATTAGATAAAAAACTCTCTTAGACTTTATGTGACTGTGAGGGAAGGAAGCTCTAGCTTGTCTAGCCTTTGGGCATATGTCACACACACACACATTCAAAATTAGTAGGAAAATGAATGAAATGGAACTTCTTCATTACTGAATAGGGCAGATGCCCAAATTTAACATGCCAAAGCTTTACATCTGAAATAGCATTGGCAGAAACTGGAAATGAAAGCAAACTAGAAAGACTATTGGAATGACTTCCTTTTTAAAATGAAACTACATTGACATTATATGAACACTTAGTACTTGAAACTCTAGGTTGCAGAAGATATAGCCCTTCCTTTGCTTCACCAAAAACTCTGATCTTCCTCAAAGAATGGTCATGTAATATACACTCAGTGGATGTAAAAAATACTGAGCACTCAAGCTGAATACACAATCTGTGAACTGAAAGTAGATAATGCTTAAAATCTGGAACATAGAGCACATTCTTTAGAGTAAGATTGTGTAGAATTAGTACATTTCATGCATGTGTGACAGTTATTTTGGAGGAATTAGTTAAATTGATGTTTACAGGAACATGATGTGCAATTAAATAAGAAAAAGAGGATGAATCAAAATACATATGTTCTGATGCCTCTGAATCTATAATCTAGGTTTTAGAATTATAAATAGAGAAACAAGATCCTGAATATTTTATAATTGTACTAGCACATGCATTAACATTGATTTCTGAACTAGATGTCTCTATTTTTTCCATCTGAATTGCTTTTGGATCATCTGTGCATTTTCTGTACATTGTTCTTTGCTAAAATATTGTTGGTTATGTATGCTAAACTGCTTCTGCTGGTAATACATGGTTGGTTCATATTGCATTTCATTGTTCCCCTGCATTTCCTCTGTTATACCAATATTTGCCTTTGCTGTAAGTGTAACCCCATTTCCCTTTTGATTAGTGAACTCAAAGTCTTAAGGATATCCTATCAGTCTGTAGCAATCATCCTCAACATGTCCTACCTTGTGAAAATAGGTGCAGGACACATTTGGATTGTACTTGTTCTTCTTTTTTGAGGATATCCTCCAAACCTCTGTGATGTGTTTCCATTTCTGTATGTTGTTTGGTTTCATGTTCTTTGAGCAATCCTTCTTTGGCTTCCCACCATGAATGAACCTGAATCAGGTGATATTTGTGCATTAACACATACCTCCCTTTGATTTTCATCCCACAATAACAAAGAGTAAGCGTGATCCATGTTTGGCAAAGAGTTAAGCATTAGAATATTTCCTCTGCCATATGCATAAACATCATTCAGTCCCATTAGAAACTGAATCATTCTTTGATCATCAAAAGATTTAGTTAATTTCCTTTTTCCATCACAGACACAGTCACAAGTGTAAATTACATCTGAGTTTAATAAATCTACCTCATCCCATAATTTTTGAGCTTTGTGAAGTATCCAGAGATGTCTTTGCTCCCCTGTACTAAACCACTTAATTCCTTTTGCAGGTGGTAGAGTTTTGCTCCATTAGATTTTCCAAACCTTTGCTCTAAGCTGTTCCACAGATCCTTAGCTGACTCAGAGTAAATGACAGTCTCTGATGTCTTTGGAAACTGAGTTCAATAACCATGCAGTCACCATATCATTGCAACAACTTCATTGAAGGTAGTCTGCTGAATCTAGATCTGGTGCACTATATGATTCATTGATAAATCCCAATGTCCTCTTAGCAGACAGTGCTATGAGAACATACCTTCTCCAACCTGGAAACTCTTTTCATCAAAGATAGAGTGCACAAGAGTCATGCTAGGAGAATATGTAATGACATGTTCAGTTGTTATGTGCATTTTGACTATTTTACCTATGTTGACCTAATTTCCAAAGTTATCAGACAATTCTAGTAGAAGTTGAGAAATTAGAACCTTAAAGAGTGAAAGTGTTGACCTACAGTTAACTTTTATGTAAAAAAACCTTTTTCAGAATTTTGTCAAATCTGTGAGGTCCGAAGGATCGTTCATGACTTGGTAGGATAATTAGTTTGGTTCCCAATGCCTTCGGGACTGCTCTTGACCGTTGGTTGGAAAGTTAGTTTAGGCCATTCGGAGTTGACACGAAGATGGAAATTCCGAAATTGCGAGTGAGTCCATAGGGTGTTTTGTCCGAAGGATCGTTCATGACTTGGTAGGATAATTAGTTTGGTTCCCAAGGCCTTCGGGACTGCTCTTGACCGTTGGTTGGAAAGTTAGTTTAGGCCATTCGGAGTTGACACGAAAATGGAAATTCCGAAATTGCGAGCGAGTCCATAGGGTGTTTTTACATGTGTGTTCATATCTTGTTTGTGTCAGGGAGGTCTCGAGTGATTATCGAATTTCGAATTGAAATTTTACAAGTATGAGAATTTCTGGTTTATGGTGTTCTCGCTGGGGCGAGCCTCAATGCGCCTCAGCGGACCAAGACCACAACAATGGACGACGATCTGATGCAGCGAAAAGTTGGAATTTTGGGCAGGCTTTGCGGGCGTGGGTCCGATGTAGGGGGCCTCCGACCGCCGCAACAGATGATGAGTGAACAATAACCCTTTTAAGTGGGATTAAACCCTTCATTTTCCCATCTCGAAAAAATACTTCTACAAAGCACCCATGGGGCGATTCCAAGCATCTTTAAGTGATTTCTTCTTATGGTAAGCTTTCTTAACTTTGTATTACCTTCACTTAGCTTTCTTATGTTGAATTAATGGTGGAAATATCTAGTTGGGGAAGATGAGTTCAACCTAGTTAGGGTTTGTTTGATTTTTAAGCTTGAAAGTGAGAATTATTTGATGGATTTTATTAATCTAAGTATGGATTCCACTTATTAGTAGTTGTTAAGCTTGAATCTTCCATTAACATTGAAAAATTGATTTTAGAAAACTAGGGTTCATACCCAATTTGGGGGGGGGGGGTTTGCTTGTATAATGAAATTGGCCCAGTCTTGAGTTAGTTTAACAATTGGTTAGTAAGAACAATTGGTTAGTAAGATTGGACTCCTAGAATGTTGAATTTCATATTTCACTTTCTAAATGACCATTTTACCCCCTATAAGCTCATTTTCTAAGGGAATTGAGAGATTGATGACGATGTCACACATCTTATTAGGGCAGGGTGGATGAAATGGAGGCTCGCATCTGGAGTCTTGTGCGACAAAAAGGTGCCAACTAAACTTAAAGGCAAGTTCTATAGGGCGATGATTAGACCGACTATGTTGTATGGGGTGGAGTGTTGGTCAGTCAAGACTTCACACATACAAAAGATGAGAGTTGCGGAGATGATAATGCTGAGATGGATGTGTGTGCATACAAGGAGAGATAAGATTAGGAATGATGTTATCCGGGATAAAGGGGGAGTGGCCTTGGTGGAGGATAAGATGCGGGAAACGAGGTTGAGATGGTTCGGGCATGTGCAGAGGAGAGACACGGATGTCCCAGTGCGGAGGTTGGCTATGGACGGGTTTACAAGGGGTAAAGGTTGGCCAAAGAAGTATTGGGGAGAGGTGATTAGACGGGATATGACGCAGGTGCAACTTACTGAGGACATGACCTTAGATAGGGGGTTGTGGAGGACACAAATTAGGGTAGAATGGTAGTAGGTAGTCGAGCGTAGTCCTACTTACGCTTACAAAATGATAGTGTAGTGTTATTACTGTAGGCTCGATTAGCCTATCACACTTATAGGCACATTATTGCTCTATAGTACCCTGTAGTTTGATTCATGTTGCTATGTGTTTTTTAGTGTAATTTATTTATCTTATTTAGTTGTGTTAGCTACTGCTTCCTGTTGTTAGTATGCGCTACCATTGCGTATTTGATTTTACTATCTGCATGTTCACAATGCTTTAATTTCTCGTCTGAGTCTCACCATTTCTCATACTTTGTTTTGCTTGCTTGTTTTGCATGATTATGCTTTGTCTTAAGCCAAGGGTTTTCCGGAAGCAACCGCTCTACCTACCAAGGTGGATGTAAGGTCTGTGTACATTCTACCCTCCCAGATCCCACGTCGTGGGATTTCACTGGGTATGTTGTTGTTTGTAAGCCCATTTTCCCTCTTTTTCTCCCATTGTTGGGTTGGGTTTGAAGGATAGTTTAATGTTATGGGTGTTATTAATTTCATGCTCTAACTTAGATTTCGATAATATTAAACTTCGAGTACAACCGTGATCCGCGGATGGGCGTAGTGACTCCCGATCATCATTCCAGGTAGGTTATAGCATACCTTCTGATTAGACTTCGGTTAACGAAGCGTATGTGTAGTTGGATTTTGTTGGATAAACCATGTAAGCTTTCGGGTACGGAGTTGGGACAGATTAATTAGGTTGGTTATTGTTGACTAAATGTGACTTGTTGCTTCTTTGTGGTTACTGGATTTGTACGTAGTTGTCATACCGTACATGTGATATAGTTGTCTCTCACTATTTTGATATTATCATGGATAGAGGAAAGGACTTGACTTGGTACTGATGTTGTGATATGTGTTGATGTGTGGCACGGTTGGAGATTCACTTGATATTGTCATTGCATTGCATTCATAATCATTTTTATGATATATGATACCATCTATGATTGGTTTGACGGTGATAAATGAGAAATAAACAACAGTGATACTTGTTACATATTGATTGCGTAGCCATTCTATGCTGAGTGATACATAATGACTAGCGGGGTGTTCGGTGGAAGAGTCGTCTCTGGGCTGAGTGATACGGAGCAACTGGTACATGGACTTGCGGGTTCTCCATGGGCCATGACTGCTGGAACGATGATATATTCAGCCAGGAGCATGTGTGTACGGAGATTACATTGGCCATTGCATTGCATATTTACTCATCATTACATTCATATACTTGGATCCTGACTTGATTCCCTACATTTGGGTTGATTATCGTTGGACTGTGATATTACTTGTCACTACAACAAATGTGTTATTTAGCTACGAAATTCTTAGCTACGACTAAGGATGGCAACGGATCGGATTTGGACCGGATCGTACTAGATCCAGATCCATATCCATTTTTTATATCTGAATCCAGATCCGGATCCAGATCCATCGGGTCCATAAAAATTATATCCAAATTCGGGTCCACGGATCGGATCTGGATCTACATGTAATTTTTTGTGGCTTGAATAATATTCCCACATGTTGAAACTTTTGTGACAAAATGAAACGCAATCTGATTGAAAAAATGATTGAGTTCATTCAATCAACCTACACAAACATGACACCATTCTTTCAAAATACTGAACAAAGTTTTAGCATCACATGAAAATAAAGACGATTGACTTTATTAGTGATGCTGAACAGGTTGCAACTTTGAGCTAATTTTTGGAGGCTTTAGTGATGCTCCACTTATAGTTCTACTGATTGACTTCATTAAACAACATAAAACAATGTCAGTTATATATCAAAAGTTCAATTTTTTTTTGCTGATCAAACAAATGAGAGAAAGATACTTAAAGCTACGGCTAGCAGATTCAAGAAAGGAAAATTTAAAGAAGAGTGATAATTTTTTTCTTTTTATAGAAATGAAAATATGAGAAACTGTAGAGAGCATATAGGTAAAAGAAATGAAACTTTAAAGACAAATTACATGGTTGTGTGACTTGTGCCTTATCCTGGTTCAACCTTTTACCCAATACATAAATTATGAAAAAAAATTAAGAAAATACTTATAAAATTACATTCTAGGTTATGAATATATTTAATAAAAAATGGATCCACAGATCGGATTTGGATCTCAAATACAAGATCCAAATCCAGATTCGATCCGTCAGAAATGGATCCGGGTCCGATCCGGATCCGTCGGGTCCAAATTTTGAAGATCCATATTCTATTAAATGGATCTGGATCCACCGGATTTAGACCGGGTCCAAGATCCATTGCCATCTCTAGCTACGACACAAAATTCGTCACTAATTGTTCACTTTTTGTGACAAAAATTACATTTCGTGTTTAAATATACGACAAACATACTTTTAGTGACGAAACACAATTTCGTAGCAAAAACTTTGTCCACTAAAATTTCCCACCAAAAATAAGTTGGCGCCATTTTTTGAGTAACATTAGCCACGAGTTACAAGTAATCAGTGACACATTATTGTCACTAATAATGTACCCAATTTGTGACAAATCATCATTTGTCTTAAATAATGTTAAATTATGGACACGAAATTTTTTTGTCACAAAAAAAATTGCTGTTACATTAGCGACAAATTGAAGTTTGTAGTTAGATGTTATAAGCTTTAGCTACAAAATTTCATATTTAATTGTGTCCTTGATTTTTGTCACTAATAATATAAACAATTAGTGACAAATCATTTTATTATCTCTAACCAATCTGGGACTTAGTGACAATAAAATTTTGTCATGAAATATGTAATGTTTTAAATAGAGACGACTTAGAATTTGTAGTTGAATGATTCAACTATTTGCTACAAAAAAAAAATTCGTAGCTAAATATAAAATGATCTTTTACTACGATTAGGGGTGTGAAATGGACGGTATTTGGGTGAGTTAAAATGGGTTGAGTTAATGAATAAGTTAGGCTAAAATTAACCCAAATGTTACTTGGGCTGAAATAGGCTTGGTCGTAACCCGCCCAACTTTATATAGGTAAATATTCAATATACCAGAATTATTCCAAATTATATAATTAAATTATTACACTTTTAAACCTTTATATTATTCAGTATTATAAATTTAATATGCAATATACCAAATAGCATTTCTAGTGGAAAGTCATATTCTTGGAATAAATTAGGAAGAGTATGTCTGGCAATTGAAAGATTAACATGATTAGAGAGTTTTGATGGTTATATATATATATTTTTGATTTGGCATAAAATTATTTTGCTAGCAGTGAATGTAAAATCTCATTATGCTGTTAAGATTGTGTTATAATTTTGAAAGCCTCCTAGTTTTGAAACTATTCTGAGAGTATAGGGATTGAGCTAGTATTCGGCTAAAATGGAGATCATTGTAAAAGTTGGTTATATTGTACGGGCTAGAAATCTTCTCAATACGAAATTGGGGAAAGGACATGGTGTAACCACAGGTAAAAAGAAAGGCTCAATTTTAAGCAAATGACCCGAAATAACATTTAGGTCCACCATAAAAAACAAACTCTAGTCAAAAGTCCAAACTTAAAATTTCTCTCGACACTCTCTCCTACCGTCGCCATACACAATATAAACGGGATAACAAAGGAAGAACTCTTGCTTCATTGTGTCTCTTTTATGAGGTCATTCGAAATTAAATATAACGACTTTCATATACACTACTTTCCAATTGGATTTCCGTACTTCATATTAATATGTAAACAGATTCACCTTTTCTTTTTATATTTCTGTTGAGGACCACTATATTACAAAAAAATGATAATGGCTTGTTCGAAGAAGAGTATGACTATGAGCGTATGGCTACAAATTTTTAAGTTGTTCTTGTATTTGTCATAAATGAGAGTGTACTGCACACAAGATGCCCACATTGTACCAGCAACTACGATGTACTTGAATTCTATAACATTTCAAAGATGATATCTTTGGAATGTCAAATTGAATGAGGAAAATAAGAATCTATGGAGGTTGATGGACAGGCAAGGCAGAATATGTATAATAATTGTATGATATGTATATAATTAGTGACTATACGTTAATCATACATTTATTATTCATAAATTATACAACAATGATACATTTTCTATACACATACTGTTGAGATACATATTTTATATGATAATGATACAGTTTCTATACATATACATTATTGATACATATTTTCTACAATAACGATACAATTTCTATACACCTATAGAGATACATATTCTATACATCAATGATACATTTTCTATATATATACAATACCGATACATATTTTATACATCAATGATATATTTTCTATACATATTCTATACTACAACGATACAATTTCTGTACATATGCTGAAAAAAATCTAAAATTGTCATTGACAAAAAAGGAAAATAATGTGAATAAGAAAGAAAAAATATAACTGAATAAAATTTGAGTTTTGCACTGTGTCTAAAGCTACATTGCTCCGCTTTTGTTATGTTTTCTCCCAAAATCAGTAAAGGGTGTCTTGTTGGAGCCTATCTCATTGCCTAGTATACTGTATTTAAAATTCATGTTAAATGTTTTTTTTCTTCATTTCAGAGACTATAAACTTAGGATTTTGATTTTTAATTTGTTACATTTTATTGAAAAATCATTAATGGGTTTTCAAAAAATTTTATTTTGGATTGTGAGTAGTTTTTAAATTTTGTTAATTTTGTAGTTTTTAGTTTTGTAGTGTTAATTTTGTAGTTTTAAATTCGAGCTATTTTTTAGGTTTTTAATTTGTTATATTTTATTGAAAAATCATTAATTGTGTTCATTTTGGATTATGAGTAATTTTTAAGTTGTGTTAATTTTGTAGTTTTTGTGGAGAAGAATGTTATCAAGAATGGATTTAGGGAAGAAAATGGGTGAGAAGGCTGGAAAGGGGAAGTTGTTGAATGATATTGAAACTAGCCGCCCAAATTGAAGAATAAAGACAGTGGTAGAAAGTAGGTTGGGATTAATTTAAGGCTATCAAATAGGCTTGGGGTTGGGCTAGCCGGTGCCAATAGTTTGGGTCGGATGACTAATTTTGTCTGTATCTTGAACCCAATTCGTAAGATTATAGGGAGATTAAGCGGGCCATCAATTTTTGGGCCATATTTGACACCCTTAGTTATGATTAAAAGTGACATTTGATAAATAATTTTCCAAGCGCTATTCGTAGGAAGGCCCCATCGACGAAAGAACAAATCGGAAAATAGTAGTAAATTTGATGAATATTCATAAACATCAAGACAAAATCATAGAATGACACACCTAACTACATTACAAAAGCTAAGTGTCTAATTATATTTATAATTCAATCACACTTGAATGCAATTATCAATTTAAACTAGTAATGCTTTTATTTTTCTTAATCAACTAGTTTCTTATGAATTTAATTATTTCTCATGGTATTACAATACGTAGAAATAAACTTTGAAGAGCCGATTCGAGCTCGATTAAACTCAATTTTGGCTTGGCTCGATTCGATGTAGTAAGAAGCTCAATTGAGCTCGACTTGATGGTGCATAAGTGAAAGAAGGAAATAACCATATGTATTATACTCTCTACTTGTTGCTTCAATTTCTGTTTTTGATTTAAGTTGTTAGTCATAACTAGCTAGTATATGTATTTGTTGAGCCTCACCCGCTATATATATTTCGGTTAAATAATAATAAATTGAAAGCATAGTCGTTGTTATATTTTTGAGTCGTAATAAGGAAAACTGAAAACCCGCTTATAGAAGAAAAAAACACACTAGAGTAGGAAACTAGAGACCTTCAATGAAGAAGACACAAATGCATAGTCCAAGACTAATAATTATAAGATGAATAACACGAAAAAGGATGAAGAAATTAACTTTTTTTTTATAATAAAGTGAAATATCAATTGTTTAGTGTCACAGTTTCAGGATTACGCTCTTTTATAAGAAAAAAGTATGGCTAAGAGCCTTGATGACAACACTAGAGCCTTGATGACAACACTAAATCGCACGCTAAGTGAGGTGAAGCGCTTAACATATTTTGTGCCTCGTTTCAGAGTTTAAGCTTATTTTTAACAACATTATTTGTTCCGATGAATCAGAATTGAAACAAATTTTATGCAAGTCACAATAGATCTTAACTAGAACTACATATTGGATATATTTCTTTTAATGTACTTTGTATTGGGAATAGATTGAAACAAGTTTTTGAATTTTTCATGTTATTATCCAAGTGCATCTGCATTTCCACTAGAAACATTGATCTACAACAGCTTCACAATGATCATCCTCTGTATATTAGTATGCTACTCAAAACATAGGACAATTACCACATCATTTTACAAGTAAAATATATTGTATGAGTTTACTTTAGTTGCCTAACAATTTATCCGCAAAGCATACTGATAGAAATATTTGCCTTGCCTGATTTAATTACTTAATCAACATTATATACATGATTACAAGCCAAGATTATGGCTGAAATTATGTTTGACAAAATCACAAGAATATACACCAAATATACATATTCTAAAAATAAAAAGATTCTTACATATTCTAATATACCCCTTTAGTCGAAACGGGAGGTTTACGTTCGTTGAGACTATCTCGAAAATCATCGAAGAGTTGGAGTCCTTTAGTGAAGATATCGGCAATTTGATAGCGTGAAGGGACATGTAGGACGCGTACTTGACCACGGCGACTTTCTCACGCATTTAAGTGTATATTCATTTCAATGTGTTTAGTGCGTTGATGTTGAACTGGGTTGCCGGAAAGATAAAGCACACTAACATTGTCACAATAGACCCAAGTGACTTTCGTAACTGGACAATGGAGCTCCAGAAGTAAGTTCCGAATCCAACAAGATTCAGAGACGACATTAGCCACACGGTATTTGGGCTCAGCGTTAGACAGAGATAAGGTAGGCTGCCTTTTTGCAGACCAAGATATCAAGTTATCTCCAAGGTAAACACAATAACCAGAAGTTGATCGTCTAGTATCCGGACATCCACCCCAGTCTGTGTCAGTGTATGAGATGAGTTTACTAATCGAAGAGAGGTAATGTGAAGGCCGAACTCGAGAGTACCATGAATATAGTGAATAATTCTCTTCAACGCATACATGTGTTGGGTTCTCGGGTTGTGCATAAATAAGCATACTTGTTGAACTGCATAAGAAATATCTGGTCTCGTAAAAGTTAAATATTGTAAGGCGTCGGCAAGACTACGATACTTAGTTGGATCATGATAGGGATTACCTGAAGAGGTACTGAGCTTTGCTTTCGTGTCCACCGGTGTAGGAGATGGTTTGCAGGAAGACATACCGGCCCGCTCAATAATTTCCTCTGCATATTTCTTTTGTGAAAGAAATAATCCTCCTGAAATGGTCGTTGGTGCAACGGTTATTTGTGCAAAGAGGGGGTTTAGGACGGAATCGGGGGCGGGACTGGGGAAGGCCGGGACGGGTCGGGACGAGACCATGTCCCGTCCCGATTCGAGTCCCGATACCACTGGTCGACCATACTTTTGAGAAGAAGCCATACTTCTAGCTTGGCCGGACATGCTCTTAATAAAGAATTCTACGCTATCAAGTTAATTAAAAATTACTATAATTGTGAATAATTATATGAAATAAGTAATAGATGAATAACCTAAAAACTTAATTAACATGTTCCAATGCTTAAACCACAGGTGATATACTGATATATAAACATTTTTTCCAATCAATTTTATTTATTTCATTTTACTCCACCAACCCCAAACAAAGAAGCCAAATTATAATGAGTTTCTATAAAAAGAAACCCTTTTTCTCTTTCCCTCTCCCCACTCTCCTCTTCTTTTTCTTCTGTCACCTCTTCAAGCCATTAATACTATCATCTGCTTCTGCTTTCTCATTGATTGCAGAAGCAGAATTCATCATATTTTACACCATTTAAAATAGTACTTGTCTCTGAACACTGGTCTAATGGATCAATGCTACAAGGTCGACCCCCTCTTTCGGCTTGGCGGGGATCGAACCCACACTGCAACATGCCCGCGCGGCTTTTAGCGCCCAGGCTTTACCACAAGGTATATGCCCCGGATGACGATATTCATTGAGGGAATTCGAACCTGCGACCCTACAAGCAAGAACCTTTCACCAGCAAGCTGGAGCTCTTTGGATCCTTGGCGTTTCCTTCTTGCATCGACAATAGCTTGAGAGAGAAAACAACGATGTTGATTGTTAATTAACGACCTAACATTTCCAATTAAAATATTTTAATATTTCAGTATGACTATTCTTTATTATATTGATGTACTAAAATATAGAGAAAAGAGGGAGGTTATGTAGTTTCACAAAGCTAGTTGGTTAGTCTACAGAAAAAGAAAAAGAAAAAAAAACTCATTATTTCTTAAAGATAGAACAGATATATGCTAAAGATTCCTCTAGGAAGATCAACGTGAAAGAAATAATTCCTTCATTATTTTTATTAATAAAAAAATATATATATAATTTATAATTTTTATAATATGAAAAATTATATTTCTATTGTACTTTCAAAATCCTATTCTATTTGTACAAGAATACTATAATTATAGTAAAAGTATAATGCTAATTAAATACAATAATATATTACCTAAATATACGAGTATACACAGCTTATGTTGTTCTTGTGTTTCCGTGATATATACGGTATACACAATGCAATGTATATACCGTGTATATCGCGGTATATTTATCACCCCCGCAGTTATAGCAGGCAGTCTAAGTACGCTGAGACTGTCCTAAAATCTTCAAATAAAACCGAGTGAAGACCCTTCGTAAAGATGTCTGCAATTTAATACCTAGAAGGGACATGGCAGACGCGTACTTGTACTCATTCCACTGTAGTATATATATTTGTAAACGTAATACAATTAATAAAAAACGCAATAATACAATATTATCAAATCCTCGCCTTGGACAAGAGCGGAGAAGAATCACATCGCCGCTCGCCTTTTCTAGATCAACGAATACATCATCTCTTTTCCTAATACAGATAAATTAAATTTATAAAACTGTGGAAATAGATTTACAACTGTATATTATATATACCGCAATAAAAATGACAAGAGTTCAGCAAGAGTAAAACTCGACGAGCTCATCCAATGACTCAGGAGGGGAGAGGTGAAACCCCAAACTTGCCAAGTATCTGTCGATGTGAAACACCAGTGAGTGGCTTAGTGAATAGATCGGCGAGCTGGTGCTTAGATGGAACAAAAGATAGTGAAATCAATCCTGAGAGAAATTGTTGTCAAACAAAATGACAGTCGATTTTCGCATGTTTAGTTCGATCATGGAAGACATGATTGTGAGCTATGTGGATGGCTGCTTGACTATCGGAGTGAATCGACACCGGCAATGATGGTAAGAAGGATAGATCTTCAAGAAGAAGAAGAAGTAACCAAGTGATTTCAGCTGTAACTCATCGCATTGACCTATATTCTGCCTCCGCAGAAGAAAGAGAAATCGACGCTTGTTTTTTGGACTTCCATGAGATGAGTGCACCACCAAGAGTGACATAGAAACCAGAGACAGATCAACGAGATTCAGGGCAAGATGCACAATCTGCATCGCAAAATGCATTCAAGGAGAAAGAAGGAGTTGAAGAGAGAAAAATCCCTTGACCAGGGTTCAGAGACAAGTACTTGACAACCTTTAGAGCAGCTGAAAAATGGGCAGTGGTCGATGATTGCATATATTGGCTGAGCTTGAGCAATCGCAAATGACAGCTCTGGTCCGGTATATGTAAAGTAGTTTAGTTTTCCAATCAAATGTCTGTAAAGGATAGAATCCTCTAGCAATATCTCGATTTTTATCTTGAAATTTATTCGCATGATCAATAAGAATGAAGATAAACTTTCTCTAACTGATTATAAACCCATGTGACTCCCTCATAACTTCCATTCCCAACAAATAATGTATATTGCCCAAATTCTTGACTTTGAATTCTGAATTGTGAAAAAGTTGAATTTAAGAGATTTCCTCTATATGATTCCCAGTGAGTAGTATGTTATCCACATAAACTGCTATAATACAGATAAGATTACCTGTCCTTTTAAAGAAAAGAGAATATCATTAAAAGAAGCTGAATATCCCTTATAACTTAGTGCTCCAGCAAGTCTGGCATACCACTGCCTTGAGGCTTGCTTGAGATCATAGAGTGATTTTCTGAGAAGACAAACATGATTAGGACTAGGAGAGGTGAGACTTGCAGGGGATTTCATGAAAACTTCCTCTTGTAAGTGCCCATGCAAAAAAGTATTGTTAACATCTAGTTGAGAGACCTCCCAGCCCTTTTTTACTTCTATGGTCAATAAACATCTCACTGTGGTCATCTTGATCACTGATGAGAAAGTTTCATTGTAATTTATGCCCTATTTTGAATATTTTCCTCACAACCAACCTTGCTTTGAGTCTTTCAATAGTACCATCAGAATTATGTTTTACTTTGTACACCCTCTTGCAGGGTAAAGCCTTTTCCCTTTAGGAAGTTCCACTACATCCCATGTGTGATATGATTCTAAGGCTTAGATCTTAGCATCCATATCTTGTTGCCACCCAATGAGAAATTTCTAGGTTCAGATAGAGAAGTGATAGCTTGTAGTACATGTTGATTGTTAAGAGAGAGAACAATGAAGGAATGAATATTGGGATAGACAAGAATTAATAATATTTGTGAGATGAATGTTGTTGCATATGTAGTCCTTGAGATATGAAGGTTGATGAGAAATTTTGTCACTTTTTCTAGTAGGAATAGTGCTGTGATGTTGTGGTGAAGGAGAAGGACTTAAATGAGGTGGTAAAAGAGGAGTGAGGTGTGGTGAATATTGTGGTGATGTGGGAGGGCTGGTGGGAGTAGGTTTTGGGGTAGAAGTAGAGGGAGGAAGTTGAAAATATTTTAGGACTAATGGTGTGTCGGGAGGAGGAAAAAGAGAGTGCGAGGTATACTGATTTGTAGTAAAGGGGAAATGTTCCTCATGAAAATTCATATCTCTAGAAACAAAGATTTTCCTAGTGTGGAGATCTAACACTTTGTAGCTCTTTTGTTCGGAAGGATAGCCAAAGAAGACACATGCCCTTGCTCTTTCATTAAACTTTCCTCTTCCTTGTGATAATGTAGAAACATAACAAAGACAACCAAAGGACTTCAGAGAATTATAAGAGAGTTTTCTCCCAAACAGAATCTGATAGGGACTCTTCCCTTTTAGGACTTTAGAAGGCAATCTATTAATAAAAAAAGTGATAGTCAATAAGCATTCTCCACAATAAGAAATGAAAACTTTGGATTGAAAGAATAGTCCTCTAGCAAGTTCTAAAAGATGTTTATGCTTTCTTTCAACTATCCTATTTTGTTGTGGGGTACCAGGGCAACTTCTCTGATGTGAAATTTCCTTTTCTTTTAGAAGGAGTGCCTCTTGTGATCCTCTCTTCCTAATTCAAAGGCATTATCAGATCTGATGTTTTTCATTTGTATTTCAAATTATCTCTCCACCATAGATAGGAAAGATTTTAAAACAGGAAAAACATTGCATTTTGTTGTTTACAAGAAAGTTCATGTCCCTCTATTGTAGTAATCAATTATAGTAAGAAAATACTTGTATCCATTGTGAGTGGCATTTTTATATGGTCACCAAGTATCAATGTGGATTAGATAAAAAATTCTCTTAGACTTTATGTGACTGAGGGAAGAAAGCTCTAGCTTGTCTAGCCTTTGGGCATATGTCACACACACACATTCAAAATTAGTAGGAAAATGAATGAAATGGAACTTCTTCATTACTGAAAAGGGCAGATGCCCAAATTTAACATGCCAAAGCTTTACATCTGAAATAGCATTGGCAGAAACTGGAAATGAAAGCAAACTAGAAAGACTATTGGAATAACTTCCTTTTAAAATGAAACTACATTGACATTATATGAACACTTAGTACTTGAAACTCTATGTTGCAGAAGATATAGCCCTTCCTTTGCTTCACCAAAAACTCTGATCTTCCTCAAAGAATGGTCATGCAATATACACTCAGTGGATGTAAAAAATACTGAGCACTCAAGCTGAATACACAATCTGTGAACTGAAAGTAGATAATGCTTAAAATCTGGAACATAGAGCACATTCTTAAGAGTAAGATTGTGTAGAATTAGTACATTTCATGCATGTGTGACAGTTATTTTGAAGGAATTAGTTAAATTGATGTTTACAGGAACATGAAGTGCAATTAAATAAGAAAAAGAGGATGAATCAAAATACATATGTTCTGATGCCTATGAATCTATAATCCAGGTTTTAGAATTATAAATAGAGAAATAAGATCCTGAATATTTTATAATTGTACTAGCACATGCATTAACATTGATTTCTGAACTAGATGTCTCTATTTTTCCCATCTGAATTGCTTTTGGATCATCTGTGCATTTTCTGTACATTGTTCTTTGCTAAAATATTGTTGGTTATGTATGCTAAACTGTTTCTGCTGGTAACACATGGTTGGTTCATATTGCATTTCATTGTTTCCCTGCATTTCCTCTGTTATACCAATATTTGCCTATGCTGTAACCCCATTTCCCTTTTGATTAGTGAACTCAAAGTCTTCAGGATATCCTATCAGTCTGTAGCAATCATCCTCAACATGTCCTACCTTGTGACAATAGGTGCAGGACACATTTGGATTGTACTTGGTTCTTCTTTTTGAGGATATCCTCCAAACCTCTGTGATGTGTTTCCATTTCTGTATGTTGTTTGGTTTCCTGTTCTTTGAGCAATCCTTCTTTGGCTTCCCACCATGAATGAACCTGAATCAGGTGATATTTGTGCATTAACATATACCTCCCTTTGATTTTCATCCTGCAATAACAAAGAGTAAGTGTGATCCATGTTTGGCAAAGAGTTAAGCGTTAGGATATTTCCTCTGCCATATGCATAAACATCATTCAGTCCCATTAGAAACTGAATCATTCTTTGATCATCGAGAGATTTAGTTAATTTCCTTTTTCCATCACAGACACAGTCACAAGTGTAAATTACATCTGAGTTTAATAAATCTACCTCATCCCATAATTTTTTGAGCTTTGTGAAGTATCCAGAGATGTCTTTGCTCCCCTGTACTAAACCACTTAATTCCTTTTGCAAGTGGTAGAGTTTTGCTCCATTAGATTTTCCAAACCTTTGCTCTAAGCTGTTCCACATATCCTTAGCTGACTCAGAGTAAATGACAGTCTCTGATGTCTTTGGAAATCGAGTTCAATAACCATGCAAATACCATATCATTGCAACAACTTCATTGAAGGTAGTCTGCTGAATCTAGATCTGGTGCACTATATGATTCATTGATAAATCCCAATGTCCTCTTAGCCGACAGTGCTATGAGAACATACCTTCTCCAACCTGGAAACTCTTTTCATCAAAGATAGAGTGCACAAGAGTCATGCTAGGAGAATATGTAATGACATGTTCAGTCGTTATGTGCATTTTGACTATTTTATCTATGTTGACCTAATTTCCAAAGTTATCAGACAATTCTAGTAGAAGTTGAGAAATTAGAACCTTAAAGAGTGAAAGTGTTGACCTGCAGTTAACTTTTATGTAAAAAAACCTTTTTCAACATTTTGTCAAATCCGTGAGGTCCGAAGGATCGTTTATGACTTGGTAGGATAATTATTTCGGTTCCCAAGGCCTTCGAGACTGCTCTTGACCTTTAGTTGGAAAGTTAGTTTAGGCCATTGGGAGTTGACCCGAAGATGGAAATTCTGAAATTGCGAGTGAGTCCATAGCATGTTTTTACATATGTGTTCATATCTTGTTTGTGTCAGGAGGTCTCGAGTGATTATCGAATTTTGAGTTGAAATTGTTTAAGTATGAGAATTTCTGGTTTCTGGTGTTCTCGCTGGGGCGAGCCTCAATGCGCCGCCGCCGCCCGCTCGGGTCACGGGTCGTGGGCTGTGGGGACTTTCTGATATTATCTTTTTGGACCCCAGATTGCTTAATATTTACAGTTTGGTCCCTAAAGTTTCTGAAAAGTTGAATTTGGAACGACGGAAGGCAGAAACTTTCTGCCTACCGTTGGAACTGTTTTTTGGGGCATTAATCAGCCATTACTTGGCTGATTAACTCCTCCATAATCAGCCCTTCTTCATTGGCCATGAACAGTCCTTAAACCTGCCATTAATCTACCTCCCTAATGGTCATTAACAACCCTCACTAATGGCTATTAACAACCTTGTTTGTGGCTGTTGGGCAGCCTCCTCCTTGCTATATATTGAGCTGTTTTGGCTCAATAACGTGACAGATATATACACGAAAATAGCAGCACATTTCAGTGACGAAACAGTGCACAAAACAGTGAAAAACATACGAAAATACCATAAAAATAGTGACGAAATACAGTGTGATATACACTAGATATATACAACAGAGACACACTATATACACAGAGACAAAACAGAAAAGAAAACAGAAACTCTTCCTTCCTTTTTCATATCTTCAGCAAGTCGATTCATATTTGTTTTCTTCGTCAGGCTCAACCTATTGGCTTTGTAGCGTTGAGATTAGAGTGTTGTTTTATCTTGGGAGACTATTGCCCGCTAACGTAAAAGCATATATACGGAGCAATCTTGTCTTAAGGACAGAGTGCAATCACATCGACTCAACACACACTGTTGTAACCATCCAGATTTAGTTGTTTCTTGATTTCAGGTTATCAAGACTCAAGACACAACAAGCTTGCAGCAGTTTTGAAGATTGACCATTTATTTATCCTTTCGAACACTTGTAATAGTTATTTACTTCATCGCTTTATAAAGTACAATAGAGTACCAACAATAATTCTAACACAACTCCGCAAGCACTACAAATACTTATTATAAGGAAAATATGCAAAAATACATAGTAATTAGAGAACTTGTCCATGCTTCTACATGGTTATAATAAAATATAAATGACTTTAAGAAATGATAACTTTACAAATTCAATCAAGATGGTTTTTCTTCGTTATTTGGAAAGGATCAAATTGATCGTATCTAATAGCAATAAACTACTCGAAAATGTTGCACACTAACTGAAAATTTTGAATTCTGAGTGAATATAGTTCTACTTCTATGAAGGCGTTGAAATCATAGTTTTGTATTTAATTAATAATATATTGCATGATATGTTACAAACTGCGGTTTTTAGTAAATCTAATAAGTTAACATGTTGAGATAAGTTTACAATTTTGCACTTATTTATGTTGCAAATTTTGCTGCAACCTTTCTACTTTCTTAAATCAATTTTATATAATTTTCTATATATTACAAGTTGCAAATAATCCCAAAAAAGTAATCAGAACTGCTACTTATACGTTTTGCAATGACCTTTATCTGGATGGAATCAATTTTATATGATTTCTTCTCTTCAAATTTGTGTAAGTCTGCACTGCTCATGTGGGTTACTGCCATATCTGATGCTCAAGAAGGGTGACGTTACTAACTAATGTGATTATTTCTATTTACAACAAAGTCTTACCATGCCTCTATTATTTATATAGGACTACACTATTGAATATCAAATGATATCATGAACATGACTATTAATTATTTAGAGGTTATGATAATAAAAATTGTGGAAGTCATAGAAATAAAGAATCATTTAGTTTTTCGCATTAAAGAATATGAATGAATGGAGGAGTAGTAATTGACACATTTATTCTTGTACAATATAATAGGATCCACAATAATAGTGCACTATCATCGAAACCCTAGAATTCTTCATCGCCGGCAACAATCGGCGACCATACCTCCCCTCCCCCTCTCCCTCTTTCTTTCTCTTCTTCTCTCCTCCTCGTTACTGTTCTTCTTTGTTCTCTGGGTTCTGTTTCAGGCGGGTATCTTTTCGGCGAGCCTTACCTTGTCTCGTCGGAACCCTAAAACCGACCCAGAAGCCAAGAACGTCCAGATCTATACATGCATCTTCTTGCTGACCAGGGAATTCAAAGCAGAGGTCATTTTACTTCTAGATCAGAGTAAAGTGATTTCCGGTGGTGAACAGTGAATTTTGGTAGTGAGCAAGGATTTTTGGCGGGATTTCTAGCAGCGGACATGTGTTATCCACTTGGAGTTGGTACCTCCGGTGGTCCATATTTATTTAGAGTTGGTACATTCGGTTGCTCGTATCTATTCTTTGTCCCTATCCCTGTATTTAAATTTTGACATTTCACTATATTGCTTCTTGCCTTTACGTTCTTGCATTTACTCTTCTTGCCTTTAGTTATATCATTCTTGGCGTTCCTATTTTAGGTGCAAAACTTTGATTAGTCTATTAGTTTATATCCACTTTAGTGGCTTTGGTGACTGATGTTAAACTAGGGTCATGTTCTCGGTCGAGAACGGGGGCAAGGGTTAGGGGGGTAAGAGAGATGCTAGGCTGAGAATAGGGTCTTAGAACATTGAGACTTTAATGGGGAAGTCCATATAGCTAGTTAAGATTCTTAAGAAGAGGAAGATTAATATAGCATATGTCCAGAAGACCAAATGGGTAAGACCTAAGACTAAGGATGTAGACGGGTATAAGTTATGGTTCTCGGGTAGGTCGAAGTATAGGAATGGGGTAGGCATTTTGGTAGACAACGAGCTAAGGGATCAAGTGGTAGAGGTTATAAGGGTCAATGACAAGATGATGATGATGATTAAGTTGGTAGTTAGAGGGTTCACTATGAACATTATTAGTGCTTACTACTGTAGGCTGAAGCCAGACGAGGAGGAGAAGAGATGCTTTTGGGAGGATTTGGATGAAGTGGTGGGAGGTATACCACCCACTGAGAAGTTATTTGTAGGAGGGGATTTCAATGGACATATCGGGTCACTTCCGTGGGGTTATGATGATGTGCATGGAGGCTTTGGCCTCGGGGACAGGAACGGGGGAAGCGTATCACTTTTGGAGTTCGCTAGAGCTTTTAGGAGGGTGATAGCCAATTCAAGGTTTCTAAAGAAGGAGGAGAACTTAGTGACTTTCCGTAGTTCAGTGGCTAAGACTCGGATAAACTTTTTGCTCCTTAGGAAGGTTGACAACGGTCTTTGTAAAGACTGCAAGGTCATTCCGATGGAGTAACTTACAACGCAACATAATATTTTGGTGATGGATTTAGAGATCAAGATGGAGAAGAAGATGAGGGTTACAGATGACATGTTAAGAATCAAATGGGGGAGTTTGATCATGGCTAGTGAAAAAGAGATAGGAGAGAGGTTGATGGCTAAGGGGGCTTGGGGGAGTAGTGGGGATGCGACCAGTATGTGGGACAAGACGACCAATTACATTCGGGAGGTAGCTAGAGAAGTGCTGAGAGTCTCACGGGGTATCCATGGTGGGCATCGAGGGGACTGATGGTGAAATGGTAAAGTTCAAGAGAAAGTGGAAGCGAAAAAAGTGGCGTATGCGAAATTGGTAGAAAGCAATGATGAGGTAGAGAAATGGACGAATAGGGAATTGTATAAGATGGCGAGGAAGGAGGCAAAACTAGCGGTTATGGCGGCGAAAATGACGACTTTTGAACGCTTGTATGTGGAATTATAGGTAAAAGAAAGGGATAAGAAGTTGTACATACTAGCCAAGGCGAGGGAGATGACGTCCCGTGACTTGGATCACGTGAAGTGCATCAAGGACGAGGACGGTAAAGTACTTGTAGAGGATGCACATATTAGGCGGAGGTGGCAGTCTTACTTCTATAAACTCTTGAACGAAGAAGGAGATAGAGACATTGTGTTGGGAGACCTAGAGCAATCTGGTAGGTATCGTGGTTTTGGATATTGTAGAAGCATTAAAGTTGAGGAGGTTAAGGGTGTTGTTTGCAGGATGCGCAGGGGACGAGCGTCCGAACCTGATGAGATCCTAGTTGAATTTTGGAAGAATGTAGGCAGGGCAGGTTTATACAACATCATTTTTAAGACAACAAGAATGTCCGAAGAATGGAGGTGGAGTATAATGATTCCTTTGTACAGGAACAAATATGATATCCAGAGTTGCAACAACTATAGGGGTATCAAGCTGCTAAGCCACACTATGAAAGTTTGGGAAAGGATCGTGGATATGAGGGTGAGAAAATGCGTGTCTATTTCCGAGAACCAATTTGGATTCATGTTGGGGAGTTCGACTATAGAAGTCATTCATCTTATTAAGAGCTTAGTGGAGCAGTATAGGGAGAGGAAGAGAGACTTACATATGGATTTCATCGACCTCGAGAAGACATACGATAAAGTTCCTAGGGAGCTTCTATGGATATGTTTAGAGGTTAGAGGTGTACCTGTGGCGTACACTAGGGCGATCAAGGATATATATTATGAAGCCAAGATCAGGGTACGGACAGTAGGAGGTGACTCATAACACTTCCTAGTGACGATGGGGGCTGCACCAATGATCTGCTCTTAGTCCATTCTTACTTGCCTTGGTGATGGATGGACTGACGCGACAAATCCAAAGGGAGGTGTCATGGTGTATGTTATTCGCAGACGACATTGTCCTGATTGATGAGACTCACATCAGAGTGAACGCTAAGCTGGAGGTTTGGAGACAGACTATGGAGTTTAAAGGGTTCAAACTGAGTATGACCAAGACAGAATACTTGGAGTGCAAGTTTAGTAACAGGAGCTACCTTGAGACAGGCGTGGAGGTGAGGCTTGGTACTCATGTTATTCCGAAGAAAGGAAGCTTCAAGTACCTCGAGTCTATTATCCAAGGGAATGGAGATATTGATGATGATATCACACATCGTATTGGGGCAGGGTAGATGAAATGGAGGCTCGCATCTGGAGTCTTATGCGACAAAAAATGCCACCAAAACTTAAAGGCAAGTTCTATAGGGTGGTGGTTAGACCGACTATGTTGTATGGGGCTAAGTGTTGGCCAGTCAAGACTTCGCACATCCAAAAGATGATAGTTGCGAAGATGAGGATGTTGAGATGGATATGTGGGAATACAAGGAGGGATATGATTAGAAATAATGATATCCGGGATAGAGTGGGAGTGGCCTCGGTGGAGGATAAGATGCGGGAAGCAAGGTTGAGATGGTTTGGGCATGTACAGAGGAGAGACACAAATGCCTCAGTGCGGTGGACGGGTTCAGGAGGGGTAGAGGTAGGCCAAAGAAGTATCGAAGAGAGGTGATTAGACGGGATATGGCGTAAGTGCAACTTCATCGAGTACAGACCTTAGATAAGGGGTTGTGGAGGACACAGATTAGGGTAGAAGGGTAGTAGGTAGTCGAGCGCAGTCCTACTTATGCTTACAAACTGATAGTTGTAGTGTTATTATTGTAGCTCTGCTTAGCATATCATACTAGTAGGCGCAATATTGTTTTATAGTCCCCTATCCTTTGGTTTCTGCTGCTATATGTTATTTAGTGTACTTTGTTTATCTTAGTTACATGCGTTAGTTACTACTTCTTTTTTCAGAATGTGCTAGCATTGCGTATTCGCTTTTGATACCAACTTTTTCAAACTGCTTTAAATTTCTTGTCCGGATCTGACCGTTTCTCTTGCTTTTCTTGTGCTTATGCTTTGTCTTGAGCCGAGGGTCTCTCGGAAACAACCGCTCTACCTACCAAGGTAGAGGTAAGGTCTGCGTACACTCTACCCTCCCCAGACCCACGTTGTGTGATTTCACTGGATACATTGTTGTTGTTGTTGTTGTTGTTGTTGTTGTTGTTAATATAGAATGGAACTTTTTTTATCTATACATACGAAAAAATAATACATATATATTCCTCGTTAAACTCTTAACAATTACTAATAATACATGAACGTTCTAGCTGTTGAACATATGCATACAATATATAATTCCTCGTTAAAGTCTAACGTTGAAGTTAATAATGCATGAACTTTATATTATGAGAAGTTAAGGGTTATTTTATATAATAAAAAAATTACAGAAGGAAATAAGGAAGTTTCAAGGGGTAACCGTTTTTATTTGTGTTGTTCATAAATAATATGAACAATCTTGTTATAATATTAATTATGCAAATAGGACGCTACAATTATATCTTTTTATTCAATAACTTTCGAATATAATTTTTATATTTTATCAAATTATTTATTGTAAGTCATGCACATATGAATTATAAAAAATATCTCCAATAAATAAAGTATTATAGGAAAGGGGAAAAGTTAAGTAATTATAGACTTTAAGACTTTTAAAATAAGGTAAAAGGATAAGTGTGGGGCGAAAAAGAAGAAAAAGAAAATAGATAAATTGATTTCTTAACCTAAAAGGGATGTTATATCACGTTTATTATCACCACGACTATATGTGCGAGAATTCTATTCATTTTTCTTTCCTTTTGATTAATTTAATCGATAAACATAATTATAATTTTAAAGCGATCCAAATTCAATAAAAAAAAAAGTTGATATATTTATGAAAGAATCATCGAGCTGCCACCTTCCCCTTTCTTTTCAGAGGTCTGTCCTCAATATGCATTCAGTTTGTGTCAAAATGTAATTCATGAAAACAAATACCACATTATATTATAAGCATTCTACATTCATTAGAAATTTAGAATCTAGTCCGAAATAACAATCACTTAAAAATGTTCCTTTTTCTCTTATTTTATACGTCAATTTTTTGTTTATGGGACAAATGATCTTTTCATACAGCCTATATTAGAAAAATTCACACTCATCTCATTCTAAATAGTTGGAAGTAAAATAATTCGATCCTACATCAACGAAGTCATTTATTATGAAATATTCCTAGTGATACTACCGTTACTAACTGATTACTGACGTCTATATGTTATCTTTGCCATAGTATATCGGCATGTGAAGAGTCTTTGTTGTAAATGTTCCTCCAATAATTAAGACATTTATTCATAATAATTAAGTAATTTATTTTTACAATAATATAATTATTTAAAATAGGAGAAATGTTAAAAAAGGAGAAAAAAGATAAATAAAATCTTTGGTCATAGAGAGGTGTCACATAGAATTTCTTATTTCTAGTTTTATATTATATAACGATTATAAAGACTCAAAATATACTTGTTGGTGCGATAAGATTAATTACGATAACAATTTGTTTGGATGGTCATTACTTATTGTATGTATCAATGGAAAATGATATAATTTATTCAAACGTTATATTCATCAAAACAATACAGTACATTACAATACAATATATTACCAAGAAGAGGTAACTTATCAAGCCTTTTTTGGTACCACTTTCAAAGAGTCGCGTTTTCTGGCTGTTATTCCCATGCTTTCATCCATATTAATAGATTTAGGAGAGACACCATCAGGAAGCTCCCAGTGGAATTCGTGAAGCAACGATCCCAGAGCGAAATGTATCATGCGATGGCCTAAAGGCAAACCAACGCACATCCTCCGTCCAGCACCAAACGGAATTAGCTCATAATGTTGACCCTTCACGTCCACTTTCGAGCCAAGAAACCTCTCGGGCTTGAAACTCACAGGGTCGTCCCAACATTCAGGATCTCTTCCAATCGCCCACGCGTTTACCCAAACTTGAGTGCTTTTTGGTACGTCGTACCCCATGAACTTGGTATATTGAATTGTCTCTCTTGGGATCAAGAAAGGTAGAGGAGGATGTAAACGAAGTGATTCTTTTATTACAGCTTGCATATAAGGAAGATTGTCAATGTCACTTTCTTCAAACTTCTTGTTTGGTCCTACTACTTTTGAAATCTCTGTTTTCACTTTGTCCATTGCTTGTGGATGGCGCAAGAGCTCTGTTAGTGCCCATTCTACGCTGCTGCTAGTCGTCTCTGAACCGGCTAAAAACATTTCCTGATGTTTCATACATGTAGAACAAACTTAATTTCAAGGTACTGCAATATCAATACTATACAAGGTAATGCTGGAATACTAAAAGAAGTGTCTGTTTTTGCCCTGACACCTAATGGAACTCTAATCATAACTCTTGGTCTAATATGAAATATCACCTATGACATTAGGAAAAAGTGTAGTTTTTGTCCTTGATCCCTAACGGAACTCCAATGTGAGCGTAATTCTAATCATAGTCAGAAGTTGAGGGTTTAATTTACACATTTTTCTTAAA
Source organism: Anisodus acutangulus (assembly GCA_029783415.1). NCBI lineage: Eukaryota > Viridiplantae > Streptophyta > Magnoliopsida > Solanales > Solanaceae > Anisodus > Anisodus acutangulus. Next base: position 55,825,376 of record CM056490.1, read on the forward strand.
GAAAGTTGGGGTGTGTATTCTACTCATTTCACAGTGGAGCTTTGTTACTGATGAGGCAAATACGACAATCTACTAACGACAAGGGTATTCATGAACCAAAAGTGAAACGGAAGACAAAATTATATGGAGCAATTTCAAATAGTACAATGGCAAAATTGAACGTTTTTTCCTATAGCAGAAAACATCAAGATAAGAATTAACCAAAATAGCCCCCACCAGACTTTTTAATATTACAATAGCTGACGGATGTATAATATATGTGTAATCCATATATTATATATGTATAACTATGTATAATATGTGTATAATGTTACGAAAAGTAAACAGTGAGTCCGGCCGACTAGTCGTGTAAAGATACAAAAAACTTACAGTTTTTCTTCAGTGAAATTAGTCCTCATAATTAAAGTGGTAAGATAGTAGTAGAGGGCAGTCCGGTGCACTAAGCTCTCGCTATGCGCAGGGTCCGGAGAAGGGCCGGACCACAATGGGAAGATAGTAGTAGAAGATAAGAAATGAAGATTGAAGAGTGAGGAATGAGGACATCAAATTATTGCCTAAGCAGAACAGAGTTTTCTGTACCAAATACAATTGAAATGAAAATCATTAATGTTGAAAAGAGAAGTCTTGGAGATCGAAAAGAAAAACTTACCAGTACGAATACTTTGATCTCATGTTCTGATAAATTAGCTGGTTCATCTTTACCAGTACCCTCAAATTCAAGCAACACATCCAAGAAATCCTTTCCCTTCTCCGCACCCTTCTTTCTTTCTTCTTCGCGTTCCTTCAGAAACATAGACGCGATTTTCATCGCCTTTCCCATGTCTCGCGCCATCTTCTTCCTCAAACTTTGTAAATCGAACTTTCTAAGAAACGGAAACATATCAGAAACATTAGCAATACCTGCCCATTCATTTATTCTCTTCATGGCATTGAAGAACCTGAGGCCTCCTCGGATTTTGGATCAGCCAAGTCTTTCGACAGAATCAAATTTCCTAACATATTAAACGATGCTAGGAATACAAAACGCGTAACTTCAATCCCACTTCCTTTTTCTACAGAATTCGCTTCTTTTTCTATCCATTTTACCATGTTATCGACACATTTTCGTCTTACTGGCACTGTTTCACTGATCTTTTTGTGTACAAACATTTCCACAGTACTTATCCGCCTTTGAAAGCGCCAGAAGGAGCCATATCGGCCTAAAGCCATGGACCCTTGATAGTAACTGTGTGCCTGATTTACATCAGGTATGAATCGATCCGCGAAGGAAATATCGTGGTTCTTGAATAACTCTGCAGCTGCTTGAGCTGTTTGAACAACCATAATGTTGGTTGAAGTGCCAAGTTTTAACCATAAAATAGGGCCATATTTCTGTTTTAGACCTGCCAATTTTTTGTACGGCACAGTCCCTAGTTCAAATATGTTACCAAAAATTGGTAATCCTCGTGGTCCTGGAGGTAATTTGTAAGAGCAATTAGTAGCCTTTTTCAGAGAAAATAATAAGATGAAAGCCGGTAACAAGATGATTGCAGAAGAAAATAGATAGCTCCATTCTAATTCCATCTCTCATATATTTTTTGGTGACTTATTGGTTTGCTATAAATTATGTGATGGAGGCTCTTATTTATATTGCTTCCCATCACCACATAACCCCTTGACGTGGTATTGTTTATTTAGTGGAGGCCTGAATTATTTTTTGTCCCTAAGTGGAACTTGGTGATTTGATAACCTTAACCCTTGGACGAGTGTATTACTCAATATTAAAAGATATTCATCATATATTTTATAATTATTAGTGTTGTATAATTATGATAGATATATGATCCTTATTATATTAGGATTCCACATTGTACGCATTATATATATTTGTATTAATGAGAAAGACTCCCCAGGGAGATTAATACATTTTTACATGATATCAAGAGTCAAACCCTAAAACATCAAAACCTTTTTTTTTTCTTGCTCGCCGTCGACCCCCCCCCCCCCACACACACTTCGACCGACGGCAGCCCGAAATTTTTTCGATTTTCTTTCTCCTTTTTTGGCTTCCATGTCTCCTCCCACCTCTCCTAAGGCTTCCGTCGCCTCCTCCTCCACAGTCGTCCTAGACAACCCCCACGTCTTTCACTTTTTCTTTCCATTAGGCGTTCGCCGTTACGAATATCAAGAATTTCATTCCCTTAGTTCTTGATCAAGAAGATGGTCAATATGCATCGTGAGTTGAACTCTTTCGTATTCACGCATGCGCGTATAACATGCTTGACCATATTGACTACTCTTTCCCTCGCCCTATTGACGTTGCAGACACGACGTGGCGTCGTCTTGACACTATTGTCAAATAGTGGATTTATGGCACCATATCCAAAGACTTGCTTCATACGATTATAAAAACATATGCCATGGCCATGAATTATGGACACATTTGGAAGAGATATTTCAGGATAACAAGAATACTCATGCCGTGTATTTGGAGGAACAGTTCAACAATACACGCCTCGAGAATTTTGCAAACATGTCTGAGTATTGTAAAAATTGAAACTTGTTGCGGACCAATTATCCAATGTGGGGACACCAATTTTCAAAACGAAAATGGTCCTCCAACTGATTTATGGCTTACCAAAAGGCCAATACGACACCCTGACGATTATGATTCAACAAGCTGATCCACTACCGAGCTTCAACAGGACCCGTTCACAATTACTTCTGGAAGAAACCCGACGTGCCAAGCAGGACGAACACAATAAAAAACGCTAGCAGTTGAAACTATCGTGGCAAATAACGCTGCCTCCGGCCAACCACCACCGCTGGAGAACCACCCATAGCGGAATAACCACGGCGGCGGCAAGGGCGGCAGAGGCCGCGACACCGATCGAGGTGGAGCACTAACGTGGCAGAGAGGCAAATATAAGAAGTTATGAGGGGGGAAATAGTTCAAATGTGTACCGAATAAATAGTGAAAGTTTAGGGCCCCAAGCAATGGAGGAGTTAGGGGCCGGCGTACAGGGTTGGATGAATTCATAGTTTTAGTTCACTTTGTATCCACTTGGCACTTGAATTGACAATTGACAATTGACAATTGACAATTGAACAATTGACAATTGACAATTGACAATTGACAATTGAACAATTGACAATTGACAATTGACAATTGAACAATTAGATAAGCACTAAAATTTCTTCAGTTTAAATCCATTTTTGAGATACAACCTCTGTCATTTCAGTCACGTAATTTAATTTGTCATGATTGTTTTTAAAAGGAAAAAACGTTAAAAGATTGTGGTTTTAAATATATTATATTATTTATGTGATTATTAAATCTTTTCATTAAAAATAAATTAAAAGTTTCATAATTATTTATAAATATAAAATATACTCTTTTTTAGATATATCAATAATACTCCGTAAAGAAATAATGTCACATGGAATAGAAAACAAAAGCAAGTAAAAATGTGACGATTTTCAAGGAGAAAAAAGGAAAAGTAAGTTGGTTGCAATAACTTGTGAAGTTACATTTAGGAAGCACTTTGATTGAATTATAATAAATTTTCTCACTAATTTAAGGCATCATATAAACAGATTCTAATTATGTTAGCAACTTAACATGTTAGTACTTTGTACAAATTAAATTAAAAATAAACATGTTAAGTTGCTAACATAATTAGAATCTGTTTAAAAATAAACAACAACAACATACCCAGTGAAATCTCACACTGTGAGTCTGGGAAGGATAGAGTATACACAGACCTTACAACAATTATAAAAACAAGAAAATTCACTATAACACCCCGTAATTTCGGGCAATGGTTTGAACAGCTAGACGTATGCAATTAGACTTGAGGTTGAGAAAATTTTGTTATGTGGAGGTATGCACATCAAGAGCTTAGTATATAAAAAGATAAAATTCCGACACAATTTACAATTTAGCAAGTATGACGACGGGGATTAATAATAATATTTTGTATATCCCAGAAGAGGTTATGGACTAGTGTTATATCACACGACTATGATATATGAATAATTTTAATTTAGTGGATGTCATGTGGAACCATGGGAGTAAGTAGTTGATGATTATGCATCTATAAGGATGAGGTGGCAAGTCCATGTTACGAGTTATCAAGGAATACAAGTGCTCGAGTGGAGGCCACTATCAAGTATCAACTACATATTGTATAATTCTTGTCTTACTTTGGTTTCAGCCATTTAAAGAAGATATATATATTTCTTCTTACCTTAGTTTAAGGAGAGTTTATGGAAGTGGACAACAACATTTTTTTTCTTTCTAAAACTAATACAGCAACGAACATATAAGGAAGCAATATATGCAATAACTTTGCATTCCATTTTTAAGAGTGAGCTCGGTCCTTGTAAAGCTTGAATAAGGCAATTGGTTTCCCCCCCTAAGTTAAGCTTGAAAAGGGCGGTTGGTCCATCGTAATTGTTTGGTGGGTCATGAAACAAGGTATGTTAAGGCAAATTATTTCTTCTTTTGGCATGTTTCATGTAACGAAACGTAAACGTGATGTTATTCCATAAATTACTCTACTCTTAGTAGTTAAAGAATGTTTATATTATTGATTCCTATGTTAAAAGCATGTCTAAATATGTTCTTAAATCCTTATTGAGATATATAGGAAAGATGTTAATATTTCCAATGTTAGCCGAAGGTACAAGGATATTATGTCATCCGATAAGTTCAAAAATATTTTATTGTCATTCATGCATTTTCATTTACATTATATTCATGTATTACTCTGGATCCATATGTGTTATATACACTGCTATATGGTATGAATTATACATATGTAGGGGATGGGGAAAAGGGAATGACGTTATATACGCATCACCACCTGCACCGGGTACATATATCACGAAAAGGAAGATGCCCATGTGAGGCCAATATTGATGCTCTTGTGTGACCAATATGATAATGAAATGATGCCCACAGATGCTGTTATGGAAAGGAAGATGTCCTTGTGTGGCTAATATATATATATGTATATCGCATTTGCATCATGCATGACATTTAGGCATTTACTATATGATATGATTTCATAAAATATGCTGTTATGGTAAGGAAGATGCTCGATGAGGCCAATATATATGTATACGCACTGTGCATGACGGTTAGGCATTTACTACTGGTCGGTTGTTGCCATCGGCTGTTTCTGTCTCAGTTTATTTTTGGTATCCCTGTTATGTTATTCTTCATGCCGGACATACTCAGTACATCAGTCGTACTGACGTCCCTTTTGCCGGGGGACGCTGCGTTTCATGCCCGCAGGCTCAGGTAGACAGGAAGACGGTTCGCGCTAGTAGGTTGCTGTTTCAGCTGATATTGGAGCACTCTATTTGTTTCAGACGGGTAAGGCGGGGCCTTGTTCCGACCTTATGGTGTCATGTACTTTTTAGAGACGTGTAGACAGATGCATGTGTGTAGTAATCATGTATGGCCTCGTCGGCCTTAGTATGTAATAATAAGTTGGGCTTTCTGGTTAAGATTTTACATAGTTCTTTTTAGACTTGGTCCATATTTAATTATGATTAGATGTTAACTGTATGATTAGTGATACTCAGCAAATAAGGTCCGGATGTCCGTCATGACCCTCCGGATTGGGTCTTGACATTCACTACATTTGCTTCGAGACATAGAATATCTTTACATTACATTAAACCACTCAATGTCATTAGAAGTGTAGCAAGAAAAATAATTAGCAAAAAGCAAATGCAAGCTTCTGGAAGGATACTGATAATTGAGAAGTAGTATTCAATTCATGGAGGGACCATCAATTATTGCGTTTCGACTTTTTGGGACAATTTTAATTTGGATCAGCATATTTATGTATCTGATAGAAGTTAGAACTAGAATGGATTGGGAAATCAATTTTGCTTGCATGATTATTGTTTATCGTGCATGGCATATTGGCATTATGCAGAGCACTAGTGACTTCTTCTAGAGGAAAAGAACAAGTCTATGATCTATTGCATGAGGTTTTTTTTGTGGGGGAGGGGGGAGTCATTTCAATAAGGAGCTTCTAATAATTAATTTTGTAATCATGTGGAATTAGTATTATGACTTGATATATATTATTTTTGTTCTACCTATTTTATTAAATTATTTACAGTAATATTAAATTGATATAACTTGGTACTAGATTCATACTAATTAGTGTTCAGTTGTTCAAATATTATGACGGATTGACATGACTTGCTACTGTCTTCACTTTACCTTTCTTCTTTCATTGTTCTCGTATCATGTCGGATTGGAAAAACTTTGTAATATCTTCATTCGGCATATTATTTTAAATTGACTGACTTATTATCATATGAGCTTTCCTTATACTAAATGACTTGACCTTGTCTTGATCCTCTTTTCGACAAATAAGACTTTCTCTTATACTATAACCTTAACTATTTCACGACTCAAATCCATAACCTATTAATCACACAAAAACATCTTCATTTATAGCAGTTCTACATATTAATCTCCACATAATAGTTCTCATATTATTATTGACTACAAAATGATGCTGCACTATCATCAAAAGGTAATATCTGTGGTCTTATATCTATTGTTTACATCTTGTGATGTAGGTCAGATGGTAGACAGATGATTTATCAGCTGAGTTCTCGTATGGCTACTGTTTTACATTGCGAGGATGTAGCTCAGATGGTAGAGCACTCGCTTAGCATGCAAGAGGTACGGGTATCGATGCCCCCATGCCTCCATCAATCTTTTATACTTTATACTAATATTTTCCCCAGATTTTACATTTTTGTGGACCTTCTGTAGCAATCTATGGGCTCACATCCTTACTTATATCTGGGCCTTGGGTACTTGGCCTAATGACTGAAGCCCAAATGGCTCAACCAAGTATACTTTCTCTTTGGACAAGTTATACATTTGGCCAATCGAACAAAAATAATCACATTCGCTCAAATGTACAAAAGATATATATTATTTTGTATCTAAAATGATAATTTTACGTATATAAAAATACACATTCTTTGGCTATTATTTAAGTGGGGGCTATTTATGTCAAATTCTCTTTCTTTTTCCCTCGTTTAACTTTTTTTCGGAAGAAAATTTTCCCAGAATTTTAGTAGAGCTTACTTGCTCGCTTAAATGTTTTTCAGCAGACCTAATGAGTACTTCTTTATTTAATTAATTTTAATCAGTTAATATTGTACAAGGATGTTACTTTTGAAATTAGTTCTTTCTCAACTCCTGATAAAGTGACTATTATTAGTTAAAGCATTAAACAATAATAACAATAACAATTCAATACTTTCGGGATTTTTTTTAGATAGGAGGAAGGCAAAATGAATTTTACGTATTAGATAAGAACATTTCACTTACAATACGTGAAAATCCTGGGATTACTATAATTCTTGTTTATTTTATTCTCCTCTGCGTAAAAGCAGTATTAAAATATTTGCTTTCAATTTCATTCAAGAATGCTTCACTTCAAATTAACTAATCAATTAAAAACGAAGACAATAACAGTTTTTGTTAGAAATTGAAGAAGAGATTAGGAAATTTTCCTTGTATTTCTGATGATGAAAACTGTACAGTGCTACTGCTAATTTATAAATATTCTAGGGACTAAATGCTAAATTTCTAGACTATGTAACTAACTAATTATGAATTTTGTACAACTCATAAAAAAAATCAAAGTGCCATTTTTTCTATGTGGCTATGTACACTATAACTATGTTGTTCTATTTTATCTAAGCTACTTTACTTTATTGGGCCGCTATTTGTTACTTTGAAGAATTGGCCCAAAAGAACATTGAGCCCAAAACTAATTGTGTTGGCCCAATACCGACTTGTACGTGTGTGTTTGAATAGGCTTCATCATCAACCTCGTAAACTCAGAACATCTTTGCCACTATTATCTTTATCTTCTTCTTTCAAAACACCATCACCGGAGAAATGTGTGTCACCGGAAAATCCTTCCTCAAGTTGGAGGGGAGAGGTGAAACACCAAACTTTCCAAGTATCTGTCGATGTGAAAGACCAGTGAGTGGCTTAGTGAATAGATCGACGAGCTGGTGCTTAGATGGAACAAAAGATAGTGAAATCAATCCTCAGAGAAACTGTTGTCAAACAAAATAACAGTCTATTTTCGCATGTTTAGTTCGATCATGGAAGACAGGATTGTGAGCTATGTGGATGGCTGCTTGACTATGGGAGTGAATCGACACCGGCAATGATGGTAAGAAGGATAGATCTTCAAGAAGAAGAAGAAGTAACCAAGTGATTTCAGCTGTAACTCATCGCATTGACCTATATTCTGCCTCCGCAGAAGAAAGAGAAATCGACGCTTGTTTTTTGGACTTCCATGAGATGAGTGCACCACCAAGAGTGACATAGAAACCAGAGACAGATCAACGAGATTCAGGGCAAGATGCACAATCTGCATCGCAAAATGCATTCAAGGAGAAAGAAGGAGTTGAAGAGAGAAAAATCCCTTGACCAGGGTTCAGAGACAAGTACTTGACAACCTTTAGAGCAGCTGAAAAATGGGCAGTAGTCGATGATTGCATATATTGGCTGAGCTTGAGCACTGCAAATGACAGTTCTGGTCTGGTATATGTAAAGTAGTTTAGTTTTCCAATCAAATGTCTGTAAAGGATAGAATCCTCTAGCAATATCTGATTTTTATCTTGAAATTTATTCGCATGATCAATAAGAATGAAGATAAACTTTCTCTAACTGATTATAAACCCATGTGACTCCCTCATAACTTCCATTCCCAACAAATAATGTATATTGCCCAAATTCGTGACTTTGAATTCTGAATTGTGAAAAAGTTGAATTTAAGAGATTTCCTCTATATGATTCCCAGTGAGTAGTATGCTATCCACATAAACTGCTATAATACAGATAAGATTACATGTCCTTTTAAAGAAAAGAGAATATCATTAAAAGAAGCTGAATATCCCTTATAACGTAGTGCTCCAGCAAGTCTGGCATACCACTGCCTTGAGGCTTGCTTGAGATCATAGAGTGATTTTCTGAGAAGACAAACATGATTAGGACTAGGAGAGGTGAGACCTGCAGGGAATTTCATTGTAATTTATGCCCTATTTTTGAATATTTCCCTCACAACCAACCTTGCTTTGAGTCTTTCAATAGTACCATCAGAATTATGTTTTACTTTGCACACCCTCTTGCAGGGTAAAGCCTTTTCCCTTTAGGAAGTTCCACTACATCCCATGTGTGATCTGATTCTAAGGCTTAGATCTTAGCATCCATACCTTGTTGCCACCCAATGAGAAATTTCTAGGTTCAGATAGAGAAGTGATAGCTTGTAGTACATGTTGATTGTTAGGAGAGAGCACAATGAAGGAATGAATATTGGGATAGACAAGAATTAATAATATTTGTGAGATGAAAGTTGTTGCATATGTAGTCCTTGAGATATGAAGGTTGATGAGAACTTTTGTCACTTTTTCTAGTAGGAATAGTACTGTGATGTTGTGGTGAAGGAGAAGGACTTAAATGAGGTGGTAAAAGAGGAGTGAGGTCTGGTGAATATTGTGGTGATGTGGGAGGGCTGGTGGGAGTAGGTTTTGGGGTAGAAGTAGAGGGAGGAAGTTGAAAATCTTTTAGGACTAATGGTGTGTCGGGAGGAGGAAAAAGAGAGTGTGAGGTATACTGATTTGTAGTAAAGGGGAAATGTTCCTCATGAAAATTCATATCTCTAGAAACAAAGATTTTCCTAGTGTGGAGATCTAACACTTTGTAGCCCTTTTGTTCGGAAGGATAGCCAAAGAAGACACATGCCCTTGCTCTTTCATTAAACTTCCCTCTTCCTTGTGATAATGTAGAAACATAACAAAGACAACCAAAGGACTTCAGAGAATTGTAAGAGAGTTTTCTCCCAAACAGAATCTGATAGGGACTCTTCCCTTTTAGGACTTTAGAAGGCAATCTATTAATAAAAAAAGTGATAGTCAATAAGCATTCTCCACAATAAGAAATGAAAACTTTGGATTGAAAAGAATAGTCCTCTAGCAAGTTCTAAAAGATGTTTATGCTTTCTTTCAACTGTCCCAACCACGACAACTTCTCTGATGTGAAATTTCCTTTTCTTTTAGAAAGAGTGCCTCTTGTGATGCTCTTCCTAATTCAAAGGCATTATCAGATCTGATGTTTTTCATTTCTATTTCAAATTATCTCTCCACCATCGATAGGAAATATTTTAAAACAGGAAAAACATTGCATTTTGTTGTTTACAAGAAAGTTCATGTCCCTCTACTGTAGTCATCAATTATAGTAAGAAAATACTTGTATCCATTGTGAGTGGCATTTTATATGGTCACCAAGTATCAATGTGGATTAGATAAAAAATTCTCTTAGACTTTATGTGACTGTGAGGGAAGGAAGCTCTAGCTTGTCTAGCCTTTGGGCATATGTCACACACACACACATTCAAAATTAGTAGGAAAATGAATGAAATGGAACTTCTTCATTACTGAATAGGGCAGATGCCCAAATTTAAAATGCCAAAGCTTTACATCTGAAATAGCATTGGCAGAAACTGGAAATGAAAGCAAACTAGAAAGACTATTGGAATGACTTCCTTTTTAAAATGAAAGTACATTGACATTATATGAACACTTAGTACTTGAAACTCTAGGTTGCAGAAGATATAGCCCTTCCTTTGCTTCACCAAAAACTCTGATCTTCCTCAAAGAATGGTCATGCAATATACACTCAGTGGATGTAAAAAATACTGAGCACTCAAGCTGAATACACAATCTGTGAACTGAAAGTAGATAATGCTTAAAATCTGGAACATAGAACACATTCTTTAGAGTAAGATTGTGTAGAATTAGTACATTTCATGCATGTGTGACAGTTATTTTGGAGGAATTAGTTAAATTGATGTTTACAGGAACATGATGTGCAATTAAATAAGAAAAAGAGGATGAATCAAAATACATATGTTCTGATGCCTCTGAATCTATAATCCAGGTTTTAGAATTATAAATAGAGAAACAAGATCCTGAATATTTTATAATTGTACTAGCACATGCATTAACATTGATTTCTGAACTAGATGTCTCTATTTTTCCCATCTGAATTGCTTTTGGATCATCTGTGCATTTTCTGTACATTGTTCTTTGCTAAAATATTGTTGGTTATGTATGCTAAACTGCTTCTGCTGGTAATACATGGTTGGTTCATATTGCATTTCATTGTTCCCCTGCATTTCCTCTGTTATACCAATATTTTCCTTTGCTGTAAGTGTAACCCCATTTCCCTTTTGATTAGTGAACTCAAAGTCTTAAGGATATCCTATCAGTCTGTAGCAATCATCCTCAACATGTCCTACCTTGTGAAAATAGGTGCAGGACACATTTGGATTGTACTTGTTCTTCTTTTTTGAGGATATCCTCCAAACCTCTGTGATGTGTTTCCATTTCTGTATGTTGTTTGGTTTCATGTTCCTTGAGCAATCCTTCTTTGGCTTCCCACCATGAATGAACCTGAATCAGGTGATATTTGTGCATTAACACATACCTCCCTTTGATTTTCATCCCGCAATAACAAAGAGTAAGCGTGATCCATGTTTGGCAAAGAGTTAAGCATTAGAATATTTCCTCTGCCATATGCATAAACATCATTCAGTCCCATTAGAAACTGAATCATTCTTTGATCATCGAGAGATTTAGTTAATTTCCTTTTTCCATCACGAACGATCCACAAGTGTAAATTACATCTGAGTTTAATAAATCTACCTCATCCCATAATTTTTTGAGCTTTGTGAAGTATCCAGAGATGTCTTTGCTCCCCTGTACTAAACCACTTAATTCCTTTTGCAAGTGGTAGAGTTTTGCTCCATTAGATTTTCCAAACCTTTGCTCTAAGCTGTTCCACATATCCTTAGCTGACTCAGAGTAAATGATAGTCTCTGATGTCTTTGGAAACTGAGTTCAATAACCATGCAGTCACCATATCATTGCAACAACTTCATTGAAGGTAGTCTGCTGAATCTAGATCTGGTGCACTATATGATTCATTGATAAATCCCAATGTCCTCTTAGCAGACAGTGCTATGAGAACATACCTTCTCCAACCTGGAAACTCTTTTCATCAAAGATAGAGTGCACAAGAGTCATGCTAGGAGAATATGTAATGACATGTTCAGTTGTTATGTGCATTTTGACTATTTTACCTATGTTGACCTAATTTCCAAAGTTATCAGACAATTCTAGTAGAAGTTGAGAAATTAGAACCTTAAAGAGTGAAAGTGTTGACCTACAGTTAACTTTTATGTAAAAAAACCTTTTTCAGAATTTTGTCAAATCTGTGAGGTCCGAAGGATCGTTCATGACTTGGTAGGATAATTAGTTTGGTTCCCAATGCCTTCGGGACTGCTCTTGACCGTTGGTTGGAAAGTTAGTTTAGGCCATTCGGAGTTGACACGAAGATGGAAATTCCAAAATTGCGAGTGAGTCCATAGGGTGTTTTGTCCGAAGGATCGTTCATGACTTGGTAGGATAATTAGTTTGGTTCCCAAGGCCTTCGGGACTGCTCTTGACCGTTGGTTGGAAAGTTAGTTTAGGCCATTCGGAGTTGACACGAAAATGGAAATTCCGAAATTGCGAGCGAGTCCATACGGTGTTTTTACATGTGTGTTCATATCTTGTTTGTGTCAGGGAAGTCTCGAGTGTTTATCGAATTTCGAGTTGAAATTGTACAAGTATGAGAATTTCTGGTTTATGGTGTTCTCGCTGGGGCGAGCCTCAATGCGCCTCAGCGGACCAAGACCACAACAATGGACGACGATCTGATGCAGCGAAAGGTTGGAATTTTGGGCAGGCTTTGCGGGCGCGGGTCCGATGTAGGGGGCCTCCGACCGCCGCAACAGATGATGAGTGAACAATAACCCTTTTAAGTGGGATTAAACCCTTCATTTTCCCATCTCGAAAAAATACTTCTACAAAGCACCCATGGGGCGATTCCAAGCATCTTTAAGTGATTTCTTCTTATGGTAAGCTTTCTCAACTTTGTATTACCTTCACTTAGCTTTCTTATGTTGAATTAATGGTGGAAATATCTAGTTGGGGAAGATGAGTTCAACCTAGTTAGGGTTTGTTTGATTTTTAAGCTTGAAAGTGAGAATTATTTGATGGATTTTATTAATCTAAGTATGGATTCCACTTATTAGTAGTTGTTAAGATTGAATCTTCCATTAACATTGAAAAATTGATTTTAGAAAACTAGGGTTCATACCCAATTTAGGGGGGGGGTTGCTTGTATAATGAAATTGGCCCAGTCTTGAGTTAATTTAACAATTGGTTAGTAAGAACAATTGGTTAGTAAGATTGGACTCCTAGAATGTTGAATTTCATATTTCACTTTATAAATGACCATTTTACCCCCTATAAGCCCATTTTCTAAGGGAATTGAGAGATTGATGACGATGTCACACATCTTATTGGGGCAGGGTGGATGAAATGGAGGCTCGCATCTGGAGTCTTGTGCGACAAAAAGGTGCCAACTAAACTTAAAGGCAAGTTCTATAGGGCGATGGTTAGACCGACTATGTTGTATGGGGCGGAGTGTTGGTCAGTCAAGACTTCACACATACAAAAGATGAGAGTTGCGGAGATGATGATGCTGAGATGGATGTGTGTGCATACAAGGAGAGATAAGATTAGGAATGATGTTATCCGGGATAAAGGGGGAGTGGCCTTGGTGGAGGATAAGATGCGGGAAACAAGGTTGAGATGGTTCGGGCATGTGCAGAGGAGAGACACGGATGTCCCAGTGCGGAGGTTGGCTATGGACGGGTTTACAAGGGGTAAAGGTTGGCCAAAGAAGTATTGGGGAGAGGTGATTAGACGGGATATGGCGCAGGTGCAACTTACTGAGGACATGACCTTAGATAGGGGGTTGTGGAGGACACAAATTAGGGTAGAATGGTAGTAGGTAGTCGAGCGTAGTCCTACTTACGCTTACAAAATGATAGTGTAGTGTTATTACTGTAGGCTCGATTAGCCTATCACACTTATAGACGCATTATTGCTCTATAGTACCCTGTAGTTTGATTCATGTTGCTATGTGTTTTTTAGTGTAATTTATTTATCTTATTTAGTTGTGTTAGTTACTGCTTCCTGTTGTTAGTATGCGCTACCATTGCGTATTTGATTTTACTATCTGCATGTTCACAATGCTTTAATTTCTCGTCTGAGTTTCACCATTTCTCATACTTTGTTTTGCTTGCTTGTTTTGCCTGATTATGCTTTGTCTTAAGCCAAGGGTTTTCCGGAAGCAACCGCTCTACCTACCAAGGTGGAGGTAAGGTCTGTGTACATTCTACCCTCCCAGATCCCACGTCGTGGGATTTCACTGGGTATGTTGTTGTTTGTAAGCCCATTTTCCCTCTTTTTCTCCCATTGTTGGGTTGGGTTTGAAGGATAGTTTAATGTTATGGGTGTTATTAATTTCATGCTCTAACTTAGATTTCGATAATATTAAACTTCGAGTACAACCGTGATCCGCGGATGGGCGTAGTGACTCCCGATCATCATTCCAGGTAGGTTATAGCATACATTCTGATTAGACTTCGGTTAACGAAGCGTATGTGTAGTTAGATTTTGTTGGATAAACCATGTAAGCTTTCGGGTACGGAGTTGGGACAGATTAATTAGGTTGGTTATTGTTGACTAAATGTGACTTGTTGCTTCTTTGTGGTTACTGTATTTGTACGTAGTTGTCATACCGTACATGTGATATAGTTGTCTCTCACTATTTTGATATTATCATGGATAGAGGAAAGGACTTGACTTGGTACTGATGTTGTGATATGTGTTGATGTGTGGCACGGTTGGAGATTCACTTGATATTGTCATTGCATTGCATTCATAATCATTTTTATGATATATGATACCATCTATGATTGGCTTGACGGTGATAAATGAGAAATAAACAACAGTGATACTTGTTACATATTGATTGCGTAGCCATTCTATGCTGAGTGATACATAATGACTAGCGGGGTGTTCGGTGGAAGGGTCGTCTGGAAATCGAGTGATACGAGCAACTGGTACATGGACTTGCGGGTTCTCCATGGGCCATGACTGCTGGAACGATGATATATTCAGCCCGGAGCATGTGTGTACGGAGATTACATTGGCCATTGCATTGCATATTTACTCATCATTACATTCATATACTTGGATCCTGACTTGATTCCCTACATTTGGGTTGATTATCGTTGGACTGTGATATTACTTGTCACTACAACAAATGTGTTATTTAGCTACGAAATTCTTAGCTACGACTAAGGATGGCAACGGATCGGATCTGGACCGGATTGTACTAGATCCAGATCCATATCCATTTTTTATATCTGAATCCATATCCGGATCCAAATCCATCGGGTCCATAAAAATCATATCCAAATCCGGATCCATCGGATCCACCGGATCTGGATCTACATGTAATTTTTTGTGGCTTGAATAATATTCCCACATGTTGAAACTTTTGTGACAAAATGAAACGCAATCTGATTGAAAAAAATGATTGAGTTCATTCAATCAATCTACACAAACATGACACCATTCTTTCAAAATACTGAACAAAGTTTTAGCATCACACGAAAATAAAGACGATTGACTTTATTAGTGATGCTGAACAGGTTGCAACTTTGAGCTAATTTTTGGAGGCTTTAGTGATGCTCCACTTATAGTTCTACTGATTGACTTCATTAAACAACATAAAACAATGTCAGTTATATATCAAAAGTCCAATTTTTTTTGTTGATCAAACAAATGAGAGAAAGATACTTAAAGCTACGGCTAGCAGATTCAAGAAAGGAAAATTTAAAGAAGAGTGATAATTTTTTTCTTTTTATAGAAATGAAAATATGAGAAACTGCAGAGAGCATATAGGTAAAAGAAATGAAACTTTAAAGACAAATTACATGGTTGTGTGACTTGTGCCTTATCCTGGTTCAACCCTTTACCAAATACATAAATTATGAAAACAAATTAAGAAAATACTTATAAAATTACATTCTAGGTTATGAATATATTTAATAAAAAATGGATCCACGGATCGGATTTGGATCTCAAATACAAGATCCAAATCCAGATCCGATCCGTCAGAAATGGATTCGGGTCCGATCCGAATTCGTCGGGTCCAAATTTTGAAGATCCATATCCTATTAAATGGATCTGGATCCACCGGATTCAGACCGGGTCCAAGATCCATTGCCATCTCTAGCTACGACACAAAATTCGTCACTAATTGTTCACTTTTTGTGACAAAAATTACATTTCGTGTTTAAATATACGACAAACATACTTTTAGTGACGAAACACAATTTCGTAGCAAAAACTTTGTCCACTAAAATTTCCCACCAAAAATAAGTTGGCGCCATTTTTTGAGTAACATTAGCCACGAGTTACAAGTAATCAGTGACACATTATTTTGTCACTAATAATGTACCCAATTTGTGACAAATCATCATTTGTCTTAAATAATGTTAAATTATGGACACGAATTTTTTTTGTCACAAAAAAAATTGCTGTTACATTAGCGACAAATTGAAGTTTGTAGTTAGATGTTATAAGCTTTAGCTACAAAATTTCATATTTAATTGTGTCCTTGATTTTTGTCACTAATAATATAAACAATTAGTGACAAATCATTTTATTATCTCTAACCAATCTGGGACTTAGTGACAATAAAATTTTGTCATGAAATATGTAATGTTTTAAATAGAGACGACTTAGAATTTGTAGTTGAATGATTCAACTATTTACTACAAAAAAAAAATCGTAGCTAAATATAAAATGATCTTTTACTACGATTAGGGGTGTGAAATGGACGGTATTTGGGTGAGTTAAAATGGGTTGAGTTAATGAATAAGTTAGGCTAAAATTAACCCAAATGTTACTTGGGCTGAAATAGGCTTGGTCGTAACCCGCCCAACTTTATATAGGTAAATATTCAATATACCATAATTATTCCAAATTATATAATTAAATTATTACACTTTTAAACCTTTATATTATTCAGTATTATAAATTTAATATGCAATATACCAAATAGCATTTCTAGTGGAAAGTCATATTCTTGGAATAAATTAGGAAGAGTATGTCTGGCAATTGAAAGATTAACATGATTAGAGAGTTTTGATGGTTATATATATATTTTTGATTTGGCATAAAATTATTTTGCTAGCAGTGAATGTAAAATCTCATTATGCTGTTAAGATTGTGTTATAATTTTGAAAGCCTCCTAGTTTTGAAACTATTCTGAGAGTATAGGGATTGAGCTAGTATTCGGCTAAAATGGAGATCATTGTAAAAGTTGGTTATATTGTACGGGCTAGAAATCTTCTCAATACGAAATTGGGGAAAGGACATGGTGTAACCACCGGTAAAAAGAAAGGCTCAATTTTAAGCAAATGACCCGAAATAACATTTAGGTCCACCATAAAAACAAACTCTAGTCAAACGCCCAAACTTAAAATTTCTCTCGACACTCTCTCCTACCGTCGCCATACACAATATAAACGGGATAACAAAGGAAGAACTCTTGCTTCATTGTGTCTCTTTTATGAGGTCATTCGAAATTAAATATAACGACTTTCATATACACTACTTTCCAATTGGATTTCCGTACTTCATATTAATATGTAAACAGATTCACCTTTTCTTTTTATATTTCTGTTGAGGACCACTATATTACAAAAAAATGATAATGGCTTGTTCGAAGAAGAGTATGACTATGAGCGTATGGCTACAAATTTTTAAGTTGTTCTTGTATTTGTCATAAATGAGAGTGTACTGCACACAAGATGCCCACATTGTACCAGCAACTACGATGTACTTGAATTCTATAACATTTCAAAGATGATATCTTTGGAATGTCAAATTGAATGAGGAAAATAAGAATCTATGGAGGTTGATGGACAGGCAAGGCAGAATATGTATAATAATTGTATGATATGTATATAATTAGTGACTATACGTTAATCATACATTTATTATTCATAAATTATACAACAATGATACATTTTCTATACACATACTGTTGAGATACATATTTTATATGATAATGATACAGTTTCTATACATATACATTATTGATACATATTTTATACAATAATGATACAATTTCTATACACCTATAGAGATACATATTCTATACATCAATGATACATTTTCTATTTATATACAATACCGATACATATTTTATACATCAATGATATATTTTCTATACATATTCTATACTACAACGATACAATTTCTATACATATGCTGAAAAAAATCTAAAATTGTCATTGACAAAAAAGGAAAATAATGTGAATAAGAAAGAAAAAATATAACTGAATAAAATTTGAGTTGCGCACTGTGTCTAAAGCTACATTGCTCCACTTTTGTTATGTTTTCTCCCAAAATCAGTAAAGGGTGTCTTGTTGGAGCCTATCTCATTGCCTAGTATACTGTATTTAAAATTCATGTTAAATGTTTTTTTTCTTCATTTCAGAGACTATAAACTTAGGATTTTGATTTTTAATTTGTAACATTTTATTGAAAAATCATTAATGGGTTTTCAAAAAATTTTATTTTGGATTGTGAGTAGTTTTTAAATTTTGTTAATTTTGTAGTTTTTAGTTTTGTAGTGTTAATTTTGTAGTTTTAAATTCGAGCTATTTTTTAGGTTTTTAATTTGTTATATTTTATTGAAAAATCATTAATTGTGTTCATTTTGGATTATGAGTAATTTTTAAGTTGTGTTAATTTTGTAGTTTTTGTGGAGAAGAATGTTATCAAGAATGGATTTAGGGAAGAAAATAGGTGAGAAGGCTGGAAAGGGGAAGTTGTTGAATGATATTGAAACTAGCCGCCCAAATTGAAGAATAAAGACAGTGGTAGAAAGTAGGTTGGGATTAATTTAAGGCTATCAAATAGGCTTGGGGTTGGGCTAGCCGGTGCCAATAGTTTGGGTCGGATGATTAATTTTGTCTGTATCTTGAACCCAATTCGTAAGATTTTAGGGAGATTAAGCGGGCCATCAATTTTTGGGCCATATTTGACACCCTTAGTTATGATTAAAAGTGACATTTGATAAATAATTTTCCAAGCGCTATTCGTAGGAAGGCCCCATCGACGAAAGAACAAATCGGAAAATAGTAGTAAATTTGATGAATATTCATAAACATCAAGACAAAATCATAGAATGACACACCTAACTACATTACGAAAGCTAAGTGTCTAATTATATTTATAATTCAATCACACTTGAATGCAATTATCAATTTAAACCAGTAATGCTTTTATTTTTCTTAATCAACTAGTTTCTGATGAATTTAATTATTTCTCATGGTGTTACAATACGTAGAAATAAACTTTGAAGAGCCGATTCGAGCTCGATTAAACTCAATTTTGGCTTGGCTCGATTCGATGTAGTAAGAAGCTCAATTGAGCTCGACTTGATGGTGCATAATTGAAAGAAGGAAATAACCATATGTATTATACTCTCTACTTGTTGCTTCAATTTCTGTTTTTGATTTAAGTTGTTAGTCATAACTAGCTAGTATATGTATTTGTTGAGCCTCACCCGCTATATATATTTCGGTTAAATAATAATAAATTGAAAGCATAGTCGTTGTTATATTTTTGAGTCGTAATAAGGAAAACTGAAAACCCGCTTATAGAAGAAAAAAACACTAGAGTAGGAAACTAGAGACCTTCAATGAAGAAGACACAAATGCATAGTCCAAGACTAATAATTATAAGATGAATAACACGAAAAAGGATGAAGAAATTAACTTTTTTATAATAAAGTGAAATATCAATTGTTTAGTGTCACAGTTTCAGGATTACGCTCTTTTATAAGAAAAAAGTATGGCTAAGAGCCTTGATGACAACACTAGAGCCTTGATGACAACACTAAATCGCACGCTAAGTGAGGTGAAGCGCTTAACATATTTTGTGCCTCGTTTCAGAGTTTAAGCTTATTTTTAACAACATTATTTGTTCCGATGAATCAGAATTGAAACAAATTTTATGCAAGTCACAATAGATCTTAACTAGAACTACATATTGGATATATTTCTTTTAATGTACTTTGTATTGGGAATAGATTGAAACAAGTTTTTGAATTTTTCATGTTATTATCCAAGTGCATCTGCATTTCCACTAGAAACATTGATCTACAACAGCTTCACAATGATCATCCTCTGTATATTAGTATGCTACTCAAAACATAGGACAATTACCACATCATTTTACAAGTAAAATATATTGTATGAGTTTACTTTAGTTGCCTAACAATTTATCCGCAAAGCATACTGATAGAAATATTTGCCTTGCCTGATTTAATTACTTAATCAACATTATATACATGATTACAAGCCAAGATTATGGCTGAAATTATGTTTGACAAAATCACAAGAATATACACCAAATATACATATTCTAAAAATAAAAAGATTCTTACATATTCTAATATACCCCTTTAGTCGAAACGGGAGGTTTACGTTCGTTGAGACTATCTCGAAAATCATCGAAGAGTTGGAGTCCTTTAGTGAAGATATCGGCAATTTGATAGCGTGAAGGGACATGTAGGACGCGTACTTGACCACGAGCGACTTTCTCACGTACGAAGTGTATATTCATTTCAATGTGTTTAGTGCGTTGATGTTGAACTGGGTTGCCGGAAAGATAAAGCACACTAACATTGTCACAATAGACCCAAGTGACTTTCGTAACTGGACAATGGAGCTCCAGAAGTAAGTTCCGAATCCAACAAGATTCAGAGACGACATTAGCCACACGGTATTTGGGCTCAGCGTTAGACAGAGATAAGGTAGGCTGCCTTTTTGCAGACCAAGATATCAAGTTATCTCCAAGGTAAACACAATAACCAGAAGTTGATCGTCTAGTATCCGGACATCCACCCCAGTCTGTGTCAGTGTATGAGATGAGTTTACTAATCGAAGAGAGGTAATGTGAAGGCCGAACTCGAGAGTACCATGAATATAGTGAATAATTCTCTTCAACGCATACATGTGTTGGGTTCTCGGGTTGTGCATAAATAAGCATACTTGTTGAACTGCATAAGAAATATCTGGTCTCGTAAAAGTTAAATATTGTAAGGCGTCGGCAAGACTACGATACTTAGTTGGATCATGATAGGGATTACCTGAAGAGGTACTGAGCTTTGCTTTCGTGTCCACCGGTGTAGGAGATGGTTTGCAGGAAGACATACCGGCCCGCTCAATAATTTCCTCTGCATATTTCTTTTGTGAAAGAAATAATCCTCCTGAAATGGTCGTTGGTGCAACGGTTATTTGTGCAAAGAGGGGGTTTAGGACGGAATCGGGGGCGGGACTGGGGAAGGCCGGGACGGGTCGGGACGAGACCATGTCCCGTCCCGATTCGAGTCCCGATACCACTGGTCAACCATACTTTTGAGAAGAAGCCATACTTCTAGCTTGGCCGGACATGCTCTTAATAAAGAATTCTACGCTATCAAGTTAATTAAAAATTACTATAATTGTGAATAATTATATGAAATAAGTAATAGATGAATAACCTAAAAACTTAATTAACATGTTCCAATGCTTAAACCACATAGGTGATATACTGATATATAAACATTTTTTCCAATCAATTTTATTTATTTCATTTTACTCCACCAACCCCAAACAAAGAAGCCAAATTATAATGAGTTTCTATAAAAAGAATCCCTTTTTCTCTTTCCCTCTCCCCACTCTCCTCTTCTTTTTCTTCTGTCACCTCTTCAAGCCATTAATACTATCATCTGCTTCTGCTTTCTCATTGATTGCAGAAGCAGAATTCATCATATTTTACACCATTTAAAATAGTAAAACAAAAAAACAAACCCTTTGTCCTCATTTGATTATGTGTTCAATTTCAGATATTTTCTTGTCTCTGACATTCCACCATTGTTTTGCTTCATCCAAAAGCAAATAATCTCACAAAAAAACATTCTTTTTCACTTTTTGCCTTAGTTTAAATAGCTCTATTTATCAGGAAAAAGAATCCCCTGTTTTTGCTCTGTTTTTACTCTGTTTTGCCTTACTTAAAAGAGCTCTACTCCCCTGTTTTTACTCTGTTTGCTCTGTTTTATCTAAAATGGATCGATTTTCGTCGACAACTTTGCTTCCTGATGCATTTTCAAGCACTAGGGATGATTTAACAGAGCAATTGACAATAATTTGGGAACAAATCAAAGCCCCATTGATTGTTCCTCTTCTCAGAATTGCAGTGTTCGTATGTCTTTTAATGTCGATTTTGCTCTTCATTGAGAGAGTTTACATGGGGATTGTGATTACACTTGTGAAATTTTTTGGTCGAAAACCAGAAAAAAGATATAAATGGGAATCTTTAAAAGATGATATTGAGCTTGGAAATTCATCTTATCCTATGGTTCTTGTTCAAATCCCAATGTTTAATGAAAAAGAGGTATGTTATTTTCTCTTTATTTTTACTATACTAATCTTTTTTACACTTATGATAATCATTAATTAACGGCTTTGTTTCATAATCATTTGCTTAATGTGGATTGTGGGCAACTTTTGATTGCATTGGCTGTTTGTTGTCACAGGTTTATCAACTTTCAATTGGAGCTGCATGTGGCCTTTCATGGCCTACTGATCGCATTATAGTCCAAGTTCTTGATGATTCAACTGATCCCATTATCAAGGTATAAAGAAATTTATACTTTGTTCTTCATAATAAATCACAGTTTCACTTCTATTGTCTGACGGTATTACAAAGTCATTTAAATGTTCATAATAAGTAAAATTAGTAATGCAACTTGCTACACCAAATCAATATTTGGCCAAGCTCACATAATTTGCTTATTTTGAAAGTATTTTTTGTTAAAAATGTTTTTCGAAAATTTACTTTTGGAGAATAACAATGCATGTTTGGCTGATTAATTCAAAAAATATTTTTGTCAATATTAGAGCAGATGGTCTATCGAAAACACGCTCCCTACCCCATAAAGGTGGAAGTAAGGTTTGTGTATATTTTAATCTCCTAGACCCACTTGTAGGATTACACTACGTATGTTATTGTTGTATTAGAACATCAAATGCTTGGCCAAATTTTCAAAAAGTGCTTCCGGGGAGAAGTAATTCTTTCGGCTTCTGCTACAACTTAATCTAACACATTTTTTTTTCTTTTAAAAGTTTGACCGGAAACTTGGCTACACATACTATAAATTAAATTGCACCAATAAAATAAAATAATATTTATACTGGTATATATAATTTAAATTCCAAAACCCAAATTTGATTCTTTGAAATGTGTTGAAATTTGAGCAGAATTTGGTGTCAATGGAGTGTCAGAGATGGGCAAGCAAAGGGATAAATATTAAGTATGAAACTAGAGACAACAGGAATGGTTACAAAGCAGGGGCATTGAAGGAAGGTTTGAAGCATCAATATGTGAAGCAGTGTGATTATGTTGCTATATTTGATGCTGATTTTCAACCTGAACCTGATTTTCTCTGGCGTTCTATTCCATTTCTAGTTCACAATCCTGAACTTGGACTTGTTCAAGCTCGTTGGAAATTTGGTAATTACTTATTACTCTTTTTTTTCCTCACCTTATTATTTTAGTAATAATCAAAATCACACTTACATACCATCAGTGGCGGAACCAAGATATTTACTAAGGGGTTAAAAATATAAAGAAGTAAACACACGAAGAAGTCAAGGGGGTTCAACATCTACTATATATACACACAAATTAATTTTAACCTTATATATACAGTGTAATTTTTCGTCGAATGGGTTCATCCGAACCCGCTCGGCCCAACCTAGCTCCGGCCCTTTATACATTAACAAGAATCATTAAACTTAGGGGTTGTTTGGTTAGTCTGTTGAGGAAATTTAATCTCCACTTAAAGTTCGGCATCATTAACTCATAAAGAAGTACATGCATAATTTATGCAAAAATTTATGTATCATTTTGTATGTGATAGAATGTGAAACAAAAATGCTCAGATTAAAATAACATAACTAACTTTTTTTTTCTTTTTTTATTATATAGGGGTAGGGGAGGGGATTACAATATGGGGATTCAAACCCTCATCAACAAGGTGAAAATTCAGATAGTCAACCAACTAAGCTACTAGATCTTTACAAATAACATAACTAACTTTATAATAGTAAATAAACTTTTATTTTGTTCAAAGCATCAACACATAGTTGTACATCATACAATGTATAGTAGCTTGTAATATACTCTCGATTCCCTTTGTTTGACGTAGTTTTACTCGGCATAAAGTTTAAAAAATAAAAAATGATTTTAAAATTTATGATCTTAAATATGTTAAAATATTTGCGTGATTATAGAATTTAAGAAACCTATGATACTAAATATGTCATAAACATTCATCTGATGATCTGATTATAAAAGCTCCTCAATAAAAAATTTATTACTCTAACATTAAAAAAAAAAAAATAGTGTCAATCAAAGTGGACTGGAGTATTAAACTAGACATCCATATATTGCTAATTTATGACTTTGTGTATGTTCCTCTCTTCCTAGTCTTAAGTCTTAGCATAAAGCTTTTGTCACTAATTATTGTTTCAAAAAGACCACGTGTTATGGACTTAAGGTATCATAATTTTAGCAAAAAATAAACTTAAAAAACACCCTCTAGCTGTCGGTGGCTTTAGACATCTATTGTCATATTGTGTGTAATGTAAAATTTGATAATTTTTTAACGGTCTAAATATAAAATTGGATAATTTTTTAACGGTCTAAAAATAGTTTATTAGTACTTAGTACTTTAATTACTATTCACATTATCCTATTGACGTGACACAATTTTTTTATTAGTAAAAAATATTTATTTCTATTCGAAAATAGTTTTGTTAGATACTTGTGATATACACGGTGTACGGAATATACACCATGTACATCACGGGCTGACGTCGTAATATTGGGCTGGTAAACCTGTGATATACACGGTGTATACATACCGTGTATATCACGGTTTATTGGCCTATTTTAGGTAATGTTTGATTGTAATTATTGTTATACACTTACCATAATTGTATTGTACACTTACCATAATTGTATAGTTATTGTCCAAGTAGAATAAGATTTTAGGAGTAGAATAGGAATATGATTTTCCTATTATGGAAAATTTTAAATTATATATATATATTCTTTCAATTAATGAAAATAATCAAGAGATTATATTCTTTCAAGTTTAACTTTAACTTTTTTTTTCATTTTACTCTTGTGATAATCTCACAATATATGTAAGACAACACATTTCAAAAATATTTTTTACTTTTTAAAACTAAATGATCAATTAAATTATGTGGCATAATTAAAAGTGTTTCTAAAGTATTCCCTAGTCTCAAAATATTTGTCATGTTTTTTTCTTTTTAAAAGTCAATTTGACTAAATTTCAAAGTTAAATAAGATTATATTAATTCAATATTTTAAAATTTAAATTTAAATATTTGAAAATTATATGAAAAATACTATAAGTTGTAATTTCTCATATTAATATGATGAAAAAATATAGTTTAAATTGTTGGTCAAAATTCATACAGTTTGACTTTTGAAAAACGTAATGCGACAAATATTTTGAGGGGGAGCGAGTATTTATTGTCTCGTGAAAGGCACTTTAATAATTAGTTGAACAACAATATAAACCTATATATCCTTTTGGGCAGGAATGGAAGCTTTTTCGTACTGAAAAACCTGAGTGTTTTATTCTTGAAATGTAAGGCTGTTATGGAGTCTTGATGAAGACAAATGTGGAGTATAATATATAGAGCAACTGCATGTTCTATATAGTACTAGTTGTGGACCTCAGCCCCATCATGCTAACCGACACTAATAAGTGAACGTTCTAACACTTCAGAAATACCATAATACCTTTGGGATTTAAACCTAATCTGTTCAATATTTAACGTTATCGCAGCATGTTAAAAGTATATTTGGTTTATTTTAGCCCAACAATTACTTAAACGTCAATGGTCTGACAAGAAGAATATGAGGATGACATAGTGATAATGTGCGGCCGGCTTAGTACCTTTGCCGGTCTATGGACCGGTGCCGAGGAAACTCATGCGGGTTTTGCCCAAAACAGACAATATTGCACCATGTTAAGAGTATTTTTGAGTTATTTTAGCCCAATATTTAGCACTAACACGTTATATTTTTTAAATTATAATATTTGTTGAATTTTAGTGATTTTTCACGTATTCATATGGCTTTCCTGTCGGAAAATATTGGGTGATATAAGTTGCATCTGCTAATTTGTGGTGTGTGATGTTGCAGTGAATGCTGATGAATGTTTGATGACAAGAATGCAAGAGATGTCCCTAGATTACCATTTCACAGTGGAACAAGAAGTGGGGTCTTCCACCTATGCTTTTTTCGGCTTTAATGGTATCAAGAATTTGCTCTCCCATTAATTATCTCAGCTAATTTTATACAGTAATTAATGCTTTGAGATGGACCCTTTTGAAATCTCTAAGGGGCCAATCACTTAATGAACATAAGATATAGCACATATGAGTAGTCCTACATTATTGAAATTGAAGAGGAGGGAACTTAAAGGACATAATAATGATAAGAGAAGTAGTCCAAAAGAATGTTGTTGCTATTAATTGTATTAAGATATAATCCAATGCTAGAGAACTGGACCGGGATGGACTTAAATGGAGCAAAATGAATACTCAGGATTCATATAGCCGACACCAGCTTGCTTTGAATTGATGCGAAGTTATTGTTGTTGTTGTGGTGTTTGAATAGACATAAAGCTTGTGTATGAAAAAAAAACAGGGACAGCAGGTGTTTGGAGAATTGCCGCAATAGAGGAGGCTGGAGGTTGGAAGGATAGGACAACAGTTGAGGATATGGACCTGGCTGTTCGCGCTAGTCTCAAGGGCTGGAAATTCTTGTACCTTTCTGCTCTCAAGGTAATACTTTAATTCTTCCTCTAACTTATCCGAAATAAGCGTGATATATATCCTATATACAAACGAATTAAAATGACATACTACTAAATTCTTCACCTAAGTCTAATGATCACTATCAAGTCACGAAGTGAGAAACTTTTAAACTCTTGTTTCATTGTGTATAGGTGAAAAATGAATTACCAAGTACACTCAAGGCCTATCGCTATCAACAACATCGTTGGTCCTGTGGCCCGGCCAATCTTTTCAAGAAAATGTTTATGGAGATCATAAGAAACAGGGTAAATTCCTCAAGTCCTTTTTGTTATGTAAATTTGTTAACGGTAGCAAAGCCAGAAATTTCGTCAAGGGTGATCAAAGTTAATATATATGTATAGAGAAAATTCAATATAATTTTTTGACGAAAGGTGTTTAACTGACCACCCTTCGATTTTTTTTGCAGAAAGTATCTTCGTGGAAGAAGATTCATGTGATTTACAGCTTCTTCTTTGTAAGGAAGGTTGTTTCCCACATTGTTACGTTTGTGTTCTACTGTGTTGTACTACCTGCAACTGTATTAGTATCTGAAGTTGAGGTTCCAAAATGGGGAGCTGTTTACATTCCTTCCATTATTACACTACTCAATGCAGTTGGAACTCCAAGGTCAGTTCTATATACTCTCATTCCATGTTAAGATTTTATTTCAACAGTTCTTAGGAGCGCTCGGATTAGTGGCGGAACCGGAAATTTATATAAGGGGATTCAAAGAATTCTAGAATGTCACAGTTGTAATTTGAACATATGACCTAAAGCAATTTTGAACTCCCTTTACCACTATACTTGAATTTTTCTTTATGTTAAGAGGATTCAACAACTCGCATATAACCAAAATAGATCATTTTCACTTTATTTGCAGTGTAATTTTTTGGTGAAGGAGGTTTGGTTGAACCCCCTTGACACTACTTAGTTCCGCCACTCGGACTCTTCAAAAATGATATGGTGCGTGTCAAATCCTCCAGAAGTATTACAATTTTTTAGGATCCGACACGAGTATGATAACATTTTTAGAGAGTCCAAGTAACATAACTTAGGAGTGACATAAACAGAAAAGGATAATAGGAAAGATACTGTAAGATTACAGATCAACAACATTTTTTAGAGAGTCCAAGTAACATAACTTAAGATTATTGATCCTTACAAGATAATCAAATATTTCATGAACTACAGAGTAAGTACTCAAATACAAATGTCTGATACTTATAGCAAGATCTAATAATAAAGCTACTAGTCTATCATTTCGAGGCTATGTTGTTCGGACTCTCCAAAAATGTTGTTGCACCCGTGCTGGCACTTATTTTGGAGGATCCCGACACGCACCTGGAGGCATTTTTGACGAGTCCGAGCAACATAGTTTGAGGGTGCACTCAGAAAGGGAGGAGGAAGGTGTTGTTGGGGGGGGGGGGGATCTGAAGATTTTATTTTGAGATTTTACAAGAAAATGCTGAGACTTCTGCTCGTGTCTATTTGAAAACAGGTCATTACATCTGATAATATTTTGGATCCTTTTCGAGAATGTCATGTCACTACATCGGACAAAAGCTACGTTCATTGGCTTGTTAGAGGCAGGAAGAGTCAACGAATGGATTGTCACTGAGAAACTAGGAGATTTTTTCAAGTTAAAATCAGCCATCAAAGCGTTTAAGAAACCTCGATTTAGGCTTGGTGACAGGTAAATTGTTAATCCTCTAAAATCACTGCCCTTTGTACTTTAAGATCAAACTAAACTTTCCTTTGTTCTTTTGACGACAGACTTCATTTGTTAGAGCTTGCTACTGGCGCGTACCTCTTCTTTTGTGGATGTTATGACATTGCCTTCGGGAAAAATCACTATTTCCTGTACCTCTTCATTCAAGCATTTGCTTTCTTCATCATGGGATTTGGTTATGTTGGAACTTTTGTTCCTAACTCTTAAGAAACTGCTCCTGGACTGATTAACGGTATGATTTTCATCTGGGAAGCAATGCTGAAGCAGCATCCTTTTTTCAGTTTTTTTTCACACGTAAAGAGAAGAGAGTTGTTCATTCTTTTTGGTTCTAGCATAAAGTATTCGAGTTGATGGCTCGAATCTGTTTTGTTCTCTTTGTGTATATTCCAAGAAAGAAAATTTTAATGTGAAAATGTGTATAAAGAAGACAGGCAAGAAAAAGGAGGACCATATCTTGTGCTAATATTAGGCATCAAGTATTAGCTGAATTTTGCAGCTTATTTTTCGGTTTCTCAGTTGTCTTTTATATTACTAATACAGAATGAAGTTGATGAAGTTTCCAGGGCTATTTATTTTTCTCTCTTATGTTGTTCCAGCTGATTTCTTTTGAAAGGGCCATATGAATTAACAATTGAGGAAGTGAACTTGAAAATTGGTGAAAGGTAATGAAATCATAAAGATTGCTTTCTGTTATAGGCATTTGGTATCCAAAATTAACTGTCGACTAATTTGAATTCGCGTCAGATACGCTTAGCCGCTTACTAAGAGACCTAACAGGTAACAATGAAGAATGAAACTGCCTCTTTCATCACATATAATGATAGCCAAACAAACATTTATTTATTTAGACAATTGAATGCAACGAGTGAATGAAACAATTATTGAGTCTGTTAAAAGCAGAAATCACTTTCTGGAACGAAAATGATGATGTCAAAGTGAGGAGATCATCTTAGCATTAAAGTGCAATGTAAACTATAGCATAATGATATTTTGCTCTCACATTCGGGCTATGTGTATACAAAAGATAGTTTAGCACTCCTTTGGTTCCAATTTACATTAGACACTTTTCTTTTTAGTTAAGTCCAAAAAAAATGACTTATTCTTTTATTTGATAATAATTTAACTTTAAATTTTATATTTTACGCTTAACGGGATGATTTATAACCACATAAATATATTTGGCTTGTTTTAGACCACAAGATTCAAAAATATTCATTTATTTCTTAAAATTTATATCAGTTAAACTACGTCATATAAATTGGGACGGAGGGAGTAATACTTTTTACCCCCGGTAAAAAGCCTAGTTGGTAAAACAACTATTGGCTGTTTTACCTCCTTCGAGTAAGTTAGAAAAATTGCTAAGTAGAATAGCTTTCTTTTCGGTTGAGATCTTCTATGCCAAGAAGGATTAAGGAATCGATCCCGGTAGCCTTTCATGAGTGGAAGACCCATTTGTTATACTTCCTCGGTTTCAAAAAAGATTATTTTATTTTTCTTATTAGTTTGTTCCATAAAAATTGACACATTTATATATTTAAAAATAATTTAACTTTATGAGATGATATACAACCACAGAATTATCTAAAGTTTGTTTTGGACAATACATTTTAAAAGTCCTCCTTTATTTTTTAAACTCCATGTGAAGTTAAACTAAGACATTCTTTTTTACAATAGAAAGAGTAATTAATTATTATGAAAGCTTCTGAAGAGAAAGAGGTCTTTCATGCTGACCTTAGAAGAACTATAATCTGTATGATCAAATAACATCAACTTCTCAAGCATAGTTCAGCAATCTCGATCATCAATTTGTTGGGACTAGGGACATCAAAGCTTGCTTTTGCTCAACTCAGTAAAAGGACTTGGTATGAAAGATTGAAATCAAGAAGTTGTTTTTGAAAAAAAGGCGGAATACATCGACAAACTCTTAAATTTGTTAGTATATTTCATGTAAACACTTGAATTAGAGTCCATTTTAATTGAGCATTTGAATACATGATAAAATATTTCTATTAGACATTTTTTATTCAAATGTTGGAAAAGCTTCTAAGCATGTTTTTAATGCACATTATGTAGATAAGTTAACTTATAATGATATGCCACTTGTCACCTTTTTAAATTATACATATTAGCCTCAGTAAGCTGTAAAATCTTAGACTAGTTTCAATTGATGTTGACATGTATAACTGAAGGAGATGACATATTTAAGTGATCAACTTATTTACGGGTTCTTCAAAACATGCACGGAAAATTTTTTAAAATTTAAGCTGGAAGTATTTAATTCTTATACTTTATGATGTGCTCAAATGCTGAATTGAACAAACCTTAATTCTAATATCTAAACGCCAAAAGTGAGGTTACAAAATGAGGTCTACGTAAGTGTAGATTTCAAAACTATGTGGATTGTTCATGTAATAAACTAAGATGAGATCAACAATGAAGACGTCAACTACCCTAAAAATTTCTTACCAAATTGACCCTTCATAGTTTGTTCCGTCCATATCCTAATAAAGTTCTCTGGAAAGGCCACAAAATTCTCAAAACTGAGTACTACATTTCTTCCATTACAGTTAACACACATAGCAACAACAATGGCTGCCACTACAGCCACCATTTTCACTCTCCCAAAGCTCTACAACAAACCCTCCACCACTAACCCAAAACCCATTTCATTTCTTTCCTCAAAATCCACCCTATCTTCTTCATTTTCCATTTCCTCTTTCCCACTCAAGGTACAACACCTAAAGAGCAACGTACAACAACCCATTGCATACACCCGTTCAAGAATCTCCGCTACAATCTCTGTTGGAGACAAACTACCCAATTCCACACTTTCTTACTTCGATTCATCTGATGAACTGAAAACCCTTTCTGTGTCGGACCTCACATCTGGGAAAAAAGTTGTCCTTGTTGCTGTCCCAGGTGCATTTACACCAACATGTTCACAGAAACATCTTCCAGGTAGGTAGGTGTGTCAAATGGGAGGGTTTGGACTGAATTTAGACGGGTTAAAATGAGATGAGTTAATAAATGAGCAGGTCATTCACCTGCCAAAAGTTAATTGAGTTGAAATGGGTTTAAATTGAGTAAAAATGGTTCACAATCCAACCTACCCAATTCGTATTAATTTTTAATTTCTTTTATTACTTTTTAGTGCATAGTAATTTTTTAAAATTATGATTATATACTCGACACTATCAAAATAAGTGTCACCTTATTAAAAATCACTTCATTAACAAATCAATGCTAAGTGTATAGTTGAAAACGCTTACCAGTTTTTATCTTGAATTTTCAAGGTGACATTTATTTATAATTTTCTTTTGTTAAGGTAACACTTATTTTGGGACAGAGTGAGTATAACATATCAAATAAAAAAATTGCCTTTTTAAAAATTATGTCAATTTGTGCTACATGTTATCCCAATTTTTTATGGGTTGAGCTAATAAATAGGCTTGTCAATAAACTTGAACGGGGTGGGAGGGTTAGGTTTTCACGGGCTAATTTTGCCGCCCTTATTACCAGGTTTCGTGGACAAGTCCAAGGAGCTAAAATCCAAAGGGGTTGACACAATTGCTTGTATTTCGGTAAATGATGCATTTGTGATGAAAGCTTGGAAGGAGAATTTGAACATTAGTGATGAAGTGTTGTTATTGAGTGATGGGAACTTGGAGCTTACAAAGGCAATTGGATGTGAACTTGATCTTAGTGATAAGCCTATTGGACTTGGTGTTAGGTCTAGAAGATATGCTATGCTTGTTGATGATGGAGTTGTTAAGGTTTTGAATTTGGAAGAAGGTGGTGCTTTCAATGTTAGTAGTGCTGAAGATATTCTCAAGGCTCTTTAGATGTTTTTTCCTTTCTTTTTCTGTCTTTTGAGGGAATATTGATGATAATAATATCTTGATTTGTAGTGTTTGATTACTAGTCTTGTGATGAATAATACGGATGTCTTTAAAGATTATGAAGCTTAGTTAAAGTAATGGTTTTTGTTTCCTGTTCTATCTATATATTTGGAGACTTTAGTTGGGGAGAAAATGAATTGTATTGGTGTTAGCTTGTTTGGCCAAGCTTTTAGAGAGCCCAAAGCACAAGGGCAGCCCGGTGCACTAAGCTCCCGCTATGCGTGGGGAAGGGTCGGACTACAAGGATCTATTGTATGCAGTCTTACACTGCACTCCTGTAAGAGACCGTTTCCACGGCTTGAACTCATGACCTCCTGGTCTCTAGAGAGCCCAAAGTGTTAATCTTTTTTCAAAAAGTGTTTAGCTGAACTTTTAGGGAAAACATAAGTGTTTTTGAATAGCAACTGAAGTTGGGTTTTCAAGCTAAAAGTACTTTTTCCCAAAGTACTTTTGAAACCTTGTCCAAGTACAAATAGTTGCTTTGATAGATAAGAATTGTTTTTCAAATTGATTAACCCAAAACATAAACTACTATTCTCCAATAGTACTTTTTTTAAAAGCATTTCTTTTAAAAAAAATACTTTAAACAAATTTTGGAAGCAATTTTGAATGCTTGGTGTGAGGTCTAGAAGATATGCTATGCTTGTTGATGATGGAGTTGTTAAGGTTTTGAATTTGGAAGAAGGTGGTGCTTTCAATGTTAGCAGTGCTGAAGATATTCTCAAGGCCGTTTAGAGGTTTATTTCTTGTTTTTTCCTTTGTTTTGAGGGAATGTTATCATGAGGCTAAAATCTTGATTTCAAGTGTTTGATTACTAGTCTTTGGATGAATAATACGGATGTTGTTAAAGATTATGAAGTTAATTAGTTAAAGCCCCCTGGTTTTTGTTTCATGTTCTATCTATTTAGAGATTATGACTGTATGTGATTAATTTTTAAACTGAATTAACTTGGGACTCGGGAGTAATTGAGAGGGATTTTGCAATGCTAAGACAGATGATTGCTGTTTGATTTTGATGTATGATTGTGATACATCATACATGTAATTGGAGTCACCTTTGTTAGGAAGCGTTCCCGTTGCGAAACCTAATTTAGTCGGGCTCCAATTTGGGTACCGGACACCGGAAAAACCAAAAAAACTACTTTTTTTTAAGACTAGTTGTGTGTGAATAAGTTTTACTGAGTTTGTTCCTGAATTGTAGCAATGTCTAGCCATTTCACTTGATTTAGTTAGTAAAAGCGTCTTTTTGAACTAAATCAATTTGTGAGTAAAGGACAGGAACTTTGCACAATTTCTACAGAATGATTTTGAAATTTTAAGCACTGGGAACACTGTTGGAAATTTACATTCATATTTAGGCCTGTCGGAATCTCCATTTTAGGTGAAAATGTGGTTCAGAATAGGTAGCACACTAGTTGATGAAAAGGGGGTGATTGTGATGCTTGCACCTAAAGATTGTTTAGTTTCAGAATTTTTTCAGAGATCCGTCTGGGCGGACCCTTAGGACCAATCGCAACCCTCGAAACTCGGGGATAATGGATCCACCCCTCAATTCTTCCCCACTTAAATATTAGGCTTTAGTTCCAACTTTACAAGTCCTTCAACCTTTGGCAAAGCCTTAGGGAGAATTTTTTTCTGTTTTTGGATCAGTAGTTTTGCTTTCACGTTGATGTAGATGCATACAACCTGTTTGTATTGTTTTTTGAATTGCAACAGTGTCTAACCGTTTCGCTTATTTGGTAAATCCAAATGAACATGTGCTTGCTAATGATGTTTGGAAAACATGCAACTTCTGTATTTATTCTAAGAAGATGATACTTCAAGAACTTGATCAAATTTGCATCTTGAAATTATTATAACTGTCTGTTATTTGAAAGTGAAACCCACGGTCCGACTAATCCAAAGTCGCGCCGCGTAGGGCCATCAAAGGAGGAAGCATTGTCACATCAACTCATTTTAATTGAAACAGAGATTAGAAATTTGATTCTGCCGATGAACAGTAGTATTTGAAAATCTTGGCTTAGCACTGGGTTCTCTAAGATAGTTTCCAATTTTAGCCTCCCTCGTGTCGTCTAATTCACTCTTAGCCCCCCGTTTGGTCATAGATTTTGGGAGCATATTTTGAAGATTTGTTTTCAAATCTGTGTTTGGCTATAAAATCTTGACAGATTTTGAAATCAAATCTTTAAAGGGAAAATGACATGGTGTGGCCCCTAGGGAAAAAAAGGTCCAAAAGGTCCCACTTTAGGTAAATGTCCCGAAATAGCTATTAGGCTCAAAATAAAGATAAGTAGTAGCCCATTTATCACAAAGAATAGGGCATCAAATTTTTTAAGGGCTCAACACTTTTTCACTTTTTCTTCTCTACACTCTCTGATCTCACACCTTTCTGCCGCCCACACCGTCGTCGTGCCGCTGCCACCGTAGCAAATCACTGCTCACCACCATAAACGCAACCAAACACCGCCTTTCCCTCTCTTATCTCCTCCATTGTCACCACCAAACTCCGGTGAAATCCATCCACCCAACGCCTCCAGTTGCGCCGCTTTGCTCCGCCCTCTTCTCCCCACTGTTCCACACCTCCTTTGAATGTGATCTCTACGTCGATCTCCTTTATTCCACACCGAGTTCTACTGTAATTGTCGCCTCCGTGCCGCCACGAGAAACATGTACGTCTGCGGTGGAGATTCGTCCACCTCCGTCGCAACCATCGCCAGTAACGGCTCCTCGGCCGTCACTGAAAGTTCACATCAGTTTCAGATTTAGCAAGAAAAAAATTCTGGCGGTCTCCATTTTTTTCGATAATCCTTGCCTGCATATAAATAGTGTATAATAATTGTATAATATGTGTATCATTAGTGTGTGTATATTATACAGTGATTATACATTTATTATACACAAATTATACCAAAAAAATATAATGTGTATATATATTGTATAAAAAGTGTATATATGAAATGTATAATAAATGTATATATGAAGTGTGTAATAAATGTATATATGTTGTATAATATATATTTTAGCTATAAAATGTCTTTTGATATATTTATGGTCATTTGTTGTCAATATTTTATACCGGTGGTTACTTATGTCCTTTGCCCATCTTCAAATTCCCAAATTTTGGCTCAACTCTGTTTTTGGGTCAAGATCTATGTTTTGGCCTTTTCAAAACTTCTAAAAACTATCCCAAACTTTTGTATTTTATAAAAAAAAACTCATCTACCATGTTTCCACAATTAAAACAATCTCTTCTATAAAGTGAAGATTGTTTGTGCAGTGTGGGTAGATTATATTAAAGAATAGCTAGTTACTACCGTTATTTTTTTTTTCTTGCACAAATGAATCTTTGTATTGTAATTTGAATTTTAGTAGCTAGTAAGTGTGTTATTAGCAATTGTTATTAAAATAGCATGTTCTGCATAATTTGGGATTAACAAGTATGTATGTTTTGTATGATTGAGTATTCTTAATAGTTTTTAGAACTTATGGGTATAAGTAATGTTTTATGTTTTTCAAAATAAAAAACAAAAAGTGAAATATGTTTTGAAAAACCATGGCCAAACACATTTTCAAAACTTGAAAAATTTCACCCAAATTAAAATTTTCAATTTTTTTAAAAATCTAGGATCAAACGCTAGCTTAGTAGCCTGTAGTTGAATCTTTTCTTTTGTAGTAGTAGTAGTTACAGTATTCTTAATTGGTAACATTACAGTATTAGGATTTTAGTGTTCACATGGGAGGGAGGGCTATTACCCAAATAGATAAATTTTGCATCGGTCTGGTCGGTGGAAATAAATGGTTCACTTTAGGCAAACTGATATTTCTCAATTTAATCATGATAAATAAGTATGATTAAGTGTAAGCATCGAATATAATTAAAGTTTCAG
This sequence comes from Anisodus acutangulus, assembly GCA_029783415.1. Classification (NCBI taxonomy): domain Eukaryota; kingdom Viridiplantae; phylum Streptophyta; class Magnoliopsida; order Solanales; family Solanaceae; genus Anisodus; species Anisodus acutangulus. The sequence goes on from CM056490.1 coordinate 55,861,866, forward strand.
CGACCAAACTTTTACCATTTCAAAAAAGAAGTTTCAGCGACCAAATAGTGTAAGAGTTTTCTTGATAACCAACTTGAAGTATGCCTCTTCAAATCTTTGGATATTTCTTGCGCTTTGGTTCATTAAGCGTAAATTTTCCCGGGTCATTTGCACTCTGCCTATTTTGTGCTGGTCTTTAATTTTTACCCTTCAAATGGGTTGTTTTTAAAAATTTTCCCTTTAAAATTAAATTTATGCATATAGGAGAATAGGATATATATCATAATATTCACAAGTTATGTCAGCTTCATTAAAGAACTTATTCCCCTATAGGTATAAGATTAAAGACCAACCCATTGGAAGGAAAACCGTGCAATTCAATTGGGCCTTTGGGCTGTCTCTAGGAAGATTTATTTTCACCCTGGACTATTTGCACCATTTAAGGCTCAGTCACCTTTTTAAGGATATTGTATTCGTAGTTAGTTAAGGTTTTCAACTAATTTGAAGAAGTGAATTTTGAATATGAAAATTGAGTTTAAAATTTAAATCGAGTATTGTTAGAAAAGCTTGAAAATTTGGTAGTTCAAAGTTTAAAAAACTATTTTCAATTTTAGACGTACATGTTTGAAGTTCGGCCTCAACAAGCTAAACTTCAGGTATGACTAATGAAAGCTTGGCAACTTAAGGCAAAAATGTCGTGAGTTCGTCCTTAGCAAGCCAAATTTCAAGCTAAAATGTTGCAAGTTTGCTTGAACAATTAATATGTTGAACTTTATATGCGAAATTTTGTAATTTTAATCGTATATGTTTGAGGTGGTTCCGATGTGATTAAACTTATAAATTCTTAAATACTGTGACTATGACTTAAATGATAGTCTCAAAACTAGCTATATGTGCACTTGCTCCCTCTAGGAATAACCACATAGACCACAAAATTCCCGACTTCTGGTTACAACTACTTATGTCTCAATTGTACGCAAGCTAAGATCCGTTATATAAATCCTCACTAATCCAAATATATTTAGTAGCAAATGTAACAACCTGTAATATGTCCATGAGCAACCGTAAAAGTTTGAATATACCCCCAAACAATTCAAAAGGTTAATATACCTCGGCGTGGCTTTCACTATTAGTACAAGGGACATATTTGGACATTTAATTATAACGTTGGGTGCTTCCATGAGTTGATAGGTTAACGAAGGAAAATCACAAACACTAGAGACTTCTTTACCCTTTTCTAGATAATACAACTTTTAATGTGCGATGACAATCCGAGGATTGGCTAATCATGTGATAAAACAATCAAATGTAAAAACTTTCTTTTTCCAAAACTTTTCTCCCAAAATAATTTAAGAAGGCTAAGATTAAAATTAAAAATAAAAGTTATTTAAATGTAAAATCAAACAAATGATGTATATCACATTTTTAATTCAATAATTTAAACATTTAAGAAAAATATACTCACTAAATAATCTCATTATTATTTAATTTTATATTATAATTTTCACACTATATGTGGTATCTTTTCGCGAGTTATCTTTCTATATTTCTCAAGGATAATGATTTCAAAACAATAAAGCATTAGAATAAAAGAACATAACTTATATTCCAGAACATCAAAAGAACAATGAATGTAAATAATGACCTGATTTTTCATAGAAGAATTTGCACAATTTTACTCATATGCCAGAAGAAAAGTTGACTTTTTATTTATTGCTAAATTCTCCTGATATCGTCATTGATTCTTTTTAGAATATTAAAGTTGTTCATGAAAATGCTAGAATATTAATGTAGTTTTTAAGTTTGACAAGCCAAATCATGCCTAGTAGCATCACTACGGTTATGCTTCATGTTGCCTACTTCACTATAATTATCTCTGCTCGTCAATAATTGTTGTTTAATATTGCATAACTTCTTTACTCTAATAGATATTTTGATTAAAGTCTCTTTATACAACGTACAAGGCAAAATTCAGACCACCCATCCTTCCTTTAATATTTTAAAAAACAAGAAAGAAACAATTGAAAAATGTGTTGGGTATTTTTGCTCTATGGTACTTTATAAAGCAGTACGGGAAGTATATAACTATTACAAGTATTCGAAAGGATAAACAAAGATTCAATAATTCAACTAGTAATCTGAAAATTACAAGATAACCACAAAACTGAAATTACAATTTTGTTGAAGACGGAAAAATGGAAACTGGTTTTGCTGAGTCGAGTGTGACACTCTGTCCTTAAGACAATATTGCCCCGTATGTATCCTTTATACGTCCTGGACAATTTGTCTCCCAAGATAAAACAGCAATGGAACACTTGAGCAAAGGAAACTCAAGAGCTACCGTGAAGAATATTGAGTAACGAAATGATGCCTGTTGACACCCAATTTTGTCCCATCTTTTTGGATTTTATTTGCAAATTTTAATATTTTTGACACTTTAAGACAATTTTAAAATATAGACATATATATGTATATATATCATTATTATCATTTATTATTTGCATTTTTTACTGTCATTTGCATTTTAATATCATAATCATACTTTTATCCTAATATTATATGTTATTTTATTTTTCGCAAAACGGCATCGCATTTTTTATTTTTATTTTAAGCATCAAGCATTTCACAAATATTACATTTTATCATATTATCATCTTTATAATTTATAAATTTTTCAAAGGTTTCTTTTTATATAATAAAACCCATTTTTATATTTTTAAACCCATAACCCATTTTATATCTTAACCCAAAACAATTTTACCCATTTTCGGACCCATCCCAAGGCCCAACCGAAAAGGCCCATATTCGGCCCATCTCCCCTTCCTTTTATTTCTCCCATTTTTATCCCCTAACCCTAAAAACACAACACTACAAAAACAAAAACCCACCCCAAACCCATTTTTATCATCAGCACAAAAACAAACCCTAAAAATCAAAACCAAAAAAAAAAAAACACACTCTCTCTCACACCCCGCACACACCCTCAAGATTTCACACCTGACCCCATCGCCGCCGGCCACCTCGCCAACACTACCACACCACCACCACCCTACCCCACCTACGCCGGACAACCTACACCCACATCACCACCACGATGCCGACACCAACCAGCCCCATACCCGCGACCTCACGTCGCCGACCAACTCACCACTGCCGCCACATCGCCGACCAGCTCACCACAACGCCGACATCGTCGCCCAACACCACCAACCAACCCGTCAACCCCATACCCTATCCCCCCAAAATCCGAAACCCATCCATAAAATACCCCCTTTTGTCCACTGTTTGGGGGTCGATTTGTGTGGATTTTTGTCCGAAAAGAGGGAGTTCTTGGTCGGAATTTAGGTCAAATTTTGCATGGATTCTTGCCCCTTTTGTGTCACTGTCGGGTCGGGTCGGGTCAACCCGATTTAGGTAAGATTTCCTGTTTTATATGCTTGATATTGTGTTGTTGGTTATCTGAAAATTTGGAAAGAATTTGATTCGGGTTGAAATATCCGATTCGGGTCGGGTCACTGACCAGTTCAATCGACCGGTTCAATGAATTTTCCAGATTTTATGTTTTATATGTGTTGTTGGTTATCACGAAAATCTGGAAAGAATTTGATTCCGTTGAAATATCCGATTCCGATTCGTCGGTCATCGACCGGGTCGAGTCGACGGCTCGAATGAATTTCCAGATTTTATGTTTTATATGTGTTGTTGGTTACCCAAATTTAGAGGAAAATCGAGTCGGGTTGAAAACATCCGATCCGGGTCGGGTCACTGATCCGGGTCGGGTCGACCCGGTTCGAATGAATTCCCAGATTTCATGTTTATGTGTTGTTGGTTACCTGAAATTTGGAGGAAAATCGAGTCGGGTTGAAAATATTCGATCCGGGTCGGGTCACTGATCCGGGTCGGGTTGACATGATTTGAATGAATTTCCAGATTTATATGTTTATATGTGTTGTTGGTTATCTGAAAATTCCAAAAAAATGTTTGATTCCGGGTCGGTCGGCCTACGAAATCAGGTAGGTCACCGCTCGTAACTGGTCCGATTTTTCCGAATCTCGCTTGATCAAAAATTTGAGTCGTGTCTTACGTTTTAATTGCAAACTGTTTGTTTATTTTCGCATTTAAACATCCGCACACGGATATCTTACTGTTTTTTTTATTAATATCGCATTTAGGCCGATGAAATTGAATTCGAGGCCGCGTTTTTTTTTGTTGTTGCTGTTTTACTGTTTTACTGTTTTACTGTTTTGAATTAAATACTGCATTTTAGGCCGATGAAATTAAATTCGAGGCCGCACTTTTCTTTGTTTCATTTCTCTGTTTTTAGCATCGCTTTCGTAATCCGCAACGGATATCTTCATCGCTTTTCTCGCTTTTATTATTTTTATTAATACCACATTTAGGCCGATGAAATTAAATTCGAGGCCGCGCTTTTTTTGTTTGTTTCTCTGTTTCTCTGTTTACTGTTTTAAACATCCGTGCAACGGATATTTACTGTTTTACTGTATTAAACTAAATATTGCGTCTTTTCGGGAATTGCTTCTCGATTTCTGTTTTACTGTTGTGGTTTAGTTTACTGTTTTTTTATTAATATCGCATTTAGGCCGATGAAATTGAATTCGAGGCCGCGCTTTTTCGCTTCGCTTTCGCCATCTTGTTTGGCATTTAAACATCCGTGCACGGATTGTCTTACTTATTTATATAAATACCGCATTTAGGCCGATGAAATTAAATTCGAGGCCGCGCTTTTTTGTTTCGTTTCTCTGTTTTCTGTTTTCTGTTTTCTGTTTTAAACATCCGCAAATCTGACATCGCTTTATTGTTTTAACTAATACTATACTTAGGCCGATGAAATTAAATTCGAGGCCGTATTTTTCGTTTCTTTGTTCTCAGTTTACTGTTTTGGCATTTAAACATCCGTGCACGGATTGTCTTACTGGTTTACTAGTTTAAATAAATACTTCATTTACGCCAATGAAATTGAATTCGAGGCCGCGTCTCTTCAGAAATCAGTTCTGTTTCAGTTTGCTGTTTTGAATTTACTGATTTCTGTTTCGGTATTATTTTACTGTTTTTAACTAATACCGCATTTATGCCGATGAAATTAAATTCGAGGCCGCGCTTTTTTTGTATGTTTCTCTGTTTACTGTTTTAAACATCCGTGCAACGGATATGTACTGTTTTTACTGTTTACTGTTTTTGAATTAAACACTGCACATAGGCCGATGAAATTGAATTCGAGGCCGCGCTTTTTTTCTTTCTTTCGTTTCTCTTTTACATTTCTGTTTTAAACATCCGTGCAATGGATTCTTGTTTTGGTTTAGGTTCTTGTTTTTGAATAAATATTGCATTTAGCACTGCCAAAGATCGCTTTGTTTTTAACATCCGGCAATGGATATTTCTTATTTTTATTTACTAAACATCCCGCCTTCTTGGGAATTGCCTCTGTTTTTACGCTTATTGTTTATCGCTCAGCTCTTTCTTGTCTGATTCCAATTTTTAATTTTGCTGATTTGAACACGATACCACATTGGCCGATGAAAAAATATCCGTCGATTTTTGAGGCCTCCACAGTTGTAAAGACGGAAAATAAAGCTTCTGGGCAAGGATGAAACTTAAATCTTTTTCACCCGAGAGACCAACATGTTCGATAGGCAAGGCAACTAAAATGACCAACGAGTCACATGTTCGCAACCACGACGTGATTGGAATGATCTTTTCAAAATTTAAGTCTGAGCCCTCCGTAATAAAAACATTTATTGTTTTGGATACGGATTCGAAGTTATGTATATTTAATTGTTTCTAACCGTTTATTCTTGACAGCTTGCAAAGATAAAGTCAAAGAAGGCAAATAACCCCTCAGAGATTATTTATTTTGTTGTCATTTACTTTCTTAATTCAGCTTTATTTCATTCTGTATTGTAATATTATTGTACTCGTGAAATTATTGAAATGTTTAGAATAGGCAAACATAGAATTAATTGATAGGGTAGTCTAAAACTTGAAACCCATTGCTAGTTCATTTATTTTTAGGCTCGGTTAGTTTTAAAATTGTTAATCGCTAGTTTATCTATTTTTAGGCCCGTCGCCCATAAGAAATCACATTGCATACATCTTTATCAATTTTCATACGAATGCATATTCATATTCTTTTTTTAGCTTTACATGTATATTATTGTCATACAAATGTATGCTTGTACAAATGCATCATTTCATTAAATTCTTGCAACATTATTTTTATACTTGTAAAACATGCATTTTTAACATAATAATTAACCTGAGTTTGATCGGATAACCGCAAGTTAGCGGATCTTAAAGGATGCCTAACCCCTTCCCTTTAGGATAATAAAGAACCCTTACCTAGAATCGCATTAGTTTTTGTGGACCACAAAATTGGAGTTATTTTGTAGCTTTTAGTGAACTTTTAGGTGGCCTAATTCACCTTAGAATAATTAGGTGGCGACTCCTCAAGCAAGCATTTTTAATCGATCCAGAGGGAATCGACGCCATCGCGTTGCGAAGCCCGCCGGTCAAAATCGGGTGCGACAATGCCTTGGAAGGTGTAGGAAGAAACTGTTTTGCTTGTGTATTTTTATGTATTTTCGTGTATCATATATGTGTGTTCTTAGTGCTCAACAATGGTGTAAGGGGGTGTTTATATAGGTGATGGAGGGGCAAAACAACTGCCTCCATAATAGCCAAATAATGGCCATTATGGAGGTAGTAAAGTCACCAACATAAATGGTGAAAGACCAACGGATTTGGCCATTATAGGAGGGTTTTTGACTATACTGTGCAGCAATCAGGGGAGTTTTTGACTATACTGTCACTTTCCTACATATTATTATTCTTTTAGTGAATTTCCTCCTTTCACCCGGTGCTCTTATTTTTGCAGGAAGATCGTCCTCGCGAACAGATTGAGGCGGTCGTTCTAAAACATTATTTTTGGATATACTCTAGGAAAGAACAAAGCCAAAGGCTTTCACAAAGATGACCGAAAAATGTTTTGACTGGAAAAAGTCAGCCAACACCAGATTCAACGAATCATCTCTTTAATTTGTCTATACTTTTGTTTTGTTACATATTTGCAAATTCAGTTGATATGTTTAATTTTCGTTACATAATTTTTTTTTTATATCATACCATTTTTACAACCTATCTTTACGAACTACGAGTGTCTGATTCTCACCATACGGTGTGATACGTAGGTAACCCTTCTCGGGTGCGACACCCCTAAAAAAAATCAAAAAAAAAAAATGAAAAATATGATTTCGGATTATCAATCTTTTTTTTTCATTACATCCTAATGGACAATCTTTTTTTCATTACATCCTATTGTGGATTATTATTTTTTTCATTGCATTCATCCTAATATGGACAATCACTTTTTTATTGCATACAATTTTACTTACTATCTTATCGTGGATAAATTCTTTTTCAATCTTACATTTTTTATAACCTATCTTCACGAACTACGAGTGTCTGATTCTCACCGTTCGGTGTGATACGTAGGTAGCCCTTCTCGGGTTCGACAACACTAAAAAAAAATATCAAAAAAAAAAAAAGAAAATGAAAAATAAAAAAGACGCACTTCCTTGTCCACCGTAGATAAGGACATATCTGGTTTATCATTTTTTTCATTCATCCTATAATGGACATTCATTTTTTTTATTTACATCATCCTATTGTGGATGATCATTTATTCATTGCATTCATTCTATTATGGACAATTATTTTTACTTTGCATTCGTCCCATAGTGGATAATCATCTGTTGTATACAATTTTTACTTTTACTATGCTAGTGTAGATGAACTTTTTTTTTTAAACATACATTTTTATAACCTATCAGCACGAACTACGCACACCTGATTCTCGTCAAAGATGAGATACGTAGGCAGCCCTATTCGGGTTCGGTACCCTTTAATCAAAAATACAAAAAAAAAATATTTTAAGAATCATTGATGGACTTGGTTGATACCAACACAGTTAGAAGCGTGCATAGGAAAGAACCAGCGGAGAAGATTGACTTCGTGGTAAACCACAGATTCTTCTGGTACTTCTCATTCACGCCTGTGTTGACACTTAAAAAATTGTTTTTCATGCTTCCAAGATATGAACAAAGCCAACCTCATCGTTTCATGTGCATTGTGTGGTGAGTTTTTAGAATAAGTTCAATTGCATTGCATTGTGATCTAGAACTTGGCTCGAATGTTTGTTGAGGCGAAATCCTGAGTAACACTTGGTATAGGAAAGGATCGTAGGCTTTCTTTGATCCGTTTGAGCCTTTCCAGCTTACCAAATAACATTATCCGTAGCATTTCCCCTTTGAGCCTGAAGCCTATTTTTTTTAACAACCACATCTTATGCCTATACCCTTTCTGAGTGCGTACACGTGCTATCCCTCTTTTGGCCCGACCTCCTTGAGCGCATCAGAAATGTGCAAATTGCTGAAAAAGATCCGAGCTGAAGTTGCAATGTTCCCAAAAGAGGAAATAAAAACAAAACAAAAGGACGACTTCACACAAAGAAGAAGTTAAAAGCCCCGACAATATAAAAAGAAAAAAAGAAGGAAATAACTTCGAAAAAAAAGGGGAAAAAGCTTCAAACGAAATATTCAAAAAAAGCTGGTACAAAACAAAAGGGGGCAAAAAAAGAAGCAAATCGGAATCAATGCACACAAATACCAAGCACGGACATATTCCAACGCTCAAGGAAGGATTAGTAACTCTTTACCCAAATAATATCCTTTCCTTTCCCAAGCCTACATTACAAACCCATAACAAGCCCTACATGATCCTATACCGAGGGTTCTCACATTAGTGGATACTCACATGACGGCCAAGCCTATGGTATCACAATTAAATGCATTGAACATCTTTCTGAGGGTGAGTGTACTTCTCTAGACGTCCCAAAGTTCAAAATACTGAAATACATGTGAGGAAGGGACTTTCTTTCAGTGAGGGCATTTGAAACACAAGGATGCATATATGTCAAAATCTTGGCTTGAAGCAAATGTCGATACTCAAGTATGTCTGAGGTAGCATCTGAAGCTGTAGGAATTACCTTGAAGTCTGTCTCGATTTGACAGAAAGCAAATAACGAAAACTCCTAAGCACAATACTAATTGTTGGTACCAACCGAAGTCAAGACGTGATTATGTCTTTTTCATATTTTTCACAAAAAAAAAAAAAACAAAAAAAACAACAAAAAAACAACAAAAAAAAAAAAAAAAAAAAAAAACTTGCAAAATATATTGCATCATTTTTCAAACTCTAGTCACTCTCTTTTGCAAAAAAAAAAAAAAAAAAAAAAACATTCTACAAATACAAAACCTTTTAGCTTACATGAACTACGTTATGACCTGATTCCCTCGGCGGGATACGTAGGCGGCCAGATTGGCTTCGGTCCCATTTTTGAAAAAAAAAAAAAAGCTTACAAAATCTCTTTTGCCGCATGAACTACGTTATGACCTGATTCCCTCGGCGGGATACGTAGGCGGCCACATCAGCTTCGGTCTCATTTTTAGAAAACCCTTACAAAATTCATTTTGCTTGCATGAACTACGTTATGACCTGATTCCCTCGGCGGGATACGTAGGCAGCCACATCGGCTTCGGTCCCATTTTGGAAAACTTCACAATCACCATTTTGCTTTCATGAACTACGTTATGACCTGATTCCCTCGGCGGGATACGTAGGCGGTCACATCGGCTTCGGTCCCATTAAAAAAAAATCCTTACAATCTTTTTTGCTTGCAGCGAACTACGTTATGACCTGATTTCCCTTGTCGGAATACGTAGGCGGCCTATATCGGCTTCGGTCACACCATCGGAAATTTTCTTCCATCGTCTTGCACACAACGCAATAGGCTCACATGATTGCCATAACAGGACAAGCAAGTTGCCCGCACAGACTCGGTTTTGTCCAGTTAGAAGTTCAACATCTTCATATATACCAGAAACTGGGGCATATTTAAGGGTTCATTGCAAGAATATGCCAATGGGCCTGAAAAATGCCAGACAACTGAGTCTTCAATCTAAACAATTGTGAACTTGCAAGCGTCCAGGGCAAAAGCTACAACTCACAAATTTCTTTGAGTGCAGGTCTTCAGGTTGACAAAGGCAGAGAAGCCGCAACATGTGTGCTTAATTTGGCAAAGACGTCGCCTCACATTTTCGTCCGTGCAAGAATGACATTTTAATTCACAGTCCACATGAGTTTGAATCGGCAGAAGATTCAACACAACGTGAAATCATATTACACCAAACTGACGGCAATGGACGTCATTTACATCTTTCACAACGATTACAACGCGACAACAACACGCCCATACAATCTGGCGCTATCAAGAACACGCCTATGCAACGGTGTCATCTGCACAACACGTCTACACAATGACGTCTTCAACGCACCACGTCTATGCAACAACGTCATTTCAATCCATGCGGGTCACAAACCCATCACGTCAATACAACGACGTCATTTCAGGCGCCCACCTCATAATGCGGGTATTTAAATTTCAGTCAGGCGCCCACCTCCTAATGCGGGTATTTCAATTTCAGTCAGGCGCCCACCTCCTAATGCGGGTATTTAAATTTCGATCAGCGCCCACCTCTGTCTGGGTATTTAAATTTGATCAGCGCCCACCTCTAACGCGGTATTTCAATTTCATCAGCGCCCACCTCTGTCTGGTATTTCATTTTGATCAGCGCCCACCTCTAATGTGGGTATTTAAATTTGATCAGGCACCCACCTCCTAACGCGGGTATTTCAATTTGATCAGCGCCCACCTCTGTCACGGGTATTTGATTTGATCAGCGCCCACCTCCTAACGCGGTATTAAATTTGATCAGCACCCACCTCCTAATCTGGGTATTTTAATTTACGTCAGCGCCCACCTCTGTCTGGGTATTTCATTTGATCAGGCACCCACCTCCTAATGCGGGTATTTAAATTTGATCAGCGCCCACCTCCTAATGAGGGTATTTCATTTTGATCAGCGCCCACCTCTGTCTGGTATTTAAATTTCAATCAGCGCCCACCTCCTAATGCGGGTATTTAAATTTCAGTCAGGCGCCCACCTCCTAATGCGGGTATTTAAATTTCAGTCAGGCGCCCACCTCCTAATGCGGGTATTTCAATTTCAGTCAGGCACCCACCTTCCAATGCGGGTATTTTATTTTTTCAGTAAGGCACCCACCTTCTAACGCGGTATCTTAATTTCAATCATGCCTATGCAACAACGTCATCTGCATCGGGAAGTACTTGAACATCGTTCACCCTTTCCCGATATCTCATAACATCTATGGGTGTCATCATAAGTCGACACTGGATTTCTTCCCATTCAACTCTAATCTTTCCTCGATTCCCAATGATCAGGACAAAATTGGCTACTCAGTCAACTTTTTTGGCCGAAAACTCTTTCATCGTCTGCGGCCAAAGAGGGGCATCTGTTGACACCCAATTTTGTCCCATCTTTTTGGATTTTATTTGCAAATTTTAATATTTTTGACACTTTAAGACAATTTTAAAATATAGACATATATATGTATATATATCATTATTATCATTTATTATTTGCATTTTTTACTGTCATTTGCATTTTAATATCATAATCATACTTTTATCCTAATATTATATGTTATTTTATTTTTCGCAAAACGGCATCGCATTTTTTATTTTTATTTTAAGCATCAAGCATTTCACAAATATTACATTTTATCATATTATCATCTTTATAATTTATAAATTTTTCAAAGGTTTCTTTTTATATAATAAAACCCATTTTTATATTTTTAAACCCATAACCCATTTTATATCTTAACCCAAAACAATTTTACCCATTTTGGACTCCATCCCAAGGCCCAACCGAAAAGGCCCATATTCGACCCATCTCCCTTCCTTTTATTTCTCCCATTTTTATCCCTAACCCTAAAAACACAACACTACAAAAACAAAACCCACCCCAAACCCATTTTTATCATCACCGCACAAAAACAAACCCTAAAAATCAAAAACCAAAAAAAAACACACTCTCTCTCACACCCGCACACACCCTCAAGATTTCACACCGGCGACCCATCGCCGCCGGCCACCTCGCCAACACTACCACACCACCACCACCCTACCCCACTCCACGGGACAACCTACACCCACATCACCACCACGATGCCGACACCAACCAGCCCCATACCCGCGACCTCACGTCGCCGACCAACTCACCATCGCCGCCACATCGCCGACCACCACCACAACGCCGACATCGCCGCCAACACCACCAACCAACCCGTCAACCCCATACCCTATCCCCCCAAAATCAAACCCATCCATAAAATACCCTTTTGTCCACTGTTTGGGGGTCGATTTGTGTGGATTTTTGTCCAAAAGAGGGAGTTCTTGGTCGAATTTAGGTCGGATTTTGCATGGATTCTTGCCCCTTTGTGTCACTTTGTCGGGTCGGTCGGGTCAACCCGATTTAGGTAAGATTTCTGTTTTATATGCTTGATATTGTGTTGTTGGTTATCTGAAATTTTGGAAAGAATTTGATTCGGGTTGAAATATCCGATTCGGGTCGGTCATCGACCGGTTCGAATCGACCGGTTCGAATGAATTTTCCAGATTTTATGTTTTATATGTGTTGTTGGTTATCGAAAATCTGGAAAGAATTTGATTCGGGTTGAAATATCCGATTCAGGTCGGTCAGTCATCGACGGTCGAGTCGACCCGGTTCGAATGAATTTCCAGATTTTATGTTTTATATGTGTTGTTGGTTACCTGAAATTTAGAGGAAAATCGAGTCGGGTTGAAAACATCCGATCCGGGTCGGGTCACTGATCCGGGTCGGGTCGACCCGGTTCGAATGAATTCCCAGATTTCATGTTTATGTGTTGTTGGTTACCTGAAATTTGGAGGAAAATCGAGTCGGGTTGAAAATATTCGATCCGGGTCGGGTCACTGATCCGGGTCGGGTTGACATGATTTGAATGAATTTCCAGATTTATATGTTTATATGTGTTGTTGGTTATCTGAAAATTCCAAAAAAATGTTTGATTCCGGGTCGGCCTACCTGAAATCGAGGTAGGTGCTTTATTGAACTCGGGTCTGATTTTTCCGAATCCTGCTTCAGTCCAAAAATTTCAGAATTCGTGTCTTACGTTTTAATTGCAAACTGTTTGTTTATTTTCGCATTTAAACATCCGCACACGGATGTCTTACTGTTTTTTTTATTAATATCGCATTTAGGCCGATGAAATTGAATTCGAGGCCGCGTTTTTTGTTGTTGTTTGTTTCTTTGTTTCTTGTTTCTTGTTTTGAATTAAATCGCATTTTAGGCCGATGAAATTAAATTGAGGCCGCACTTTCTTTGTTTCATTTCTCTGTTTTTAGCATTTGTTTGAGAATCAAGACGCGGATATCTTACTATTTTTACTGTTTTATTATTTTTATTAATACCACATTTAGGCCGATGAAATTAAATTCGAGGCCGCGCTTTTTTTGTTTGTTTCTCTGTTTCTCTGTTTACTGTTTTAAACATCCGTGCAACGAATATTTACTGTTTTACTGTTTTAAACTAAATATTGCGTCTTTTCGGGAATTGCTTCTCGATTTCTGTTTTACTGTTGTGGTTTAGTTTACTGTTTTTTTATTAATATCGCATTTAGGCCGATGAAATTGAATTCGAGGCCGCGCTTTTTTTTCGTTTCTGTTTCAGTTTACTGTTTTGGCATTTAAACATCCGTGCACGGATTGTCTTACTTATTTATATAAATACCGCATTTAGGCCGATGAAATTAAATTCGAGGCCGCGCTTTTTTGTTTCGTTTCTCTGTTTTCTGTTTTCTGTTTTCTGTTTTAAACATCCGTGCAACGGATTACTGTTTTATTGTTTTAACTAATACTATACTTAGGCCGATGAAATTAAATTCGAGGCCGCATTTTTCGTTTCTTTGTTCTCAGTTTACTGTTTTTGGCATTTAAACATCCGTGCACGGATTGTCTTACTGGTTTACTAGTTTAAATAAATACTTCATTTAGGCCAATGAAATTGAATTCGAGGCCGCGTCTCTTCAGAAATCGATTACATTTAGGTTCTTTGTTTTGAATTTATCGATTGCTTTGGTATTATTTCTTGTTTTTAACTAATACCGCATTTAGGCCGATGAAATTAAATTGAGGCCGCGCTTTTTGTTTGTTTCTCTGCTTATCGTTTCTAAACATCCGTGCAACGGATATGTAATCGCTTTTTTCTTGCATCGCTTTTTGAATTAAACATCGCACATAGGCCGATGAAATTGAATTGAGGCCGCGCTTTTCTTTCTTTCGTTTCTCTTTTACATTTTCTGTTTTAAACATCCGTGCAATGGATTCTTGTTTTGGTTTAGGTTCTTGTTTTTGAATAAATATTGCATTTAGCTTGCCAAAGATCTTGTTTTTAACATCCGGCGTGGATATTTATCGCTTTTTTATTTACTAAACATCCCGCCTTCTTGGGAATTGCCTCTGTTTTTCGCTTATTGTTTATCGCCCTCTGCTTTCTTCTTGTCTGATTCAATTTTTAATTTTGCTGATTTGAACACGATACCACATTGGCCGATGAAAAATATCCGTCGATTTTGAGGCCTCCACAGTTGTAAAGACGGAAAATAAAGCTTCTGGGCAAGGATGAAACTTAAATCTTTTTCACCCGAGAGACCAACATGTTCGATAGGCAAGGCAACTAAAATGACCAACGAGTCACATGTTCGCAACCACGACGTGATTGGAATGATCTTTTCAAAATTTAAGTCTGAGCCCTCCGTAATAAAAACATTTATTATTTTGGATACGGATTCGAAGTTATGTATATTTAATTGTTTCTAACCGTTTATTCTTGACAGCTTGCAAAGATAAAGTCAAAGAAGGCAAATAACCCCTCAGAGATTATTTATTTTGTTGTCATTTACTTTCTTAATTCAGCTTTATTTCATTCTGTATTGTAATATTATTGTACTCGTGAAATTATTGAAATGTTTAGAATAGGCAAACATAGAATTAATTGATAGGGTAGTCTAAAACTTGAAACTCATTGCTAGTTCATTTATTTTTAGGCTCGGTTAGTTTTAAAATTGTTAATCGCTAGTTTATCTATTTTTAGGCCCGTCGCCCATAAGAAATCACATTGCATACATCTTTATCAATTTTCATACGAATGCATATTCATATTCTTTTTTTAGCTTTACATGTATATTATTGTCATACAAATGTATGCTTGTACAAATGCATCATTTCATTAAATTCTTGCAACATTATTTTTATACTTGTAAAACATGCACTTTTTAACATAATAATTAACCTGAGTTTGATCGGATAACCGCAAGTTAGCGGATCTTAAAGGATGCCTAACCCCTTCCCTTTAGGATAATAAAGAACCCTTACCTAGAATCGCATTAGTTTTGTGGACCACAAAATTGGAGTTATTTTGTAGCTTTTAGTGAACTTTTAGGTGGCCTAATTCACCTTAGAATAATTAGGTGGCGACTCCTCAAGCAAGCATTTTTAATCGATCCAGAGGGAATCGACGCCATCGCGTTGCGAAGCCCGCCGGTCAAAATCGGGTGCGACAATGCCTTGGAAGGTGTAGGAAGAAACTGTTTTGCTTGTGTATTTTTATGTATTTTCGTGTATCATATATGTGTGTTCTTAGTGCTCAACAATGGTGTAAGGGGGTGTTTATATAGGTGATGGAGGGGCAAAAAAACTGCCTCCATAATAGCCAAATAATGGCCATTATGGAGGTAGTAAAGTCACCAACATAAATGGTGAAAGACCAACGGATTTGGCCATTATAGGAGGAGTAATTCAGCCAAAATAAATGGCTGAATTGAGTGCATTCTTTACATAAAACACACATTAATAACAATTACATCAATACACTGTTGTAATCATTTCGGCAAAGTTCTGCGGCCCAAAAGATAATATCAAGGCCCACAACCACATTTCACGCCCACAAATGAGTCCCTAACTCAAATCTGAATCTGACAAGGCAAGGCGCAAGGTGGTCTTTCCTTGAACCGAAGCACATCTAGGTTAGGTCCTCCCTCCTTTAAACACATGGGATACCCCTTGGGGTCCCAAACCCCAAACCAATTTCGAGTCTTATATACACAACAATTCTTTCTTCCTCTACCGATGAGGGAGAATTGAACACAATACCACACTTTTCATGCTTCAAACACCTTACTTCGTGGACCAATATCTCTTTCATTTCTCAATGAAATTTGACGATTCTTGGCCCTACGGTTATCTACGTACTTAGCAGATCATGCATGTGTGAAGAACCGGATTCTCCAACATACGTAACACTAGTGTTTAAGCCGTTAAAGTTGGTCGGTCGCAACTCCCGCCAAAGGCAAATTTCCAACAAAATAGAGTCGCAAAAAATATTTGTACTAATAGTATTTTCATTCGCGCTAAAATAAGCACTAATTCGTTAATCAAAATTGTTGTGCTTCGCTGAAAAATTAATAAAATTACTAATAAAGTAATTGGAAGGCTAAATGCATGACCTTTTATTGGCTTCCATATTTTCAACATTGTAGGAAAGAACTTTATGGTTAACTATGAACTCGATCGAGGTAAAAATGTGTATTTATTGTTCAAGTAAAAATTGTATCTAAAGATACATATTAAATTCAGACTATTTTGCATAATTTAAACGTAAATCTGACTAATTCCCTTGTAAAAAGGCACATGTGTCGGAAAGTTCCCGCAAAGGTATGAGATGATCACATTTTTTATCATTCGGTTATTGATAAATTTTAATTTTAATCTTTGTGATATATGATTCATAATATTTAAACTTCAGTTAATTAAAATATGAATTTTGATCCTTTTATGTAAAGAGTGTACAATATTTAGATTATTTTTAGAAGTATATTACTCTCAAATATGGAGCAATAATATAAGCTTAACATAACACATGAATATGAATGGACATTGGGTCGGGTTTGGGGCGGGTCCAGGCGGACTGGGGAAATGGTCGGGTCCCCTTTTCCGGCGGGACCAGTGGACTGGGACTGGCGGGACAAGCCAATGTCCCGTCCTGTCCCTCATCCCGCCGGAAAAGGGGACCGATGTTGGCGGGGCGGGGTCGGGTATGGGATTTTTTTTAGACACTTAATTTTTTAAAAACTGTGAATATAAACACTTAAATAATTGAATAAGATAGTATAATAAAACTATTTCAATGTTGTTTTTGTGCCTCTTTTATTATTTAATAGAAGTATGATTTTTTTTGTAATACAATTTCAAAATTGCAACTTTGTTTCGTAGTTCAAAAGTTGTAAATCACATAGCAAAATTGTCATTAAAAAATTACATATTCAAAAACACTTTTTCTAATTTCTTCACAATGTCTTGTGGTTCTTCGGTTGGAATTGGAATTTGTTGGTCAAATTGGTCGACATCGCTTCCAGTTCCCTCGGACAAGAGTTCGTTGTAGTTTAAATCGTCTTCTTCGTTGATCTCTGGTTGATCGCACCTTCTATTTTAATAGACAGATTTAATACAACACCAATAATATAAATAGTGAGAATAGAAAAAAAAATTAATTTTGATAAACATTTTTAATAGGTGTCTTATAAGATGATTTTTCCATATATTCACTAAGTAACAAAAATATTAGAGATATATAAAATAACATAGTTGAAATAGTAGGATAATTAATACCAGGAAATTCTTTAGTTGCTTGAAAAATTTTCTCTAAAAATCCAATAAGTTCTAAAAAAATTCCCAATCATTATCTACAAGCATATCAGTGGATTTCGATTATGGGCGTTAAAAATAAAGTTATAGGTCTTCTATATTTGTAAGCAACATGTAGTTGTTCATATAGAGAATTCCATCTAGTCATTACTTCTTCAGGAATTTTTCTAAAAGGTAATCCACAATCGTGACAAGTTTTTTTATATTCTTTTTTCCTTTGTATTCTATTACTTCTAAAAATAAAATTTATAGCAAATTATACTTTATTAAGAATGTCTTCAAAAAGTGATAGATCATCTTTTACAACTAAGTTATAAATATGACACGTACATTTTATATGAAAATGATTAGGAAACGATGGAGTTAATAGATCTTTTAAAAGTCTCACATCATAATTACTAGAAGAAGCATTATTTAACGTAACATTCATTATTTTGTCAGTTATACCATAATAATCGCAAACTTCATGAATATTTTTTGCAATAAAAATTTCAGTGTGCCTATCATCAATATATCTATATGCTAAAATACATTTTTGCATAGACCAATTATCATCTATCCAATGACATGTTACAGTTAAATAATCATTGTCTTTAGTACTACGACCTAAATCAGAAGTGATAGATACTTTTCTAGGAAAATGATATAATACATAACGTAAATATTCTTGATATTCATGTGCAAATTTAAAAACGTCTCTCCTAACAGTTGATCTAGGAAAACCGTTAAAGGAAGGAATATACATTTCTCTAATGTAATGAATAAAAACATGAGAGGAAGGAAATGCAAAAGGCAAACCCTTCACCGCAACTAATTTTGCTATTGTTTCCCTATCTCTGTGTTTATCGTATTTAGGACCTACAATTCCCCCCGTCGTCGGGTTAATTTGACATTGTACTTGGTTCGGGACACTATGTGAACCTTGTCCTGACTGAGAGCGCATTGACGCACCCGACTTTGTAGACTCGTATTCATCTCACCTAGCTTTGTGAAAGCCTTGTACATGTCTCAATAAACCTCCCGTCCCACCCTAACCTTTTCCGGTTTTAAATTTATAAACATTTTTACAAAATTTACATCTAACTATTTGATTCTCTTGGTCCCTATCAAAAAAATCTCATGCAACTGATTTAAATTTTTGTTGTGTAGGGCCTCGACTCATACTAGGGGGAAATATGAGGCGTTCCAGTTTCAGTTTGAGGCTGAGACTCCGTCTAAGGTTGAGGTTGTTCAGGTGCACTAGTGGGTGTGTCATCTAGATTATCGTCTAAATTAAAGTATGGTTCAGTTGCAGGATATATCTCGTCATCTAATGACACATCATTAAAAAAATAGTTTCATCTATATGGGTGTAATCAGTCAAATCATCCTGACTAGCAATAGGATGACTAGAAGAAGTACCCATGCCCTTGTTACCCCTACTAGAAGAAGTACCCTTACCCTTACCCTTAATCATACGTCTAAATTCTTCCATTTTAATTATGCAAATAAATAATTAAAGCTAATGAAATTAAGTGCGATAATTAAAATAAAGTAACAATAATAATTTAAAGAAGGAACGAAGGTACCAGACGCCGACGTAACGTCGATGTGTAATCGAGGTTGAAAATTGAAACTTTGCTCGATGGATGATCCTCAAGCTAGTTGCCAACTTCAGTCCCAATTTTTGAACTTTGATACAATTATTCAAATGAGCAAATAAAATAAAATATTTAGTAGGCAATGTAGAATTGTAGAGAGATTTGTGAGATAAAATAAGGTATTTATAGTTGGAAAATTAGGTTAAAGTGTAAATATACTAACTTAGGGGTTAAAATATTAATGGGGTAGGGGGTTTATGGAGTGGTTGGGGGGCAAAAATGGCAGTTGAAACCGTTGCACAATGGATAAAATCTAAATTTGGTCGTTGTTGCAACGGTTAGTTTTGCAAAAGGGGAGGGGGGATTGGGACGGGGTCGGGGAGTGTCGAAGCGGGATGGGCTTGGGCGGGACGAGCCCATGTCCCATAAAAAAAAAATCTTTTAGAGGGATCGGGGCGGGATCTGGTGAGCCGGGTTGGGATCGGGCCGATCCGGCCCACTGGCCACCCTTACACATGAATGTACCACAAAAACTTAAAGGTAAGTTCTAGAGAGCCAGTTAAGAACTCTCATGTTCAGAAGATGAGAGTTGCGAAAATGAGGATATCGAGGTGAATGTGTGAGAATATTAGGAGAGATAAGATTAATGAAGATATTGGGAATAAAGTGAGAGTGGTCTCGATGGAGGATAAGATGAGGAAAGTGAGACTGAGATGGTTTCAACATGTGAAGAGGAGAGACGCAGATGCCCTAGTGAGAGGTGTGATTAATCAAATGATAAGAGTTACTAATTATAGAAATTTGTGATTATTCAAAAGCAAAATGATTAAACGTGCACATTTTAAGTAATTGGATGTTAAAAGTATTTAGCAAGATATCAAGAACTAAAATATAAATTTACCAATACCTGAGATATCGAAATTGCTATTAACCCTAAGGGAATATTTGGACTAGACGGTAACAGTAGGGGTATATTTGACCCCAACTAATTATATGGAGTAAATTCATACCATTTTATAAAGTTTAAGAGCAAATTTGGAGTTTTCCCCCCTAGAATAAAAGGTAGAATATGTCTATAATTCAAACTTGGTGGGGTTATATTTGTTTTTTTATAAAGAGATTGATCACGTTCACGTCCATCCAACGGCTCTGATTAACCTGCATTCTCTACAAATACATGGCATATGCCTTCTCAACTTCTCACAAACAAATCTTTTCCACTAATCCCTTCAAAAATTTCTTCCAATACACTATAAGCACAGATCCAAAGGTCATTATGGCAACTATCAAATCCGTTAAGGCCCGTCAGATCTTCGACAGTCGTGGTAATCCTACGGTTGAGGTTCGTTCTCCTTTTCGATGCTTCCCATGTTATTACATTCTTGTTTTTTTCATATGTTAATAATGCATTAAAAAGTTATCGTTTCTTTTGATAAAAAAATGGTTAGGATACTTGATTTTTGTACTTTGTGTATATGTGTAGGTCGATGTACATTTGTCAGATGGTGTCTGGGCTAGAGCTGCTGTTCCTAGTGGTGCATCTACTGGTAAGGATAATACTCTGTATTTTATGCATTGTACTACTCTATTATGTTACTTTGTATGTAAATGGGACCAATGAAGCATAATGGATAATAATTTATATAGCGTAAAAACTCACTAAAACAATCATCCTCTATAAAATATTTCACTATAACAATCAAGTTTTCTTTGGAATCGGTTTTTCATATTATATTATGTTATATAATATAGACAAACGATAGTGTTATAGAGAGGTTTGATTGTAGCTAGGCGACCCCAACTGGTTTGGAATTGTGGGGTAGTTTATGGATAACAATTCATATACATTTCTCTATTACAGCCAAAAGAATATCCTCAAAAGCGAAAAGCGCAAAAAAGCTCTAAGGTCAGATGGGGTTTTAAGCGCAAAGCACAAATAAAGTGTGTGCTTTAATAAAAAAAGGCGCAATGGTGCAAGACCAATAATAATAAGCATGAATAACAAATATATGGACAAAGAAATTGTAAAAACATTACGATAAAGTGAATATCAATTATCTAGTGTCACCTCTTCAAGAGAGGCTCATTGGCAAGAAAAAGTATGTCTTAGAGCCTTGATGATGATGACGCTGAAGTGCACATAAAGCGAGGCAAAACACTCAACATGTTTTAAGCCTCGCTTCAGGGCTTAAGCGCGCCTTTGACAACACTGGCTATAACATGTTATAAGACTCTTTCTTTGACAAATCACTTCATTGATTTTACCATTCTTATTGTGATTGTGTGGTTTCTATTAATGATTATAGAAGTTATTTCACTTTTGTCTTCTTTAGTGAGTGCATTTTGTTAGTATCAGTGTTTCCAGAAGAGTTAAACCACTCTCTCGTGTATAAAGGAAATTGCATGACAAAAATAATCTATTACTAGAAGCTTAATTTCGTGACTTCATATTGTTTTAGCATCTTTTAAGATTGGTGATGTTCCTTTTTAGTGGCATTGATCCAAGAATTTTAGTAGTTCACTCTGGGTGAGACATATGTTCTTATCAGTTTAATATTTGATATGTGGGCTATTGGTCCACACAATATTAACTCAATTTTTTAAGGGGAAGGTTCATCAGGTAGCTTGCTATCTTGCCCTTCACGCGTCGCCTAGGCGTTACACTACAGTTTAGGCCTGGCGCACCCCACTAAAATTTTGAAGGGGAGCCTTGGAGTAACTGGTAAAGTTGCTGCCATGTGATCAGGAGGTTATGGGTTCAAGCAGTGGAAATAGCTTCTTGCAGAAATGTGAGGTAAGGCTGCGTACAATAGACCCTTGTGGTCCGGCCCTTTCTCGGACCCCACGCATAGCGGGAGCTTAATGCACCGGGCTGTCCTTTTGACTCTGGGTGAGACTGCAAATCATAATGACCTCATTTATGTTTTAGACAATGTTTATATTCTGATCAGTGTCTCTTCTTTTGCTGTTCCTTTCTTCTTTGACTCCCTTGAATTCAATCTCTTCGTTCATTTAATAGGAATTTACCAGGCCCTCGAATTGAGGGATGGAGGGTCCGACTACCTGGGAAAGGGTGTTTCAAAGGTAAGTATTACATTCCAAAGTGCCTGTTTTGCGATTATATGGTTCACTGCCGATTACTCATTTGTTTCTGTTATGCTCATGTAGGCTGTTAACAATGTCAACTCAATTATTGCTCCATCTCTCATTGGCAAGGTTTGTTTTTTCTTTCCACTAACTTACTTTCTGTATAGAGTGTTTCTATATTGTACAGCTAATATATCTGATATGCGAGCTATTATTATTGTGCAGGACCCAACAGACCAGACTGGTATTGATAACTTTATGGTTCATCAGCTTGATGGAACCCAATATGAGTGGGGTTGGTGCAAGCAGAAGGTATTTGAGAATAAAATCTAAGCATTAAATTCACTTGCTATCGTCAGAAGGTCACCAATTTACTTACATTTATTTTTTCCAGCTTGGCGCAAATGCCATCCTTGCTTGTGTCGCTTGCAGTGTGCAAGCTGGTGCTGCTGTCAAGAACATTCCACTATATGAGGTATATATCTCTAATGATGTTAATAGATGCTAATGCTCATTAAGTCTGCAAATGAAGCCTCAGCCAATGGGCAAGATTGAGGCCCCAATGACTTCCAGAGGGACAAAATTTTACTCTTCAATTCATTGTTCCCATTTATGTGGCTTAGTACTTTGGTTGATGTCCGTTTACAATGATAAGATCACTAAATTCACCGTGTTTCTCCTGGATAGTTAGTAATTCCGAGGGAACGTCCTCTTTTCTTTTTGTTACTGATAGTTCAAGTTAGGGGTTTACTAACAACTGGATTCATCTCTGATCATGATACAATTTGAACTGCCTCCTTTATTTGCAGCATATTGCTGACCTTGCCGGAAACAAGAAGTTGGTGTTGCCAGTTCCTGCTTTCAATGTGATTAATGGTGGATCCCATGCTGGAAACAAACTTGCTATGCAGGTCTGTTATATTCATTAATAGTGTAGTTAAAATTCTATTTGGATAAAAGATTCTCATTAATAATTATTTGCAGGAATTTATGATTCTTCCTGTTGGAGCTTCTAGTTTCAAGGAGGCTATGAAGATGGGTTGTGAAGTGTATCATCATTTGAAGGTTTGACACGGTTCTCCACCTTTATTGCCTTTAAAGTTCATCTTTTTTTATCAAACAGTCCATTGACAATATTTGTGACGTCTCAGAAAGATGGGTGGTATTTTCTTTTATTGGCTCCTTCACACATATCCTTTATGTCATTTATATTTTTAATATGAATTCCTTTCTTCTCCAACACCCACCAAAGAACTATTATTGACAATCTATCTTACCCTTGATATGATTTGGTCATATCCTATGTCAACCTCTAGATGCACCGATCTGTAGGTGTGAAATCATAGTGATTGAAGGTGTTAAAAGGGGAAGAGGTAGGCCTAAAATCTCATGGAAGGAAGTTGTCTAGAAAGAGACCTAGCAAAAACGACATACTGGAAGAAAAATATCATCTAGGCAATATTAATTACTTGGGATTAAGTTAGTCATATTGGTATGTTTACTTTAGATCCAATGTTCACCAGGAGTCATTTAGTATTACCAGAGACCTATATTTTAGTAGAAAATGTAGAGAACTCTAGTGCTAGGGAAACTAATAATTTATAAAATTGGACTATAACATGCTTAAATGGAGTGCCATGCACATTGATGATTCATATAACTAGAACCAACCCTAACTTACTTGAAATTGAGGCGTAGTCGTTGTAGTTAGCAATATTTATTTTGTTAAAGAGTTCCTTATCCTTGTTGTTCTGGGTTTCTAAGTAACAATCTTTCTCTTTTTCTATAGGTTGTGATTAAGAAGAAATATGGACAAGATGCCACAAATGTCGGTGATGAGGGTGGTTTCACTCCTAATATCCAGGTGAATATCATCTTATGCTGGTTTATGACATTCTGTTGAATGTTTATCCTCGTTCCTTCACATATTATGCTTTGTAAATTTCAGGAGAACAAGGAGGGTCTTGAATTGCTCAAGACAGCAATTGATAAAGCATGTTATACTGGAAAGGTGAATTCTCAATCCCTTTTTGAGTCACTCCCCTTCTTTGTTTTTGCAAATGCTCTTTGAGTAACTTGGAAGCTAAGATTATTTTCTATATAGGTTGTAATTGGAATGGATGTCGCTGCATCTGAATTCTATGGAAAGGACAAAACTTACGATCTGAATTTCAAAGAAGAGGTAAGTCCTTGCTGGATAAGTCCTTAGCTTAAACTGGAAAATTCGCCTTGCATCATCAGTTCACTATTATGTCTAGGGTTTCATCTCTGACCTGAATTTTCCGCGAAAACATCGGAAGAAACTTAACTTCGTTTACTGAGGTAGTTTTGCAGTCAAATCTCAAGTGGGATTGCTGTTTGCTCATTTCTTTTGCAGAACAATAATGGATCACAGAAGATCTCAGGTGACCAGCTCAAAGATTTGTACAAGTCATTCGTCAGTACCCTATTGTTTCAATTGAAGATCCATTTGACCAAGATGACTGGGAGACCTATGCTAAGCTCACTGCTGAGATTGGGAAGAAAGTACAAATTGTGGGAGATGACCTCCTTGTTACCAATCCTAAGGTAAAATTGAAGTGTCTTACGGAAACTTGACGCTTCCTTGCTTAGAGTTGTATGCTTTGTGCCTCCATTTAAAAGGAAATGTATAACTTGTTTCGTGTGCATATTGAGCTACTTTTTGTGGGGTTCATGCTTAGATATTTGTTCGTTATGAATGTGCAGAGGGTTTCCAAGACAATCGAGGGAAAGGCTTGCAATGCCCTACTTCTTAAGGTATCATTGAATTATCTGTGTGGTTCGCCTTTGACTTGCCATTGAATTATCCATGTCAGCCTTGTTACCAATCGAGGTATGCATCATTCTTACTCATTTCATGTGCAGGTTAACCAAATCGGAAGTGTGACTGAAAGTATTGAAGCTGTAAAAATGTCTAAGCGGGCTGGTTGGGGTGTGATGACCAGTCACCGCAGGTGAGGAGATTATCATTCTCTGCGATATGGTTAGAAACTTTAGTTAAACATTTTTTGTCATGAAATGGTTAATGATCTTTTGATTATTTACGCAGTGGAGAGACAGAGGATACCTTCATTGCTGATCTTTCTGTGGGTTTGTCAACGGTAAATTGTTATTAATATTATTAAGAGTCTCACATCGGAAATGGAATGGGAACATAGACTATTTATATGGACTTGGACAATCATCACCCTACAAGCTAGCTTTTGGGGTTGAGTTAGACCCAAGATTCATTCTTTATAAATACATTCTAAGATTATGTAGTCTGTATCTCAATCTGTAACTTGCTGGTATTAACAATTAGTTTCTTGGAAATTTCAGGGACAAATCAAGACTGGAGCTCCCTGCAGATCAGAGCGTCTCGCCAAGTACAACCAGGTAGTACATATCTCATTAGCTATTTACACCAAACAAGTTGCATTCATGGAATTATCCAGCACTTGTTTGCACCAGCAGTTCTGATTTCTTATTCATTTCTCACAGCTTTTGAGAATTGAAGAGGAACTTGGGTCAGACGCCGTTTATGCTGGAGCAAGCTTCCGTGTACCTGTTGAGCCTTACTAAACTTGATCTGGTACTGTGAGATGTAACGCTCTTTGGCTGAACAAATCGCCAGGGGAATGAGTTTATCTTAGATGATCTATGACCAACATTTTGAATAATAGCAACTCAACAGGTTTTTTTGTTCTGAGGGGTAACAGTGCTGGATTGAGAAACAGCTCCTCTAGGCCATAGCATGTCTCATTTTAATTTGACAGAGGGTTCCTATATCGAGTTATCAAAAATAGAGATTGTGTTATTTTCTAATCCAGATATCTTAATGGTTTTGGTGTTGCATACAATCAATGTTTGTTTTGCTATCTAAAGTACATCGCGGACTAGCAAATATGAACTCTCTAACATTGAAGCTCTCTCTGGCAAATCGATAAAGGAATGAGCTGAGTCGGTTATAAAAATCCTCACTGAACATATTTTGCTATTTGAATTCATATACTTTTTTCGAAAAGGAAGAGAAAAATATCTACTACATAATAGTACTGTTACGTTTTTTGTTTGTTGTCATATGTCAATTCTATCATGATTCACAAGCCAATGAATAAATTTAAGCTATGATGGTATTTGAGATTCCAAATTCATTCAATATTGGAGAGAAATATATAAACATTTTCTGCAGTAAACTTGAGATAGGATACTACATCCCTCTTGAATCTATTTCATCCCAACAAACTAGTATCCATGGTCGCACATGTATTTTATTTTTATTTATTAGAGTTCTTCTGCCGACTCAATAAAACAAAACAAGACATAGGTTTATATGAATGTAGGATTTATTTAGAATTATCACACAGTTTTAAAAATAAAAATTTCCATATCTAGAAGAGGTTTATTTACCCACTTATTTCATATTTTAGTATACTTCAGTCTTCTTATGGATCTTCTCCAACAATTGTTCTCTATTTTAGATAATAAAAAATCTCTAGTCATAAAATTAATTAAATTTTTAATTATATTATGATGAATATGTTTAAGCACGAATGGTAATAGAGTCAATTAAGACAATACAAGTTAACGTGATCATTAATTTGAAACGAATCTCTACTTAATTTAATGCTAAACACATACTTTATATATTAAACACCACAAATGTGTGTATTCAAAGTGATGAATAAACATATGTGACAATAAAAATCATATACTACAATTCATCTTATCACAATGAATATATTGGAACTATTCTTGATTCACAATGTAGGGGTAAGACTTAAGTAAATGTGTACACTCTACTCTTCTCAAATTCTTGCTTATGGGATCATATGGGGTATACATGTTGTAATTGTAATGAGAAATAAGTTGAAACAATTATTACACAAAAACTAAGGTATGTTTGGAAAGCCACCTGGTAATTGGAATTTGTGTAATTAATAGCCTAGTAATTACACATTATAGTAATTACACATTATAATAATTACGACGATATGTTTGTTTGTCATAACGTAATTACAATGTAATTACAAGCATACTATTTGGTTGCACGTGTGTAATTACACAATTAAATTAGTTTAAAATAATAATTAATACTTGATAAATATGTGCATTTATAAATGATATATTAAATTAGGTATTTAAAATTTCTTAAAAATATATTAATTAATCACATATTTGTAAATAGTATTATAAAAATAATTGTATATTTAAATTAATAACGGTTTAATTTAATTAATTATAAATATTAAAAGAACATATTTTATAAGAACATCATTGGCTGGATGTTTGACAGAAAGATTAATATTTATACATATAATGTCATAACATTATTCAAATGTGTGACAAAAAAATAATCTATCAATTGTAAGTGAAAAATGAACAACATGTAATGTAAAACAACAAGTGAATAATACTAAAGCAAATAAATTAAAATTTAAAATATAAACTAAATTAAAAAAAAATTAACATGATACTTTTATGTCAAATTTCAACACTAACATATAATAAGTTCCGACATAACTTAAATAAATATAATTAAAAAAGAAAGTGAATAAGTCTATAACCTCATTCAACAACGGAATTCTACTTTAATAACATCACTCGTTATATGTCAAGTTTTTTTTTCCTTTCAAAATATGTCAAGTTTGTTAATGTCTCATTCTTTCTAATATTAGGAAGTGTAGTTTCAAAAACTAGAATAATAATGTAGTTATCCTAAATGAAGAAAATAAAAAATAAAAAAACACACGAAAAATTATATGGAATCACAAGAAGTAAATTTATGTGAATTAGTTTGAGATTTAAAAGATGATTAGTTTGAGCTTGCAAGATAAAGACATGACCATTGGAGCATTTGAATATTGAAGAAGATGGTAGTGCCTCCATCGGAATCATAATTATGCTCATAAAAGTTCAGGGACAAATTTGAACGATTTCGCATTGTTCAATAAAAATGTAGCTTATTTTGGTGGTAGCTATAAGCTATCAGTTAATGGAGTGCAAAACTAGACCATTTCACAAAGTTTAAAAACAATATTTGACTATTCATGTGTACTTGCTCTTTTATTACATAGAAAATAGGAGAAGTAGAAATGGAAAGGGCGTTGGATTCAAACCCTCGTCAATAAATAGAGGGTGTAAAAACGGGTTTAACCGATAAATTAAATCAATAAAAACGTTAATGGTTTATCGGTATCGGGTTATTAGATTAACGGTTTGTAAACGTTTTTATAATTTTTTTTATTGATTTATCGGTTCGGTTTTCGATTTTAAGAATGGTTAAACCGATAACCGAATAAGCTTATATCAAAATTACTTTTTATCCCTAATTATATAATAGTGGTTTAAGTTTTAAATTTTAATTTTTAAATACAAATTCTATTTCTAAATTCTTACCGCAGACTCGCTTACTCTCTCAAATCTCAATTCGCTTATCATTTATTTTTTCACTGTTTAGAATACATTAAACAATTTAAAGTTCATTATCATTTGATGATTTGCCGCTTGATTGCTACAATGCATTTTATAGTTTTTATCTTGTAATTTGTGTAAACTTTTAATGCATGAAGGCAATGTATATATGAACAAATGAAAACAAGAGAAAGCAAAAAAAAAATAGTGTTACATTTTTTTATTGGTTAAACCGAAAACCGAACCGTTAAAGATAAAAAACCGATAAATCGAAAATCGATAACGAAAATCTTATTGCTTTAATTATTGATTTAGACTTTAGCAAATCGAAAATTGATAAATCGAACTAATAATACACAAAAAAAGCCTCTATCACTAAGGTGAAAGAGGTTGAATTGATGGTTGCACATGAAGAACTACAATTTGCTGTAATAGGCAAATTCAGTTATGGGCTGCCCGAATTTCATGGATTGAGCAACTCAATCCCAACACAATGTGAATTGAAAGGAAGAGTACATGTTGGTCTTCTTTGCAATAGACACATTTTGATCCGATGTTCATTGCAAGAAGATTATATTACCCTACTGTCAAAGCCCATTTGGGAAATTAAGGAGAAAAACCAATATCACCCAATGAGAACTTTTAAATGGGATATGTGGTTTAATCCAGATGAGGAAACAAGCATAGCAATGGCGTGAATTTCATTTCCAGAATTGCCCCCAAACTACTTTGGTGAATCAACACTTCTCTCGTTTGCGTCAGCAGTAGGTAAGCCTATTTCCATAGATGCTGCTACGAGAAATAAAACTCGACCTAGTTGTGTTAAGGTCAAGATTGAAATTGATTTACTCAAAGAACATCCAAAAAGATTTCAAATACACATAGTTAAAGGGGAAGAAATTAAATCGAAATGGTTTCCAATTCGATATGATTATCTTCCTAACTACTGTAAAACATGCAAATTGCAAGGCCATAAAGAAGTTGGTTGTTGAAAATTAAATCCTGACTTAAAACCAAAAAAAGGGAGGAAAAGGGCATAAGCAATGGAGTTGAAAAATCAATCCCTAAATCGAATCATATCAAAGTTCAACAAAGAGAGAAGTTTGGTGGCAATGAAAGGGAAGGACAAACCATCCAAAATACCAAAAATAACAAAGTACAGAAAAACAACCAAACACAAAACCAAAAACCTTTATCGGGAACAAAAAATAAATCCAAAAACTCCAATACTTCTTCAACACAAAATGCTACAAATCCAAGACACCTTAATTCCTTTGCTAGTTTGGGTGAAGATGAAGATGAGGATGGGAGGTCAAGGAGGAAGGGGAAAGCTGTTGTTGTTGAAGCTGTGGTTGCTGCTATTGTTAGTACTGCTGCTGGTGGTGAGGTTGATGAGGTTGCTGCAGCTGGCTCTGCATTGGCTGTTTCTGCCCGTGGGTGTGGCCAGTGCTATTACTGGTGTTGTTGGTGCTGCCCCTGCAATTGCTGCTTCAGTGGATGTTGCGGAGGTTGTGCTTGCTACTACTACTGCTGATTCAGAGGCCCCTGTTTCTGCTGCTACTAATGATGTTGTGGCTGCTGTTTCTGCTACTGTCATTATGGCTGTAACTGATGCAGAGGTTGATGTAGTTGCTGAGACTGCTACTACTGTTAAGGCAGCTGCTGGTGTTGTTACTGCAACTGCATTTACTGTTTCTGCAGCATCTGTTATGTCTTCTGATGTTGTTGCTGCAGTTGTTACACCAGATCCTGTTGCTGGTTTACCAACTGCATCTGATGCCTCTGGTGCTGAATCTGCTACTGATGTTCCTGGGGTTGCACCTGCTGCACATAATGCTGCTATTGTTGGTGTTGCTGCTGGTGCTGCTGTTGATACTGCTGGAGGTGCAGATGCTGAAACTACAACTCCTGATGCTACTGCAATGGAAGTTCTTGAAGCAATTGGTGATGCTGCAGGATCTAGTGTGGCTGCTGCAGAAGCCTCTGGTGCTGCTGCTGCAGTTGTGCAGGTTGTTGGTGTTGGTACTAGGGATGTTGGTGTTGGTGTTGGTACTGCAGTTGTGCAGGTTGCTGCTACTCAGGATGCTGCATCTGCTAGTGGCGTTGCTGCTGCTGTTTCAGCACATAATGCAGCTGCAGTTGCTGCCTCTGCTTCTGTTGTGACTGCTAATACTGCAGCTTGTGCTGCTGATAGTGTTGATGATGGTGCTGCCTTGGTTGTTGCCTTGGATATTGGGAGTTTGGTTACCATAAACCAAGCATGTGATGACATTCCATCCTCGGGTAATGAGAGGACTGATTCAGAAGAGGAGGATGAAGAGGAGGATGATGAAGAGGAGGATGATGAAGAGGAGTGTTTCGACTCAGATCCAGAGGATCAATTTGGAGATAATGAATCAGATGTAAAAATGGAAGATGACATGGAAGATGACATGGAAGAGTCCTATGAAGAAGAGATGGAAGGATTGTATGTGCGACATGTTACTCCTAAATACGAGGAAATTATAGGAGAATTTGCAAAGGAGAACAATAGGGTCATGATTATGTTTGACATGACCAGGGTCCAAAGAACAGGTAGACGGACCCACCCCAGAAGACAGAATAAATGATTAAGTTCCATGAATATTTGGAGGAACTGAGGAAAAGATACTGAGGTTAGAAGATTTTATAAGACCGGAGGTAGTTATTCATATCTTTGTTCTTGTATTGTTTTTTCATTATGTTAGTATCATCAATTGTAATATCATCACAGAGTGTGTTATAAACTCTGTGATGATCATAGAATATTTGATTCTAGCGTCGTCGTTTTTTATGCATTCTGGTTAAGGTATGTATTCTCTCCTATTGGGGCCCCATGTATTTTTACTTTTGATAAATAGAAAATAGCCCCGGATCGAGAGTCTGGTGAATTGTAAAAATAAAATAAAAAAATAAGGTGAAAGTTGAGGTAGCCAAAGCTACTGAATACGACACTCCAAAATATAATATTTGCCCCTCCCTTTTTTTTTTTTCGTCGAAGCTGTACAAGTTAAGGAAAGAGAAAACCTCAAATATTATTATTTGGCAATCTATTCCTATATAATTACAAATTTACCATTGTATCCCTAAATCCACAATAGAAAACCCCTCCACAGCCAAATTGAGAAACCCTAGTTTCAGAAAAAAAATTGAAATCAAAAGAGTAAAGGATACCACCGCCGGAGGAGAAGAAGAAGAGATCAACAGAATTGTTGTACAAACATGGCGGAGCATTTGGCTTCTATATTTGGTACAGAGAAAGACAGAGTGAATTGCCCTTTCTACTTTAAGATCGGTGCTTGTCGTCATGGTGATCGATGTTCTAGACTCCACACAAAACCTAGCATTAGCCCGACTTTAGTTCTGTCTAATATGTACCAGCGACCTGATATGATTACACCTGGTGTTGATCCTCAGGGACAGTCACTTGACCCTCGCCAGATCCAACGCCACTTCGAGGTATATATATACATACATAGATATATATATATATATATATATGTGTGTGTGTGTGTGTGTGTGTGTGTGGGTGGATCTATATTGATATACACAGGTTTTTGAATTTGATGTGTACAGATTTAATGAACTTTTTAGGAGAGCGACTTGAAGTGCTAATAATTGAGTTCTAAATTTAATGTGTGTCGTGATCTAAATAATTAAGTGCTAATAATGGAACTATTTAGGAGAGTGACTTGAAGAGCTAATAATTGAGTTAAAACACAAATATACTAGTTGAGCGAAAGCTAGGATCCGTTCCTGGGTTTTTGCCTCCTTCCCCTGTGTGTGTGTTTGTGTGTTTTGTGTGTGTGTATGTATCTATATTGTTATACCTAGAGGTGAAGTGAGGATTTCAAATTTTAGAAGAACGACCTCAAGTGCTAATAATTGAGTTTTAAATTTAATGTGTATAGATTTAATGATTTTTTTAACACAAATATACTAGTTGAGTGAAAGCTAGGATCCGTACCTATGCTTTTGCCTCCTTCCCCTTGTTATACTTGAAAATTGAACAAGGTTCGAGTCCGTAGATATAATATAACTGAGTTCGAGGTATATCTCTCCCTATATTGTTTTTTCGTGTGTGCGCGCGCGACTTGAAGTGCGCTAATAATTGGGTTTTAAATTTGATGTGTACATATTTAATGAACTTTTTAGGAGAGCAACTTGAAGTGCTAATAATTGAGTTCTAAATTTAATGTGTATAGATTTAATGATTTTTCGTAACACAAATATACTAGTTGAGTGAAATCTAATACTCGTACCTGTGCTTTTGCATACGCCCCTGGTATACTTGAGAATTGAACCAGGTTCGAGTCCATAGATATAATATAACTAAGTTCGAGGTATATCTCTCCCTATATATGTGTGTGTCTGTTTTGTGTGTGTGTGTGTGTGTTGGGATCTATATTGTTATACCGAGAGGTGAAGCGAGGATTTCAAATTTAGAAGAACGACTTCAAGTGCTAATAATTGGGTTTTTGAATTTAATATGTACAGATTTAATAAATTTCTTAGGAGAGCGACTTGAAGTGCTAATAATTGATTTCTAAACTTAATGTGTATATAGATTTAATGAATTTCTTAGGAGCGACTTGAAGTGCTAATAATTGAGTTTTAAACTTAATGTGTATAGATTTAATGATTTTTCAAAACACAAATATACTAGTTGAGCGAAAGCTAGGACCCGTAGTACCTGTGTTTTTGCTTCCTTCCCCTGGTTATACTTGGGAATATAACAAGGTTCGAGTCCTTAGATACAATATAACATAGTTCTAAATCTAGTATGTGGACAGATTTAATGAATTTTTTCTTTATACAAATATGCTGTTTGAGCAAAAGCTAGGACTCGTACCAGTGCTTCTGCTTCCGCCCTTGGTTATACTTGGAATTGAGTATGTGTTTGTGGACTGTAGTAAGGTGGAAGCACAAAAGCTAGTTCAGACACCACCATCATTACTAAAAAAATGTGTGTTGCCGCGTACGTGTATATGATATATGTTGTTATATGGCTATATCTAGAGGAGAAGCCAGGATTTCATGGTTCTAAGAACAACTTCAAGTGCTAATAAGTCGGTCTTAAATTTAATATGTCTACAGATTTGATGTTTTTTTAAAAACATAAATACACTATTTGAGCAAAAGCTAGAACCCGTACCTGTACTTTTTCCTCCCCTCTGGTTACACCTGGGAATTGAACCAGGTTCGACTCCTTAGCTACTACAATTAGGGTCCATTTGCTCCATGAGCATGTGCTTGTGGATTGTAGTAAGGTGGAAGCAGAAAAGCTAGCTAAGACACCACTGTCATTAAATAACAAAATATATACTATGTGTGTGGGTGTGTATGATTGAGTGTCTTACTGGTTGTGAATGTGGGGATGGATATTAAGTATTTGTTTTTATATCTAGGGATAGATTGTTTAAGCCGAAATGCTGTTATCTGTTGGTTTACTACTTAATTTCTGGGGTGTCTCCATTTTCTGTTTTAGCATGTTCAGAGTATGCCTGAAAATATATACAAATTGGGTGGATTTATGTTGTTTTACCTGGATATTGATGTTTTAGTTTAGATTGGAATCTTTATGTGTATTCATGTTTGGGGGAATAGCTAAATGGTTGCTTAAGTTTAGGAGTGTGTTGAACTTCTTAAGATTTAACACTAAACATAAAGAGTTCTCCAGTTTGTATTTTTTGGTCACTTTCGGTTCAACAGTAAATGAGGTCTCTAAGTTTAACAACCAGTTGATGGAATGACTAAAATCATCACTAAGTTTTGTAGGATGGACTGTTTTCATTCATACACTAACCATAAAATATCCTTTGAGAATGCAATTAGGGGGAGATTTAGTCCTACCCTAGAAGTCTCTTCAGTTTCATAGCATGCATTCGTGCGTGAGCACCACCAAGTTGCTTTTGTATAGTAAGATCTTTTCTGTTAGGTGTTTGTTTTTTTAACGGCGAGAATGATGAAGGAAATTGACTTGGCTGAGTAATGGTGTGTTTGTTGTTCTACAACAATACACTTCAAACACTTGTAAACAAAGAAAAGTTGAAGTTCAAACTAATTGTCATGAATAAATCTTCTTTTGCTTGTTGGTTAAATTCTAGGTTATGTTCTACTATTCACTATGGGATTACACTGGGTATGTTGTTGTTCTACTTTTGACTGGGATATAGGGGAGACTTTTTTGCCAAGGAAAAGACAGTTAATTGTGTTGTATGTTATGCATGACTTTGGCATTGTCAGTTGAATGGGTTTTACGGATTTGTTAAAAGTGAACTTGGTGTCTTGAAGACCTCATATAATTGACCATAGCATTTTCTGCTGCTGTTATAGTTTTGTACAACAAGAAGCCATAACCCATGCATTGTTCAAAACTTTTAGCCATCTCTTATGTTCGATTTCTGAT
Source organism: Anisodus acutangulus (assembly GCA_029783415.1). Classification (NCBI taxonomy): domain Eukaryota; kingdom Viridiplantae; phylum Streptophyta; class Magnoliopsida; order Solanales; family Solanaceae; genus Anisodus; species Anisodus acutangulus. The sequence continues at coordinate 55,897,092 of CM056490.1, forward strand.
GGGCTTTTGGTGCTGTGATGTAGTTGCATCTTTAAAGATGTCGGGTCAATTTTTATTTAAAAGACTGTTGTCCTCGTTTTTAACAACTGTTTTCTAGCTGTGCTACCATGTGACCTGGAGGTCACATGTTCAAGCCGTGGAAACAACCTCTTGCAGAAATGCAAGTTAAGGTGGCATACAATAGACTCTTGTGGTCCGGCCCTTCCCCGGACCCCGCGCATAGCGGGAGCTTAGTGCACCGGGCTGCTCTTTTTATAGGCTTTTTTGTTTTTTCAAGTTTCTAATATGGTTCATGTCCGAGTAAAGGTAGGTTAGTTTATTATTCTGTGTTTCCTCTTGACTTCGTGGGTATGAAATATGTGTGATCACCATTGAACATGCAGGACTTCTATGAAGATTTGTTTGAAGAGCTTAGCAAGTATGGAGAGATTGAAAACCTTAACATCTGTGACAATTTAGCTGACCACATGGTATGTCAACTTCTCTAACATAAACTTTGCTATTGTGATTTGCTCTCATCTGACCTCCTGAGTGGTATTGTTCCCCTTTCTGTAGGTTGGTAATGTTTATGTCCAGTTCAGGGAGGAAGATCATGCTGCAAGTGCTCTTCAGAATCTTACTGGAAGATTTTACGCAGGCTAGTTCAACTCATTTTGGTTGAATGATGTTTATTTTTGGTTTGATTGCATTAGCTATTAGTTTTGGTTTTCCGGGTTTAGTTTTGTTGTTTCCGTGGAAAATAACCCTAGGAAATCAGTGCATATCTTGTATCAGATCAATATAGGTGGTTTTTGGTTATATTTTTCTCAAGTTCATGCTTGAAAGTGGATAGTGTGAAGTACAGCGCAGTTGACTCGTAGTATATCTCTACTAGACAGATATCTTTCAAGCTGATGCTCTATTATCTATAGTTGTTTCTGTAGCTCCTTCATTGCCTTAAATTTCTGAAGAGATTCCGATAATATTATGCTGATTGTTGCACATGATCACATTGTGTCTAATCTAATTATTTGAGTGGCAGAGTGAGAAAAGATCCACCTCTGTAAAGTATGGTGTGCACATTTTTCAGTCCTTGGATCATATATATATTCCAAATGATGATATGCTTAAATATTGAAGGAAACTTAAATATTGAAGGACATTTAGGTTTTGGACGATGGAATATTTATCTTTGCAGGGAGCATAGTTTATTTCAAAGTTGATGCTATTAATTGTGAATGAAGGGAACAAATCAAATCCTTTTTTTGGTTATATACTTTAGTTTCTTTTTTGGGCCTAACACTCAAACTCTATGGCTGACAATCATGAAATTTGAAAATTTTAGGACGTCCAATCATTGTCGACTTCTCCCCAGTGACTGATTTCCGGGAAGCCACTTGTAGGCAGTATGAGGAAAATGTATGTAACCGAGGTGGCTATTGCAACTTCATGCATCTGAAAAAGATAAGCAGGTTAGTATCTTCCTGTCCCTCTCCCGTCTTCCTCTCCCGTCTTCCTCTCCCATCACAGGCATCCCCAACTCTCTCTGCTTTTGATCTTGCTAATCTTGGTATTTGGTGGCGGATGCATTTGTTTTTTTTTTTGTTGAAGGGAGCTGAGGCGGCAATTATTTGGGAAGAGTAGCAGGCGAAGGCACAGCCGCAGTAGAAGCCGAAGCCCGCGCGATAATCGCAATTATGAAGAGCGCCCGCATGGAGGTGGAGGCGGAGGTGGAGGCCGTGGTTTTGGTGGTAGAAGAGGAGGTGGAGGAGGTGATCGCTACCATGATAGAGATAGGAGGCCTAAAAGCAGAAGTCCTGGACGAAGGAGTGGACACAGCAGAAGTCCTGGGGGCAGGAGAAATAGAAGTCCGATTAGGGAAGGAAGTGAGGAGAGAAGAGCAAAGATTGAACAATGGAACAGGGAAAGGGAAGAGGCAGGATCTGGGAGGAATCACGGCGGTAGTACACGTAGTAGGCAAGAGAGGGAAGACAGTGCTGAGAGGAGGGCAAAGATTGAGCAATGGAACAGGGAGAAAGAAGAGGCAGAATCTGCTAAATACAATAATATTGACGCTGATAATGGCAGGAATGATGGCGGTGATCACTATGGAGAACAGTTTGATGATGATTACCCAAAGCAGCAGTAGGTAGAAAATGGAAGTGATGGCTACTAATAGTAGTGTTGCTCTGGTTAGTGGTACTTCCGTTATACTTATTGTTTTACCTGAATGTCTTTCTATCTTAGTGGCACATTGCAGAAGTATAGCTCACTGTGCATTTTCCACTGTGCAGGGTGGAGTACAGGTCCACTGTCCTATGATTTTGAAAAAAGCATAACCCATCTATTGTCTTCTTTTTACCAAATTTTAAAGTACAGGATTTTGTTTAACAGGGATCATAGTGAGGCCTACTTAGGAACACTGCCATATTTCCCGACTCTGATGCATCAGTTGCTCGCACAGTGAAGCTTGCAGTCGATTTTTCTTGTTAATTTTCCAGTGCCCTTTTTCCTGTCTCCTTTTGACAACTATTTATTTCTAATTTAGGGAATCAGCCAGCAGTAAAACAGCACCTGTTTCCTTGTCAAAATAGATAAAACAACTCTGGTTAAGTGATTGTGAGTTGAAAACACATTCCTTCAAGAATTCTGCCTACCTTAGCTTTGTTAGTTGTCTACAGTCTAGAGGCTCCTCTCTTTCTAGGATAAAGCATAGAGTTTGTCATTCTTATAAGATTTGATGTTATCTATTCCAAGTTTTTGCAGGTTATGAGGTTCCTGCTTTGCAGTGGTCGTGCCTACCTGCTTACAATGGTCTTGTATACAGGTTTTCTCTGCTGCAGAAGAGTCCACGGGACTTTTAACATGCTAGGAGTGGTGAGAAGTGAAGGAACCAAGTCCATGGACCTATGAAGTTCTACTTTCCATTTTGGAGTTTTACCATTTGTTAGGCATTACATGTTTATATCCTTGAAGACAATAGTGTTGTGTATTGGTCCGTCACATGTTGGGTTGAGTTTATTTCAGTACTTAATCGTGTTGCCTTTAAGTGGTTTGTGAGGTTTTTGTTGAACAAATTTGCTTAAGATAACAGGATATTTATGTGGCAGTTGCTAGACTGCTGTGTAAACTTTTGCAGTTCCTTTCACTGCATTGTTGTAGCCATATTTACTATGTAGTCGAAATGATCACTGCATCTTCTCTTTCATATTATTTGATTCCGAAGTAATATTATGCATTGGTGTGAATATAGGCTTGTAGCTTCATGACATGTGGGCTGAAATCATGAATGCTTGACATTGATGATTATCTAGCCATTTTGAAGTAATGGTGAGTGAAAAGGTGTAGTTCATTAGTCTATATAGTAATTTAGCAGGAACATGTAGAAATCTTGTCTCATTGAGGAAAAAATATTGTTAGCTTGCAACCTGCAGCCATGTGGAAGTTCAATCTAAGGATCCTAATCTGCCAATTGATATCTCTTCTCTTGGTTTGAAGTTAACACTAAGTTGTTAATGTTTCCAGGTCTTGAGAGATCGGACAAGTAAACCAAGTCTGCTATCTACCTCCTTCCTGATATATTTTTCGGCCCAAGCGAATATCTTCGTTAAATGTGGAGTTGCAAAGTTGAAACTTGCTTTGCCCATTGTACTGTGTACACCCAAACTGGGTATAATTAATTATTGAAATTTTGATCTACTTTCTTATTTATTTTAGCAATCTTTACCATTTTAGACTTATTTAGTGCTCTTTAAATTTCTTTCTAAATCATTTTTATACATATTTTGGACACTTTCAATCCAATTTTTTCACAAAATCATAATGGTTTTTATTGCGTCAATAAAAATCAAATTAGAGCAGTATTGTTATTTGTCAACATCATCACTGAAGTAGTATAATCACAACTTAGGTAAATGAATTGACGTCGCAACTAACAAGTATTTTATGTAAATTCAGAAGACTCTTGAGGGTCAAAAGGCATAGAACTGATAATAACGGAGCAATGCTGAATTCTATCCCCCCCCCCCCCCCCCCCCCCCCCCAAAAAAAAAGAAAAAGGGTACATAAAGTTGATTCTGATTTTCTGCTCTTAACAACCCACATTGCTTTGAAAAATATACTTGGTTCCATTTTAGTGGTCGCTCTAATTACACCATTAACATTAAAGAAATAGTTCTTTTTAATACTGCTCAATTCTCAAATAGCATATACTAAATAGCAATAACTTAGTAAATTATACCTAATATTTATTGTTTTATTTAATAGACGTGAAAAGTGTTAAAATGACATTTAAAATGAGACGGAGAAAATGATCGTAAGTCTCACAATAATTTAGAGAACTTTTTCCGTACGAAATTTCAACACTTTTTCAAGTAAACACTAGTAGTACTCGCTCCTCAAATTATTTGTCGCTTTTTCATTTTACACGTCTCTTAAGAAATATTAATTAAGATGAGTAGTTGACCTACTTTATTCTTATTTATATCTAAGTTATAATCTCCCTTCATTAAATATTTGCTCTATTTATGTGTCATTTACATTAATGACAAAATTTTAGTAAGGGTAAACTGGAGAAAAAATAATTAATTACGTCTTGAACTTCAAAAAGGACAAATAATTTGAAACTATTTTTAGTAACCACGACAAATAATTTGAAACAAAAGAGGTACTTGTTTTCAAATGGATATAAAATGAATTTAAATAGAGAAATGAGAATTCACATAGCGGATCCAACGTAGTTGTTATTTGTAGACTAAAATATTATCCACATTCTTATAAGCACCTTCACTCGTTCTTCATGGGCAATTGGTGGTAGAAATTAGAGAATTTGGAGATTCAACGATAAAAGTAGTAATGCAATTAACCTCAGATTACTAGGGCCGAAGTTATAAAGAATGTTTACAAGGTACTATCAACTCCAAAATTACTACTCTAAATTTGAAACTTTTGAGGAAGAGTATTAATGAGTTCGAGATCAAGTATGAAATATGAAAACTATGGTCCAAAACGTCAAAATGGTCCTATATAATTAAATTGTCTGAAGCAAAGTCAGGATTAGTTTCTCTTATAGCTACTGAATTTTAGCCATTATAAACAAAGTCAGAAAATTATTTTTTATCACATAAAAATATGTAAATTTTACTCGTTAATTATTATAATAATAAAGTCATCGTAGTAAATATTTCTAAGTTCTGACACATTGTTCTAGTGGATAAAATTCAGTGACCGACACTGTTCAATAAAGAAGCATTTTTGTTTATCGCTCCTTTTTGGGATAGATGTTTAGTAAATAATTTTATTTTATTTCTCTTGCAAGGACCTTGTAAATCACGGTCTAAAGATTTTTTTTGAACGAATTGAAATCTTATGAGAAAACATTAGATACAATCTAAAATTTTGTAGACGTTAGATGACGGCATAATATTTTATTAGTTCCAAAAATTATATTTGCACAACTTTTAAAAATATGGACAAAATATAAACAGTAGAACTAAAAAAAAACACTTGCATAAAGTTTCTTTTGATAGCATTTTTTTTAAAAAAATAAATAAATGTCCCTTTCTTGAATCTTCAAATTCGAAGATAAAGCTATGGTATAGAACAAAATTAGGTGGTGGTCCTGGTGGATGCTATGTTTAATCAGAGCTAGCTTGATGGTTGTGGCACACTAATTTTAATGCAGAGTAAAGTTGAGTAACTGTAAATGTTTAAGGTGTTGGACCAGACAATTAATGTTCTTTCTTGTCAACTCTCCTCGTCGTTATCAATTCTTTGAAACTTTTAGTATTTTAAATGGGGTAAAAAAATATTTATATATATTAACAATGTCATTATTTTTATAATCTCCCCAGAAAATGTTATTCTTTACTCCTTCCGTTTCATAATAATTGATTTTTTAAGTTTTTCATTTTTTTCTAAAATAGATGGTGTTTTAGGATTTCAAGAAGACTTTGGACAGATTCTTACAAGATTACCCTTATTTAAATAGTCAAGATTCATTAACTACCTTTTCTTTATTTAGAAAGTAGTAAAACTTGATTAGGGGTAAGTTAGTAAAAATATTCTTAATTTTATAGGAGTTAGCAATTTCTTAAGGGTGTGCATAAGTCTAAAAAACCACTTATTAACGAATGGAGGGAGTATTATAAATCTTGATATATTTCATTAAAATTCTTCTTAACATTAGCTTTTGCAATTGCAATTTACTAGCTTTGAATTCAAATAACACCGTCTTTTGATCGAGTGACTTTTTATTTTACTTTCTTAGTGAGTATTTCTTTCGTCCCAAATTAGTTGTCATAAATTTTTTTCGAAAGTCAATTTGATCAATCTTCTAAGCTAAATTGGATTAGATCAACTCAATTTTTAGTACGTAAAAGTACTATAAAATGCAACATTTTTATGTCAATTGATCAAAAAATATATTTTGATATGTTTGTTAGAATGTATTAATCTCCATTTGAGAGCCTTTCTCATTAATACAAAATATATATAGGTGTACAATGTGGAATCCTTATACAATAGGGATCCTAATTCTATCATAATTACATAACACTAAATATGATAATTATGATACAATATACACGTCTAATAATATCTAAGTTATAATTTTCTCTTTATTAAATATTTAGCTTATTTTATGTGTCATCTCCTTTAATGACAAAATTCTACTAAGAGTAAAATGGAGAAAAAATTATTAATTGTGTCTTGAACTTCTAAAACGACATAACCATTTTTAATAACCACGATAAATAATTTGTGATGAAGGGAATATAGTTGAGGTATCTAGGCGTAATTTACTTCGTTTAATGTCTCTGCTTGTTTTGATTTTCTTGGTTTTAGTTTCTTCTTTGTTTATTATTTCATGTAAGAAACTTCTTTTCTTTGTTCGATTTCCTTATTTTTTTCATGGGTGGTCACATGGGATGATAAATTGTCTGTGATAGGGATGTTTCTTCTAGACTGAATTGATTGAGGAGAAAAATTCAGACTTAGTTTTGCCAAATTTAAAGTTACAAGATTTAGTTTCAATGGAAAACAGTGAATTGTGTTTAACTTGATGTTTTTCTTTTAATTCGAATAAACTCATTTCATTATGTGTTAGAACTTGTATTTTACATGGATAATTTGAATATGGTTTTATTATTAATAGTAGTGACATATAAAAAAATTAGTTGAATCACTATCACTAAATTTGTAGTTAGCCAAGAATATTGGAGCTTGAATTTTTAAAAATACAAAAGTTCTATTATTAATGAATAAATATATCAAAATACTTAAAAGACTTGTATTTAATGATAAGTACACTAAGCGGTCTCGATTTATGTACTAAAGTTATGCTCATATATGTGCACATTCTTTTTCTATTTTATCATTTTGTAGATATGCTAATGAGAAATGTAGTTTATCTAAGTTATACTTCTAACAAAAATTATTTATAGTTGTAGTTAAATTAAACATATAAAATTAATTATAATATGCAAATATTGAAAATTTTAATGTATTCTATCTTGAATAAATCTATAACAATATCAAATAGTATAAATTTACTAATGGCTTTTACAACCGCGCGCCTACTTCACTAGTTTTTGTAATAAAGATACATTTGCACAATAACTTTGTCAAGTTGAGATTTGAGAAGCTATTTATAAGCTTAATTTACTAGAAAATTTTTTATTAAAGAAAACTCATCAATAAACATTCACATTCCATTCCATTCTCCCCTCATTTTTTTATTTTCATTATCAAAACTAGCTTAAAATTATCATAACATTCAATTATTTGAGGTAAAGATGGATCAGAACTATCACAATTATCATGATGAAACCAAATCTCATGATTATATTGTAGAGAACAGTTGGCCGTTGGTCCCCAAGCCCTTTGTGATTACCGAGTTGAAAGTTAAGAGTTAGTATTTGCTTTTGCTTTTACTTCAGTGACATTTTTTACTTTTCTTCTTTGGTTTGACAATATTTGAGTGTAAAAAATCCACTTATTCCTAAAATATACTCATTTCGTTTCAAACTAGTTGTCATGTTTCGCTGTATGAGCGTCAAACTATGTTAATTTTGATCAACATTATTAGCCGTGTATATTGTATCATAATTACCATATTTAATGTTATGTAATTATGGTAGAAATAAGATCTCTATTGTATAAGGATTCCACATTGTACACCTATATATATTTTGTATGGATGAGAAAGGCCCCCAAAAGGGAGATTAATACATTCTAACATGGTATCAGAGAAAAAAAATGGCAGAAACCATTCTCAACATTCTACCTACCCGTGCGATTCAAAATATGACACCCACCGAAATTCTCTATCGTCGGATCCCCACCTATGACCACCTTAGAATTTTCGATTGTCTGTGTTACCCAAATCTGACATCCACGACACCTCACAAATTAGCACCCCGGTGTACACCGTGCGCCTTCCTAGGTTTCCCGTCAAACCATAGGGGGTACTTATGCTATGAGCTATCTACCGACAAAATTATAATTTCTCGCCACGTCACCTTTGTCGAATATGTCTTCCCGTTTGACAACATTAAAAAATTCTGAGTCACTGATTACCAATTCCTCGAAGATTCGGACCCATCACCGATTGTCCAACAAGCACTTCATCAGCCGAATCGTTCGGCAATGGACGCACTAACCGCGCACGGCAAATTCACCACGCCTCCTCTTCTCGTCCTCTCAGGTCTGCCATCTTTGTTCTGGCGGTAGCCGACGTACCAGCCACCACCATCGCCCCAATTCCACAATCACCGTCCCTGCCACCATCGACAGTAAATCTGACCAATTTCCGTCACTACCAACCACCAACTCCGCCATCGGAAATCACCCCAACGTCTCCCCGTCGACTCAGGTAACAACCCCGATCTCCTACCGGCACTCCCAACCAACGTCTGTTGTGTCACCACCACACACCACAACCCAACCAGTCACCGGCAACAAGATTCAACCCACTCCCAGTCCTCGGACCGAATACTGACACCACCACAACTTCCCTTCAGCCCCGACTCACCACCGACACCATACCCTACCTTACCCAACCCAACCTGATTCGACCTACCCGGATCGATGACACCAACAAACCCAATGTCCCAACCCAGTACCCAAACCGACACCATTCCTTCATCCAGCTGCGTGAAACCGACCCAACACACGGACACCGAACCCACTTCTGCCCCCACTCACCACATGGAAACCCATGCAAAACACGGAATTTTCAAACCCAAAGCCCATTTTAACCTATTCACTCAAACCATTTTCCCAATTCCCAAAAGCCCAAAATTAACCAAATAAGACCCCGATTGGAATTCGGCCATGCATGAGGAATTTAATGCTTTAACAAAACAACACACCTGGACTTTGATTCCTAGACCGGAGGGGCTGAATATAATCCGATACATGTAACTTTTTCATCCCAAATACAGAGACAGTGGTGATCTAGAGAGGTATAAAGCGAGACTTGGCTAATGACACTAACCGGCATGAGGGTATTGACTGTGGTGAGACGTTCAGTCCGGTTGTTAAGCCGGCCACCATTCGCACAGTCCTGAGTATTGCTATGGGTAAGCATTGACAGATTCATTAGTTTGATGTGAAGAATACATTTCTACATGGGGATTTGAAAGAAACTGTTTACATGCACCAGTCGCATGGCTTTGTACATCTAGCAGCCCCTCAGTATGTATGTCGCCTCCGTAAGTCACTTTATGGTTTTAAACAGTCCCCTAGAGCGTGGTATGATCGATTTGCACAGTACATTATGCGGATTGAGTTTGTATGTAGCAAGTGTGATAATTCTCTATTTATCTTTCATCGAGGTAATAACATCGCTTACTTGCTGTTATATGTGGATGACATTGTGCTTACTGCCTCCACTGAGTTATTGCAAAATGAGATTATGACATTGCTCAAAACCGAATTTGATATAACTGACTTAGGAAAGTTGAGTTATTTTTTGGGAATATCAGTGACTAGATCTGCAGATTCTATGTTCTTGTGTCAGCGCAAGTATGCAGATGAGATAATATACAGGGCTAAAATGGCAAACTGTAAGATAATGTCCACTCCGGTTGACTTTAAATCAAAGCTTAGTGTTGTTGATGGTAATCATGTGTCCGATCCCACACTTTACAGGAGTCTTTCAGGTGCACTACAATATCTCACGTTCACCGGGCCTGATATTACTTATGTTTTTCAGCAGGTATGCTTATTTATGCATGCCCACATGGAGCTTCATTTTACTGCCCTTAAGCGTATCATCCGATATGTTAAGGGCACATTTGATTATGGATTGCAGCTATATCCTCAACACCGATCACGTTGTTATCATACACGGATGCTGATTGGGCAGGCTGTCCGAACACGCGATGCTCCACCTCCGGCTACTGTGTGTTCTTAGGGGATAATCTCATTTCATGGTCTGCCAAGAGGCAAGCCACCTATCCCGTTCGAGTGCAGAAGCAGAGTACAGACGCGTTGTTAATGTTGTTGCTGAGATCTGTTGGCTTCGAAACCTTCTTTTGGAGCTGCAATGTCCATTTCGTAAGGCGTCTTTGGTTTATTGTGATAACATATCCTTCATATATTTATCTCATAACCCGGTTCAACATCAGCGAACCAAGCACATTGAGATGGATACACACTTTGTTCATGAGAAAGTTGTTATTGGTCATGTTAGAGTGATACATGTGCCTTCTTCATATCAGTATGCACATATATTCACCAAAGGCCTTCCTAGACAGTTCTTCCTCGACTTCAAATTCAGTCTTAACGTCTGGCCTCCTCCTACTCCGACTGAGAGGGTGTATTAGCCGTGTATATTGTATCATAATTACCATATTTAGTGTTGTGTAATTATGGTAGAATTAGGATTCTTATTGTATAACGATTCCACATTGTACACCTATATATATTTTTGTATTAATGAGAAAGGCCCCCAAGGGAATATCAGTGACTAGATCTGCAGATTCTATGTTCTTGTGTCATCGCAAGTATGCAGAGGAGATAGTATACAGGGCTAAAATGGCAAACTATAAGATAATGTCCACTCCGGTTGACTTTAAATCAAAGCTTAATGTTGTTGATGGTAATCATGTGTCCGATCCCACACTTTACAGGAGTCTTTCAGGTGCACTACAATATCTCACGTTCACCGGGCCTGATATTACTTATGTTTTTCAGCAGGTATGCTTATTTATGCATGCCCACATGGAGCCTCATTTTACTGCCCTTAAGCGTATCATCCGATATGTTAAGGGCACATTTGATTATGGATTGCAGTTATATCCTCAACACCGATCAAGTTGTTATCATACAAGGATGCTGATTGGGCAGGCTGTCCGAACACGCGATGATCCACCTCCGGCTACTGTGTGTTCTTAGGGGATAATCTCATTTCATGGTCTGCCAAGAGGCAAGCCACCTATCCCGTTCGAGTGCAGAAGCAGAGTACAGAGGCGTTGTTAATGTTGTTGCTGAGATCTGTTGGCTTCGAAACCTTCTTTTGGAGCTGCAATGTCCCTTGCGTAAGGCGTCTTTGGTTTACTGTGATAACATATCCTTCATATATTTATCTCATAACCCGGTTCAGCATCAGCGAACCAAGCACATTGAGATGGATATACACTTTGTTCATGAGAAGATTGCTCTTGGTCATGTTAGGGTGATACATGTGCCTTCTTCATATCAGTATACAGATATATTCACCAAAGGCCTTCCTAGACAGTTCTTCCTCGACTTCAAATTCAGTCTTAGCATCCGGCCTCCTCCTGCTCCGACTGAGGGGGTGTATTAGCCATGTATATTGTATCATAATTACCATATTTAGTGTTGTGTAATTATGGTAGAATTAGGATCCCTATTGTATAAGGATTCTACATTGTACACATATATATATTTTGTGTTAATAAGAAAGACTCCTCAAGGGAAATTAATACATTCTAACAGATATAAATAAGTGTAACTCCTAAATAATATTTTTTAAGAGGCATGTAAAACAAAAACAAATAATTTGGGACGGATGGAGTAAGAAAGAGGAGATACCTTCGCATGAAAAGCAATTCATTTCGGAGTCACTCTCATAACTCTCTCTCAGATTTTGCCAAGTGCAATTTCCCGTATGAGAAAATTACCCAGTTTTTGAACAGCAAATGATACAAAGACATCAACCATCTTCAAGAGTATTAATTTTCACATATAAAAAAGGCTGCATGTATAGAAGATACTGGAATACAACTATAGAAAGAACAAAAGAAGTAAAAAATGAAATTGAAGTGGCGGAAGCCGTTAATTAATTGTGAGTTTTCGTAACATCGTGGATATTATTATGGTAAGAAACGGGGAGAATGGCCAACAGTTATAAAATAAGATGAAAAGGTATAATTAAGAGAATTAAGAGAATTAAGAGAGTGACTTCTAGATTTTTTGAATATATAGCAAATTAATTTTAAAACAAGAGGATAATCACAAGAAAAGAGAAAAAAGATAAATAAATTTTTAGATCATATATGGAAAGATGTCATAACACCTTATCTATGCTACAATTATTTTAAATATGTATCATCTTTTTGGACACTTTTTTCTTTTTTTTCCCCCTCAATTTTCACTCTCAGTTAGGGTCGTCCCAACAAGATTGGGGCTTAAAGCCAAACTTTTGAGAGAGGCCCTAACTTAAAAAAAAGATCGTCATATATTTTTTTATTTAAAGTCTACTTTCTTAGATGCAAAATCATTAATTACTATTTTAGAATCGATTTTTTCTACAATTCCTTTTAAATTGATATATAATATATCTAATCCGTTCAGTCTCTGTTGAGACATTGTTGATCTTAGATAAGATTTTATCAATTTTAGTTTTGAAAAAGTTATTTTGGCTGAGGCAACAGTATATGAGCTGTTAACATTATTTTATAAGCAATATATGTTTTCGAAAAAGAATCAACTATTTTTATTTGAATATCAACAATGACAAATTTTCAATGAAAAAATTGATAGAATATACGTAGTATATTCCTAATATACTCTTGGGTTTTCTCACAGCAGATCTGATCATTCTCTGTTCATCTACCATCGCAGTACTTTTCTGGCATACATTCTGTTATATGTGGATGATATTATATTGACTGCCTCCTCTGATAAACTGCGCAAGTCTATCATATCTCTTCTCAACTCCGAATTTGCTATGAAAGATTTGGGGCCTTTGAGTTATTTTTTGGGTATAGTAACTTGTCATGCAAGTGGTCTATTTCTATCCCAGAGGAAGTATGCAGATGAGATTATTGAACGGGCTGGCATGTCATCCTGTAAGTCATCTCCTACTCCGATTGACACCAAACCAAAGCTGAGTGCTAATTCTAGCACACCATATGCGGACCCCTCCCACTATCGCAGTCTTGCGGGGGATCTTCAGTATCTTACGTTCACGAGGCTCGATATTACTTATGCAGTGCAGCAGATGTGTTTATTTATGCATGATCTGAGGGAAGAGCACATGCACTCTCTCAAACGCATTGTGCGCTACATTCATGGCACTCTTGATTATGATTTACATTTATATCCATCGTCCGTATCTACTCTCATGTCTTATACTGATGCGGATTGGGGTGGATGTCCAGATACCAGACGCTCGACATCTGGTTATTGCATATTTCTTGGTGATAACTTGGTCACTTGGTCGGCTAAACGCCATGCTACTTTATTGCGTTCCAGCGTGGAGGCCAAGTATCGATAGGTAGCCAATATGGTGTCTGAGTTCTGTTGGCTGCGTAACCTCCTCTTAGAGCTTCATTTTCATATTTAGAAAGCTACCTTCGTATACTGCGATAATGTTATTGTGATATATCTCTCTGGAAATCATGTCCAACATCAGTGCACTAAATATATCGAGATGGATGTTCACTTTGTTCGCGAAAAGGTAGTTTGTGGACAAGTACTTTACGGTACCAAATTGCTGACATCTTTACTAAGGGTCTTCCCTTAGTTCTGTTTGAAGATTTTAGGGACAGTCTCAGCGTACGACAACTGCCCGCTATGACTGCGAGGGTGTGATAGAATATACGTAGTATATTCCTAATATGCTACGTATATTCCTAATATGCTACATATATTCCTTGATATTATTAGTGATATTGCACATCTGTAATTATGGTGGTAATTTATAGTATTAGAGAAATGTATATTTGATTTCCAATAATTATAGGTTAGGTTTACTATTGCATATCATGTATATAAACCTATTACATTAATAAAAATACTTAAGGGATTATTCTCTTTCAAAAATATAAATAAAGTTACAACAATAAAATCTAGCTCAAGATTTTGATAAGTTGATATAATGATGTGAAATAGTGTTGTGCTGCTTCAATATGATGATTGCTTGAAGTTTATAAGAAGACACCAAAAAGAAAATTTTGATCTTTTATAACTTGTAAACAACACTAAGTTTTGCATTCATTTGAAAGAATTCAGAATATTGAGAACAAGAATAGTGAAAATTATTGTACTTTCTCTCCAAAAAACATCTCTTCAAATTTAACAATATACACAATTTTTTTAGTATATCTTTAAAGAAAAAGTGGAGCCCAAGCCATTTCTTTACTTGGTTCATGATCCAGCCGCCCATGCTCTCAATTCTGCTAAGTTAGTTACGTACTTTCAAAAATTATTTGAATCTTTCGCCCTCAAACACCTAATATCAAATTTGGCGACTATTATGTGACCCAAAAATTAAAGCGAAAAGAAAACATGAAATATATTGTAATAGTTTAAGAAATCATACCTTGATTGATACTGTGATTTGTTGGCTTGATATTAAAAACAATCTTTGACATCAAACTTTCATATGATAAAACATCATGAACGATATTAATTTGTTTTAGATCTACTTAAATAAAAAGACATTACGTTTATTAGATACTGATACAGCGCCAATACAAATAAAAATAACAATAAAAGAAGAATACCAAAAAATTGGTAAGATTTATAAATATACCGATTTCACCAAAAGTTAGAGCAATATGTTGTTATGGAAAAACTACCAAATTAAATCACTTGAAGGAAGTTTATAACCAGAAGAAAAGATTTGATAGGAAAAGAACATTATTAATGCAACAGAAATTAACTTGCCTCTAAAATATATTTCTTTGGGTGACCAGTTTCATTGTCAAGATACCAATGAAAGAGGAGCTATACATTTTGAGTATGATATATGGATATATTATTTGACGCTTAAACTTTTAAGGATTGTTGTAAAATTACATACATTTAATAGGGAAGGGGTGGGGTGGGACATGATTATTAGACTACTGGTACGGTTATGAAGGAAGCTGAGAAGGTATAATTTAAGAGGTGTAATTAAGAGAGTGGCTTTTAGATTTTGAATATATAGCAAATTAATTTAAAATGAGGAGAAAATTCAAAAAAATTCAAAAAAAGATAAATAGATTTCTAGGCCGTAAAGAGGTGCCACACATGATTGTCTATTCCTAGCTTTATATTATATATAGAAGAGTGAGACTTGTTTACTGTAAACTGTAACCTAAATCAACTTGTCAACTTATTTGATACGTCTTTATTAAGTATAAAATTTAAAATGTTGATTTTGTTTAAGTATGATATAAAAAATTGAAGACAAATTTAATTAATAATTAAAAAGCTAGTACGTCTCGTAGAAACGCATCATATATACATGGCATTCTAAATAGATAGGGTCACATAAATTAAAAAGTTATCCGTGAGTATTGTGTCTGCAGTCTTCGTCAATTGTTGACAAACAAATCTATCAACGATAAAAATTATAGTAAGAAATAGTCTTATTTATACAAATTGGCTGTAATTCTCGACCTTCAAAAAAGAGGGTGAAAATATATCTTGAAAAATAATCTCACGGTATTATGAATTTTGGACTAAACCAATCTAAAGACACTCTTATCAATGTGGATATTGTATGCTTTAGTCAAGCCCATATGATTTACTAAAAAGATCTCACATTATGAAAATATCTCAAAATTTTATATATAGCTTACTTTTCTTTTCAACTATCCATATAAGATTTTGTTCGCGCACCCAATAATCTTTCTCTTGAACTAAGTTTCATATGATTATCACCTCACAAGCTTATCTAGAGATTCCATAGAAGGGTAAAAGCACTAAGTCGGGCCTTCACTATCTCCATATTCGTTTCGTTGAATTATTGGCTCTGATACCAGTTATTGAATTAAATCAATCTAAAATCAGTCTTCATATTGTGTGATATTGTAGCTTTGTGTCAAGACCTCATGATTTTTTCCAAAAGGTCTTACACTATTAAGAGTATCACTACACCTTATATATTCTTTTTCTTTTTAACAATTTATGTTATTTTATTTGTATTTAATGATAATACATAAAAATTGATTTATAAATTAGCTAATTCACTCATTTTCTTCGGAGGTAAAAAAATTTCGCTAAATATTGACTTTCTTATATATATTTGACACATTTTTTCCTTTACCACATATGGGCTATGATAAAAAAAAGAAGCTATTAGAACAAATAACAATAACAACAATAATGATTGTACAATCATTTTCAACTGAATTTTGAAGGAAAGAATGGTTATACGAAAATTACTTATTTGCACTCGATAGTTACATCAAGTCATGCAATTTAACCTTAACAATTAAAAATTAAAATTAAAATTAAAATTAAAATACATAATATTTAATCATGATTCTCTATTTTATTTTATGTGTTATAATTTAGTTTGACTTAGTATGAAATTTATAAAAGTAAAATGAGACCTTTTGAATTTTGTGATCTTAAATAAAATACGTATAATGTATCAAAATATTTTAAATTTTCTAATTTTAAATATTTTCATGCGGGATATTAAAATTAACAAAAAGTTTATTTTAGAAAAGAATGAATCTTATTCCTATTAATTAACGAAAAGAAAATAACTCGGTGAAAAGGAAAAATCAAAAGCAATATAATAAAAAACTTAAGTATTTTTAACACTACACTTTCAAAAGCTAATTAATATGAAATCAAAGTTATATATAGTATCTTATATTCATTGATGTATATATGAATAAATTTGTACCCTAAATATAATTAGCTGAAGGAAAAAGAAAAAGAAAAAGAAATAAAAGGCAACCAAAAAGAAATATATGATTCTTTACCTTGGAAATAACGAATGTTTGGTTTAAAAATGGGCCAACTATTGTCTGTCTCTGCGATACAGCTAACAGTGAAGAGAACAGATAGCAAAGGGCCAAAGGCTGTGTTTTTCTTGTGCGGTGAGGACTTTTCTAGCATAAGATCGCTCTCATACAACTTGAGATTAATCAAGTTCGTTTAATCTGCACAATTCATGATAATTGTGATCAGTTTTATAAATTAGATTAATGTTAACCACAAGTAACAAATGAAGATAGTGATACTTCCAGCAAGTTCTTGATAATAACAAAAGAAAATGATAAGAAGGGCAATACGCATGGAAATTACTAATTATGATAACAATTTTACTACAATGTTTCAAATAAAAAATAGCAATTGTTATACAAGTTTGGAAAAAGCGTGGAGTCTTCGTCCTTGTACACATTGTCAAAAGCTGTCAAGACGATAGATTTATCAACGACAATAATGTTTATTTTTTCTATAGTTTTACATATACGATATATTTGTGTGAATTTCCTTCAAAGAAGTGATATGAGAATATGTCTTCAAAAAGTGTCTTGCAAGGTGAGAAATGAAAAAAATTGATTGCCTTCTTAATAGTGGTGAATCCAAGATTTTCACTAAGGATATTGAAAAAAAAAAACTATAGTTCCTTTGATTTAAACTTAGAACTTCAAGGTGAATTTTTATTACACCCCGTATTTTTATACTAATATGCGTTGTAAGTAAAGCAACGTAAGATCGAAGAGGTTAAAATCCTATTTAAGATTGGTAATGGTTTAAAACAAGTGTTAAGTAAGTCTTCTAAGAGTTTGGAGCTAAACGAATCGAAGAAATTAAGTTCATCAAAACTCGGGGAAAGGCAAACAAAATTTTGGATAGGATTTCGGCCCAACTTTCTGGGGCTATATCTTCTAGTATATAAGAGGTTATGGGGTGCATAACTTATCTAAATTCAAGTTCAACGAGTCTACTTTCTAACGCAATAAATCGTTCATTAGTCGAATCTTTGTAGAAGAATTTATGTACGTTTTAAGAAAGAGTTGCAGAGCAGATCCCACTTACGGTAGAAACCTGATTTTTTTAGCGTATCGTATTCTAATTTTTCTTGAGTCGACGAGTAGATCGACAAAGGTATTTAATGGTCATCCCTTCTTTCTATGGAATGATTCTATACTTAAAACGGTACTCGTATAAGTTGTATGAAGGATATCACTCTGATGCTATTATTTGTCCCTTGTCGGAAGTACTTTCGGCCTTAGAACTTATTCTCCTCATTTAATGAGTATATACAAATCTCGAGGACAAAGTCCATGGTTGACGACATCTGATATCTTAGCTAATCATTGTCGGAAGCTTACGTTCAGTTCACATTTACTTTACATCAATAGAAGGAATAAGGAGTTCAAATGTACAGTACTACTATTATATACAACGTTATGATATGCCTGACCTATGAGTTGGTGAGACATGCCCAATCAATGAGCTGGTGTGGTCAGATATGCCTGGCCTTATGGCTGGTGAGATATACACCAAGCCTTATATGTGGCCGGCTAGCTATAATATTACATTACATAAGAGACGAGTCACGGCAAGTAAGTATACCGTCAGAGTACCTTTGATTCTTAGTTGATTTCATATATCAGTTTCAGTTTAAGTTATTTACTTGCCTTACATACCAATACATTATATTTGTACTGACGTTCCTTTGTGCTGCATTTCATGCGTCCAGGTTTTGATAGACAGATAGATATGCCTCTTTAGTAGGCGATGCCGAGCTCAGATTGATTGGTAAGCTCCATGTCATTCGGAGTTGCCGGGTCTAGAGTATTGATATATTTATAGAAATGATGGGTAGGCCGGGTTCTGGCCCGACCACAATACAGTTTGATCTCCTTAGATGCTTGTAGATGCGTCCTGTATTTTCGGTATATCAGTATGGTGACATTGTTGGCCCTTGTTATGTCTTATTTTGAGTTTTGTTGTTTGCAGAGATATATGGTGCCCAGTCGGTCCATTCATATATATATATATATATATATATACGTCGGCCCTTTACATTTTTAGGTCGTAAAAAGGATGTCTAATGCCTTGGCCGAAATGCTACTTAAATAGGGGGAAATCTGCCAATGGCAGTTACAAGGGGACAAGGGGTTGTGCATGGCACATGCCAGCCATAAAACAAGGAAACACTTAGGCACAACTTAGGAGCACTTCGCCCCACTCAGCAACCCGCGCCTCACGTCTGCTTCGCGCACCAACAACCTGCAACCGTCGCATGTGCCTCGCACATGGACGTAACCATCGCCTTGGTCATGCGCCTCGTGCGTGATATGCTTCTGTCTGAGCTTCGTAGCTTTGCCGCAACACTTAGCCGCATTTTCCTTGCCTTTCCGCTCATGCGATGCCTTCGCCTCGCACACTTCTAGCCTTCGACCAGCCCGTGCCAACACTCACTTCTGTTCGAGCCATTCCCCACTGCCTTGCACCATTTTCCCCGCCAGTGCCATGCCTTGTCCGCATACCATTGCCCTTCGGCTTAGCCACTCTGCACGCATGCCCCATTGTTACCACGCGTCTGCCCGTGTCACCATCCTTCGTCAAGGCCTGCCTTGCCCTCGTTCAACCCGTGCCATCCTTCACGTTTGTCCGAGTCATCCCACTGCCTTGCCCGTGTCACCATTTTAGAGAGATGTTTATCATTTACAGATTTACATAATTCGGCCTTGTCGACCTAAGATGTTATGATTAGTTTACAGATTGCTTATAAATTTCCAGATGATCATGATTTACATGTTACACTCCGCATCAAGTAAGGCACCGGTTGTTGGCCACACCACCTTAGGTTTGGGGAGTGACAATTTTGAACCCCCTAAACCACTTAATCAACCTCTAGTATTGTGTTAAGGTATTCAAAATCTATATATACATAAAAAAATAACTTTATATATATAATATATTTTTTTGTCGAGGGTGTTCATGTTAAAACCGTTGACTTCTCCTAGATCCGCCCCTGGCCGTGTAGCACTGTTTCTTTTTAACGTTAACAGTTTTTACGACATATTAACTTTCTTATCAACGTTAACGAACATTTCTTATTCTTCGTATAAAAAGTATAGGTTACTGACTTTCTTATTAACCTCACATGCGTTTTTCGTCTTTCACATAAAGCGGCCGAAAAGATTTTATCTTGAGAAAATTATGGAATAAAAGAGTGAGATAACATATATTAATGCTCAGGACCTTCGTCTCACTTTAACTTATACTATAATAGCTTGTTTGACCGAGTTTATGTGAAGTTAAAAGTAATTATATTTTAAAAAATATATATTTATTTTAGAAGTTGAGTAGTTTAGTCAAGTTTATAGAAAAAAATATGTTTGAGTAGTAAAAAACTATTTTTCAAAAGCTTTAATTTTTTTTTCGCAGAAGCGCTTTTGGCATCCTAATCAAGCAAAAATTATTGTCCTAATACTAGTAAAATTGGGTTCTAAATTGATTGGTCAAATATAAATAGTTACTCTAGTTTTTGAAAAGCATTTTTGATTACTACTCCTCCCGATTCATAATAAGTGTCAACTTAGTCTTTGTGTTTTGGTTCAGAATAAGTGTTCATATACATATTCAAGAAGAAATTATATATATTCTTCCAAATTTATCCTTACCTATAGATAAGTGAGTTTTTATGTAATCAAGAAGCTATATTAATTAGGTAGTATTTAATTAAGGACAGTTTGGTTAAAATATCTTTAAAAATCTAGAAGTTGGTATTTTCTTAAGGGATGTGCTAAATACTAAATGAACACTTATTCTTAATTGGAGGGAGTAATACTTTTCAAAATAAATAACTTCATCCGTCCCAATTTATGTGACACTCTTTTTTAATCGGTCTAAAAGAAACGACACTTTTTTCTATTTAGTCACTATTCAACTTTAAATTTATCTTTAACCATGAATGAAATATTTTTAAACCACAAACATTTTTATAATTTATTTTAGATCATAATTTTCAAATTTTTTATTTTTTAGAATTTTTGTGCTCAATTTAACACTCTTCTATAAAATGAAACTAATAAAGTAACAGATTGACATATGACTTTTTGGTTTACACGTTGTATTGTCCTTTTCAACTCATATTTGAAAGAAAAAAAAAGTTAACCTATAAAATCATACCACTAGTTGCCATTAAATTACCTAGACAATCGGTTGCCTATACTCTTATTGATGGCCCACTATTGGCTCATATCGTTTTGAGGCTTTCGTCATTTTGGATTCATATCGGATATGATCCATCTAATAAAAAAGAATTCTCTAATAGAATTTTTTTATATTTAAAATTTATAATTAAAAATAAAAGAATCTATCCACCACATCACAACTCTCGTTTAATAGAATATTTCTCAATATTCTTTCATTAATTGTATTAATTGTATATCTCCTATTTTAGGTAGAATTATAACCATTTTATAATTAGGTTAATTAGTTACCTAATTTGTATCAAAGTAAATATTCTTGTAACCATATATCTATTGTAAATCATTCATTAGTAAAATCAAGGAACATATTCCTTTATGGTATCAGTAGCCTAAAACTACAAACCCTACCCTAGCCGCCGATACACCTTCTCGGCCGCCACATTTTCCACGTTGGCACCTAGCCCACATCGAAACCCTAGCTGTCGACCTCTCTCAGCCGCCCCCCCTCTTTTCCCCATGACGGAACCCTAATTTTTTCGGCCATTCTCAATCCCTCTTCCTTCTAAATTTCCTCTTCCATGATTGACAAAACCAAATTTCATCAGACACTTGCCGTAAACAACATTAAAAACTTCATCCCTGTGACTCTTGAGATGAAAAATGGTCAATACTCCTCGTGGGCGGAGCTTTTTAAGATTCATTGTCGTGTTTACGAAGTTATCGACCATATCATCCCTCCCACGCTGAAGTCCACAGATGTACCATCGCCTTCGACTTCTGATGATGTACTCTGATCTCGTTTGGACGCAGCCGTCCTCCAGTGGATATACGACATGATATCTAATGATCCGTTGCACACCATCATTGAGACCGATGCCACTGCCCGTCAAACGTGGGAACGTTTGGACAATATTTCCCACGACAACATAACTCAATGAGCGCTATACCTTGAAAATCAGTTCAAGGACATTCATCAGGACGATTTCCCAAACGTGTCTACCTATTGTCAAGAACTCAAGATGCTTGCCAACCAACTCTCCAATGTCGGCGCACTAGTCACTAATCAACGATTGGTCATGCAACTTATTGTAGGTTTGAACGAATCCTATGACGGCGTTGCCACCATCCTTCAACAATGCACGCCGTTACCTCCATTTTATGAGGCCCGTTCGAAGCTCATCCCGGAGTTCACTTTGCAACATTTAGTTAACATCTAGATGTTCTAATTCACCTTAGAATAATTAGGTGATGACTCCTCAACAGCATTGACTCAACACCATGGAAACGCACATGCGTCATGACCGTGTTAAAAATGGGTGCGCACAATGGGCTATAAATTCCGTGGTATACATGGTATATTCATACCGTGTATATCACGGATTAATGGCTCTATTTTTGGTAGATTTATTGTAATTAAATTAGAATTGTACACTTACCATAATTGTATAATTATTGTACAAGTAGAATAAGGTTTTGAGAGTAGAATAAGAATAGAATTTTCCTATTATGTAAATTGTAAATTATATAAATACTCTTTCATTAATGAGAATAAACAAGATATTATTTCTTTCACTTTCTTATCCACACAAACTTTGAATCTTATGGATAAGATATTGCGTAATTTTATTTGGGGTTCTAGTGACACCAAGAAGCTGCTTCATCTTATAATTGGAATACTATCACTTCTAGTAGGGATAATGGAGGGCTAGGGATTCGAAAATCCAAATCCAAAAATATTGCCCTTTTATATAACCTCTCAAATGGAAACTCTCCGACATAGCATCTCTAGTCCTTTACACAAAATTGATTTGAATAAAAAAATTAAGCATCTTTGCTATTATGGAACTTGGGACATGAATTGCATTACCTTTGATTGGCCTATAGAGATAAGAAATCAGCTTCATAAAATCACTCTCCACTTTGGGCTCCCAATAATAATATTACTACCTTCCCCACTGCCTCTTGTTACCATATTATTGATAAACATATACCCAACACTAAGCAATTTCAATGGGTCTGACAGCCTAAGTGTCCCAACAAGATAAAATTCTCCATTTGGATTTGCTACCATAACAGAATCTCCAGTAGAGCATATATTTATCTCCTGTCCTAACGCAAAACAAGTTTGGGATAATTTGGGCATTACTTTTTTTATTAATAATAATAATACTCACTGGTTAGCCATTGTTAAGAATATCTCTCCACCCCTTTCCAATTATATTCCTAAATGGGAATATCTATACCCTTTTCTCCTCTGGAATATATGAACAATAATAATCATAATAACACCTCCTATGCTATAATTTACTCTCATATCATACAACAAGCTATACAATTCCATCTTCTCTCACATAACGAATCCAAAGAAGGTTATCTCTATATCATAGAAAATCCACCTGATAAGTGGTACAAGCTAAATGTTGATGGAGCCTTCTCCAGCCAGGCACATAAAGTAAGTATAGGTGGAATATTAAGAGGGAACTCGATAGCAGGCTTTAATGGAAGAATCACTGTCGGTTCTCCTCTACATGCTGAACTCCAAGCTCTACGGGAAGGATTACAATTGGCCTATGATAGACAACTGTTTTCCTTAAAAATTGAGATATCTTTATCACATTAGCGAAAACTTATTTATTTTTGTTCATTCCTATTGCAACAAGGACTTTACCGAGGTTGAGAATGGACCAACTATTAAATCTTTGGTGGAATTTTCTTTTACCTATTTCTCTAGGTAATCTATTATTGACAACGTGATGCTCCTTGGTCAGATGACCAAGATATTGGCGAATACCACATATGATCGAGAAAATAGTACCTATAATCAGATGAAAGCCAGTTGCTAAGAAAAAAGATAGAACCATAAATACTATCCGAAATAGTGAAAGGTGTTTGATAATATTCCATTTTGTAAAGAATGGATCTTGGGCCTAACTCAATCCCAAAAGCTAGCTTGTAGGGTGAGGATTGTCCAAGTCCATATAAGTATTCCATGTTCTCATTCCATATTCGATGTGAGACTCTTAACACTCCCGCACACCCAGACCTTGTTAACTGGAGCGTAGATAGTATGATTTGGGGACCAACATCGGTGAACAAAGAATTGAAATGAGTCTGACTCTGATACCATGTAAAAAATGAATCTTTGGCCTAACTCAATCTCCAAAGCTAGCTTGTAGGGTGAGAATTGTCAAAGTCTATATAAGTATTTCATGTTCTCATTCCATATCCGATGTGAGACTCTTAACATAAAATGCTAGAGCCAGTGAAACGATAGCTACTAAAGCGTAAAAGGCTAGTTTTTCCTTCCGCGCGAGTAGACAGCACTGATGTAATGAAATCATTAGTGAATGGTAATGATCTTACATATCTCTTATTTCTATGTGCAGATACTTGATGTACCAGCGGAAGGATCTGCTACTTCGCCATAATTTTCGATAAGGGAATCAAGTTGCTCATGCTTTGGCCAACAAAGTTTCTCACATGTCTGCTGCCAATCATATCAATCGTTTTGCAACCCTCCTGTCCTATGTTGTGAAGCTAATAGACTATGATAATGATAGTTCTCTTTTCATTTGGAAAGAGTTAGATGCTAAGTACTGTTATGTTTTAGCTTATTTTGGCAATCTCAGTGTCTTGTAGATATGATTTGTACTGACTTAAGTACGTAATTTATATATAATATATTTGTTTGCTCAAAAAAGAATTGTGTGACCCTTCAAAGAAGTAATATGAGAATATATTTTAAAGAAATGTCTCACGAGGAGAGAAATGAAAAAGAACTTATAAATTTCTCAATGTCATCGTCTTATTCGGAGGTCAAAAGTTTTCATGAAATATTGACTTTTTTTAGTGACGATACGTATATTTCTTGTTCTTCGTATAGAAAGCATAAGATGTAGTATTTCTTATAACGTCATACACGTTTCTTGTCCTTTGCACAAAAATTGCCAAAGATTTGTCTTGAAAGATTATGAAATAAAAAGAACGAAACAAATTATATAAGTCGTTCAATACTTTCGTCTCCTATTACTTTCAATATAAGACAAGACCTCACTTTTTAGTTAAAGTGTGACCAAGAAGATTAATGTGTTAGAATAACAATAAAAACAACTACAAAGGGTAAAAATAACTCTAACATATTAAAAATGACTTAAATTTACCCTCATTCTATCTATTGGACCAAAATTTGAACTTTTGAAAATAGATTTTTAGGAAATTTTCAAGTTTTTTTTGAATTTTCACTAGAAAAATTCCAACTGTATTTTTATGTCTAAACGAAACATCAATTACTTAACTTCAAATACTTACTTTTTCAAATATCAATCAATTCATCTCAAATTACTATTAATTAAATGTCTTGAATAGAAAGTCTTAAAATGAATGAAGCTTTTAATAAGAAGTAATACATTCCCTAAATTATTTATTTGGTGTACTTAGCCGAATTAGTAAATTTTTGGATGCTTACGATAAAAATTTATCAATATCAAGTATTCATAGCTAACTAAATAATTAATCTTAAGAATTAACAAATCAATATGATAATGTATACCACTTAATTGTGATTAAATGTTAAAAATATGTTATCATTTAAGAGGCGAATTTAGGATTTCTATAACATGGGTGCACTATTAAAGAAAGGAGAACAAAAATGCATTAAGTGGGAATCAATCCTTGTTGCTCTTGGTAAATAACTAAGCTGATGGTAGTTACACTCCTGACACCTCTTGACAAAGTAGGCTGATGGGCAAGCCTCTTCTGTCGCAATGGTGTGGGGTGTCGTAGGTTGTTACCCTGTGACCAACTCGAAGGGGCTGAAGTTCGACGCAGAGCTTTTTAACCAAATGCAACGTTAAGTCTTTTTGTATCATGGGTTTCATCAGATAATATTAGATCTATTCTAGAAAATACTTCCTCCGTCTAGTTTTACTTGTCCAATGTTATCCAATTTTACTTGTCCACTTTAGAAAATCAAGATATAATTTATCACTTCATACATATTTTACCATTATCATTTATTATTGGGTTGACAAGTTCAAGGAAATTTTAATGATTGCACAACTTTTAAAGTGTTTTATTTATTTCAATCATTATGTTACTTAGCAATAATTAGGGGCGATATAGTAAATTTATTATTCTATTTTTGACTCTTTAATAAACGTGTCAAATTAAAATATGACAAATAAAAATGAACAAAGGAAGTATATACATAAAATATCTAATTTTATGAAAAAATATGAATTCCCATGTCCCAAAATTTACACTTAAAAAACGCTCTGTATAGTTTATATTCATTGACTTATGTAACAACCTGATATCGTTAAGTTTTAATTTCACCTTAAATATCATTAGCGGAAAGAAAGAAACAAAAAAGACGACCGAAAAGCAAAAGCTGGTAAAGATAAGATTATTTACAAGATTCTTTACCTCGGAAATGACGAAGGTTTTTTTTTTTTAAAGACGGGCCTACTAATTATCTGTTTCTGCAATACAGTCAACACGGCAGATAATAGATAGCAAAAGGTGGTTGTTCTTATGTGTTTAGGCTTTTTTCTAGCGTACGATATACACACTGAAATTAATTAAGTTCGTTTAATCTGCATAATCCATAATAACTGTGATACGTTTAAATTAGTTCAACGTTTACCACAAATAATAAAGAAGAATATGATAGTTTCCAGCAAGTTCTTGATAAGTAACAAAAGAAATTGTTTAGGAAGGGCAATACGCATGGAAATTACTAATTATGATAACAATTATATATATATTGTTCTACTCCAAATTAGCAAGTGTTAATACAAATTTGGAAAAGGCATATATTCTTTGTCCTTATAGACAGTCAAAAGCTGTCACGATGAGCAAATTTATCAACGATAAAAATTTTAACTTTTTTTTAATTTTTAATTTTATAGTTTTACTCCCAGGGCCGGGACCTGCCCGGCCCCGCCTCGAACCCGAGTAGTAAAAAAATAAAATAAAATTCGGTATCGGGACTCCAAACCGGGACGGGTGAAGGGGACGGGATTGGGGCTGGCGGGTTAGGCGGGATCGGGGCTGGCGGGTCAGGCGGGATCGGGGCTGGCGGGATTTGCCGAAGTCCCGTCCCGATCCCGATCCCGTCGGAATCGGGTCGGGACGGGGGCGGGATCGGATCGTGTCCCGATACCATCAAGTTGGAGCATGAGGGTTTCGAATACCCAACTTGCCAAGTAAATATTCATGTTGTGATTTGCCCAAAGCCTTTGTAAACACATAAGCCAATTGCTCACTATTGACACATGACTAGGAAGTATTATCCCGGATTGGAGCGTGTCCCAGACATAGTGACAACCGACTTCAATGTGTTTTAGTACGTTCATGAAACACCGGATTTTGCGCAGTATACAATGCCGATTGACTCTCACAATACATTTTTACCGGAGATTTATGTTTAACACCCAAACTATGTAAAATTTCCTTTAGCCATTTCAACTCACTGACTGTCATTGCCATTGAGCGATATTCCGCCTCTACTGACGAGTGAGAGACAATGTGCTGCTTCTTGGTTTTCCATGGTATGGGTGAATTTCCAAGGGATATAAACCAACCGGTAAGTGATTTTCGAGTCAACGGACATCCGACCCAGTTCGAATCACACTATTCGTACAACTGGAGGTCACACTCTTTTCTCATCACAACGTGTTGCATGAATTGGGACAGAACATGCACGCAATACAACTTAAGTCTCGTGAAACTGAGGTATATTAGTCTACCGAACAGACGCCGGTATGATTCCGGATCTCCTAAAGTAGCTCATTTGGCCAACGTCAAACCGTGAATCTGTTCCATATGAGTATTGATTGACTTAGCTTCTAGTAAACCGGACTCAGCGATTATATTCAACGTACATTTTCATCCACAGAGAAACAATCTAGTTGGTCCACGTGCAACTTCAACTCCCAGGTAGTACTTTAGAGAGCCTAAATCCTTCATGTGAAAATATGTGCGGAGATAGTCTATGAATCGTTCAATGGCATTATGGTCATTTTCGGAGATAATCGAGTCATCCACATAGACTAAGACGTTAAGTTGCATACCTCCTCGGTGCATAGTGAACTAAGAATAATCAGAGTATGAATGTTTGAATCCATATTTCATCAAAGCACTTGACAATTTTACAAACCAACACCTTAGAGTTTGCTTTAAATCATACAAAGATTTTCGGAGTAGATATACTTGCCCCGGATTAGTAACACGAAATCCCAGTGGAAATTTCATATAAACTTCCTCTGTAAGCTCACCGTGTAAGAAAGCATTATGCACACCAATTTGATGCAACTTCAAATTTTGTGCAGCCGTAACAACCAAGAAGGTCCAAACAGTTACTACCTTAGCAACCAAAACAAAAGTTTTGTTATAGTCAATTCCTTCCTCCTATTTATTTCCGAAGATAACCAAACGAGCTTTATATCGCTTGATTGTGCTGTCAGAGTTGTACTTGATTTTGTACACTCATCTACATCTGAGTGCTTTATTATCTGGTGGCAAAGTTTCTAGTGTCCATGTTTCATTATCCTCCCACGCTTAGATCTCTTGTTGCATGACTACTTTCCAATGTTCCTTTTATATTGCCTGTAAAAAAATTTTGGTTCGGTTTCTGTGGTAATTGTTGTAAGGAACCATTGGGGTTGCGAGGAAACATTATCACAGGATATATAGTTAGCTAAAGGATAAGGTGCACCGGAGGGTTACTGAGGATCATACAGATGAGTTGATGGACTTTGTTTCCTAAAAGGTTCAGTGATGTAGTCGCGTAGCCGGATTGATTCATGCTTTTGACATTTACCTTGACACAGTTGTTCGTCCGGATGCATTTCGTTGGCACAGATACCATGCGGCTGTACTTGCTCCATTTATCTCTATCTAGACCGGCCTCTCTCCGGTCTAAAACCTGTTGATCCATAGGTTCGCATTCGATGTTGGTACTCCATTCATCTGAGTTTCGTTCGCATTCAAAATTGTGCTGGTTTATTCCTCCTTTCCTTTCGTCCACGTTAACAAAACTTTGTTCTGATGATTTTCCTCAATTATGTATTGCTTCTATGTTGTCGGTTAGGTTGCCCGATCTTACATCAAAGGGAAACTTAGTCTCGTAGAAATCCATATCTCTTGAGATCAAATATTCGTCGTTCTCTAAGTCATACAATCTCTAATCCTTTTTTTCGTAGGGGTATTCTAAGAAGACACACCTACGACTCTGACTATCAAACTTGTCCCTTGTTCTTCCCTTTGTGTATGTGTAACATAGTGACCCTATCACCTTAATTGATCATACCAGGGAGCATTCCCATATAAAATTCATAGGGGGTTTTTCCATTCAAAACCAAAGATGATGTTTTATTGATCAAATACCCCACAGTCAAAGCACATTCTCCCCAGAATTTAATTGAAAGATCGCCCTGAAATCTCAATACTCGCGTCACGTTAGACTTCGTTACTTGTGCTGAAGGATGACCCAATTGTTTGTGCCAAAGATTGAACCAAATCAATTACCTTTGCCTTCATAACCCATATCAGCGACACATTTCAAAATAATAAAGTTCACATAAACGCTCACCCTTTCCAATCAGCTCCTCGTGGTGGAGTCCAGTATAACGCACA
Organism: Anisodus acutangulus; assembly: GCA_029783415.1. Classification (NCBI taxonomy): domain Eukaryota; kingdom Viridiplantae; phylum Streptophyta; class Magnoliopsida; order Solanales; family Solanaceae; genus Anisodus; species Anisodus acutangulus. Next base: position 55,927,079 of record CM056490.1, read on the forward strand.
TAATTCTATTAAATGTCAGATAACAATCTAAATAATCAACTAGTTGTGATACATAAATTAAATTGCATATCAAATCTGGAACATAAAAGAACATTCTTCAACCATATCATGTCATTCAACCTGATTGTTCCTTCTTTTGTAGCCTCCGAGCTACTTCCATCTGGAAGACCAACCGAACACTTAAGAATGTCTCGCTTATTGTTCAATTCCTTCTGATTACTTGTCACATGTTTGGTAGCTCTAGAGTCTATGATCCAGGATAAGTTTTCAGTCTTACTATCCATATTCCCATTCGGATTTATTTTCTAAAAATTCAACATGTGAATCACAATCTTCCGAATCTCATCACTCAAATTGTGAAGTCTTGTGCCACCTGTGTTCACCGACGTGTTCGGATCTCTTTCAATGTGTGCAGAATGCACCATCACTTTTTTCTTTACCTTGGTCACGGTAAGGGTTTCTTTCTTGTACTGCAAAAACCATGATTTCACTTCGGTCCTCTGTTTTCCATGTGATTCCTCTCACACGCTCTTCTTGCACCAACTTTGAATAGACCTTGTTTAATGATGGAAACGGTTCCTGGGCCAGTATATTCGATCTCACCATTTCATACGTTCCCTCATCCAATCCCATGAGGAAAATATGCACTTTTTCTTCTTCTCTTTTGGCTTCTAGGACCGTTCCTAGATTGCACGTGCACTTTCTGCATGTACAAGTTGGGATTTGTTCGTAATTCACCATAAGGTTGCGTATCGGGTTGTTCGGTTTGAGTTTCAATTTGTAGACATATTAAACCGTTAAAAAACCGTTAAGATATCGATAACTGGGTTATTGATTAATTGTGTGTTGGTCGTTATCGGTTCGGTTATCGGTTTAACCTTTAAGATTTCACATGAACAAAACTAAGACCCTATTTTCAAAACTGCATTATCATATCAACACACTGCTTGCCTCCATGTGAATACTTCCAGAGAGCAATTACTGCCTGTTCTCTATCTAGAGGGTCATGGAAACATGCATTAACTGGATGGCCATATCCTCTACAGAGAGTGAAAGAAAGATCACCACCAAAAAATGGAAGTGCTCTGGATAAGTACACATTAAACAAATAGGTGCATTTAATTATCTCTAAGTGGATGTTGAAGTTCTGTTTGTCCTAGAACCAACGGATACAACCCAATTTCAATCCTAAAATTACCAATGGGAAATTTACGAAACAAATATGATTTACATAAGAAACACCAATGAATTTGAAAACATTCATGATAAGAGCATGCCTGCAATCAAAATACAAATACGTCATGCAAGTAAACCAAACACAAATTCATTTCTATGACTACTAGTACAATTTACTAATACTACCAACACATAATAATAGCTACTAATACAATCTACCAACACATAATAAATAGCTACTAATACAATCAGTTGCTGCCAATAGAACAATATTAGAATTTAGACCATTCATTTCTTATAATTCACCACATTAAGCAAGCCTTTAAGTTGGCCTTATTTCAGCAAATATCTACATTCTCTAGGTTTCCACTTTCCAGTCAGGCAGTTACATTACTACAATATCAATAACATGCAATCTACTAATCTAGGGAGACTATGAGATTCTCAGCTAGGTGATACAAAATAATAACTACATGCCCTGCTATATACAATTGAATATAAAATAAACTTCCACAAAATACAAGCATCAAACTTAGTAAGTAGACGTAGCTTTTGAGACAGATATACAACAGAAAAACAGTAACACATAAATTTTATATGAATACAGATAGAAGTATCATTTCACAAGAAGAAGACTCTCCGGAAGAGAAGGGTTCTCACTTGCGAGTTGGAGCCTTGGAGGAGAAGGGTTTCTTTCTATGGCCTCTAGTGAATCTAAAGTGAGAAATCAAGTGAAACCCTAAGTTTAGTGTCAAGTGAATTTATATATGGAAGGGTATAATTGTAATTAAATAAATAATTATCAGGTTATCGATTCGAGTTATTAGTTTAATCGTTAATTTGCACAACCCTAATTCGCCACTTAGTGAATTTTTCATAGTAATCCACTATGGTCCTTCCCTTTTGCTTGCACTCCGCTAGTTTCGCCTTTAGTTGTTGCATCCATGGGCAGTTAATAATGGTGAACCACTCTCAGATGCTCATCCATAATGCTTCCGCTTCCTCTTTATGTGTAATTATTGAGCGAAGTGTCGCTTCTATGGTGTTGAGAATCCACGATACCAACAGTGAGTTTATAGTCCACCAATCTTCCAAGTCTGGCGATTCTTCTCCGGTTTCTTGATTGATCCGTCGACGAAGTCGAACTTGTTTCTTGCTCTTAGGACTGTCCTCATGGATCTAGCTCATTATTCATAATTTTCCCCCTTCAATTGGACGTGTGTCACCACAATTTCAGGGTTATCATTCGATGTAATAACGTAGGGAGATTTTTTTTTGGGCTTTGTTTTCTTCATCGGCAATTTCTTTGTTGGTATCGCCGTTTCTTTACCGTCACCTGTCATTATTTTAGAATTTTTTTGTTCTTTTTAACGTGGCTCTGATACCATATTAAAATCGAGACAATGACGAGAATTCAGGAGACACGAATAATGAGAGAATTATTTCTACTTTTCATTTATTATAATGACCTCCTTATATAGAGGTAAGATCCTCATTTTCCTAGTCTAATAGGACTACAAATCCTATATTACCATAATTATCAAAATCTATATTACCATAAATAGACCTAACCTGTTCTAATACCTTCGTCTCACTTTAACTTATAGTATGATAGTTTTTTTTGTCAATTTATGGGAAGCTAAAAGTATTTTAAAAAAATATATATACATATATATTTATTTATTTATTATAAATAGAAGTTGAGTTGTTTAGCTACATTTTTAAAAGAAAAAAGATACTACGACCGTTCTAATTGATGTGATGTTATTTGACTATACACAAAATTTAAGAAAATAAAGGATTTTTAAAAAAATTTGTGGTTTTACATAAGCCCCCCCCCCACACATATATATATATATATGGGGGGCTATAAATTATCTCGTTAAGGGTAAAATGAGTATGTTAAAGAATATGACTAATTATAGAAATATGTCATTCTTTTTTAAATTGATTAAAAAGGAAAGAATTTCACATAAATTAGGACAAAGAGAGTAAGTGTTTTGAGTAGTAGCAGAAATGTTTTTCAAAACTGAAAAATAGTTCTCCCTTCGTTTCAAAAATATTGTATGATTTTGACTTGACACAAAGTTTAAGAAAGTAGAGAAGACTTTTTAATCTTGTGGTCTTAAATTAAAGATGTGTTGAAAGTACAAAAATGTCATTTAATCTTGTGGTCTTAAACATGTCATGTGAAAAGTTGGAATGAAAGAGTTGCAAAAAAAATATTCTTTTTTAAACGGACTAAAAAAGAAAGTAAGACAAACTTTTTGAAACGGATGGAGCAGTAATTTTTTCAAAGCACTTTCAAAACCTTCATTAAGCACAAAGTATTCTTCTAATATTATTAAAAGTGAGTTTCAAATTGATTAACCAAACACAAATTATTAATTTTCAAAAATATTTTTTTCAAAGATATTTTTAACCAAAAGTACTTTTGAGAATAAAATAATTTTAGTAGATTGATCAAACAAACTATAATACAAGATGTCACTTTTTGATTATAGTATGACTAAAAAATATTGACGTAACAATAACAACAATAACAATTTACCGTCGTTTTCAACGGAATTTTGAATATATGAACCAATAAAATACTATCACTAGTTGCCATCAAACTACCTAAAGAATCGGTTGCCTATACTCCTATCAGTTGCCCACTACTGACTTTTTCCCAGCATAAAATCCTGTCATATGCAAATTGGAATTGTGATAAAGTTTTGTAAATTGAATAGCCTACGATTAGGAGCATACGCAAGGAATATTACTTTGGGAATATTTCCGAGTTTTCTTAATAAGAGTTTTACTAGAAACTTAAGCTAAATAGCTTCTTAGTGTATCATAGTTTCCAATCGAGTTATAGGACTTTCTAAATTGACTAATTGAATCCGAAAATTTTGATTTTACAAATTAAATATGTTAGAATATTGTGTAAATATTATTATTATTATGTATTAATGTAGTATCATTTTATATATGGTAAGTAGTAAAATGTTAATTAGGAATATTATGTTAATTAGGTAGAAGATTATTAGGGATTGATTAGGAAGATTAGTCATGATTTACTCTTCTACCTTAAATGTATATGGTGTATATATTGTTCCCTTTTAGGATGAATACATTGAGGAAAATACTTTCAAAGTCTTACATGGTATCAAGAGCTTAAGGAAAGATCCAAAATAATTTTATTTTCTTCCAAATTTTCGGTCCTCTTCCTCCCTAGAACCTTAGTTGGCCGAAATTTTTTTTTCATTTTTTCTTACTCCAGCATTGATTATCCTTCATCATAACCAATTATGTCTGAAACCAAATCATCCTTTCACCCTGCCCTTGCTATCTCAAACATCAAAACACATGTTTCCATCAAACTAGGAATGGAAACCGTTCATTATGCGACTTGGGCGGAATTATTCAAAATATGTTGTCGTGCTCACAAAGTTCTTTATCATATAATTCCTCCGAAAGATGGAAAGGGGAAAGACGTAACAAACGATGCAGACAAGGAATTGTGGGATACACTTGATGCCACAATCCTTGGTTGTATTTATGCAACAATCTCCACTGACTTGTTGCATACGATAATGGAACCGGATTCAACAACCATGGCGGCCTGGGAACATTTGCGAGATATTTTTCAAGATAACCAAAACTCCCGTGCTGTTACATTGGAACGGGAGTTCTCAATCATTGACATGGCAGATTTTCCTAATGTTTCTACATATTGTCAACGACTCAAAGTGTTGGCCGATCAATTAAGAAACGTTGGTTCACCAGTTACTAATAACCGATTAGTCTTGCAATTGGTCGCCGGTCTCACCGATGTGTATAGCGGCGTGGGAACTCTAATCCGTCAAAGTAATCCTTTACCACAATTTTATCAAGCAAGGTTCATGCTTGTGCTTGAAGAGTCGGGCTTGGTGAAAAAGGCATCAACTACTTCAAATTCTACCATGATTGCCACTTCTTCAAATGATGGTAATTTTTTTGACCCTTCTCAACAAAATAAGGGATAAAAAGGACGTAATAACAATAAAAATAAGGGTGAAAATCGCGAAAATCACAAAGGTGGAGGCCATCGAAATTCCGGTGGTAGCGGTAATGGCGGCAACACCAACTCCGGTGGTGGATAGTGGCAGCAGCACGACGGCAGGGGTGGTGGACAATGGCAGTAGCCCAACGACTAGCAGTGGCATTGGCCTATACCACCCAGCCGAGCCCCAACATGGGCCCATTGGCCAACCTCAGCAAAACAACCAATATTTTCCACACAATTGGCAGTAGCAGCAACAGGCCTAGCAGGCCCATTTCGTCGGGTCTGTTAACATATGCAGTGGCAGTGGGCCCAGCCGACCCAGTGGCATGATGCCCATTCAACAGGGGCCCACCCCACAGAAATTGAGTCCGCCATGCACACTTTTGGACTTAATCCACCGGATTCAAATTGGTATAAGGACTCCGGAGCGACGTCCCATATGACGTCCTCCCAAGGTAATCTCTCTTCCTATTTTAATTTGAGCAATGATAATGGAATAATTGTCAAAAACGGCCATTCAATTCCAATAAAAGGTTATGGTTCTAGCAAATTATCACCACTAAACCCACCACTAATTTTAAAGAATGTCCTTCATGCTCCCAAATTAATCAAAACTTGATTTCTGTTAGAAAGTTTACAACTGATAATTGGGTATCTGTTCGTTTTGACCCCTTTGGCTTTTCCGTACATGATTTTCAGAAGGGGAAGTTTCTCATGAGATGTGATAGCAAGTGGGAGCTCTATCCAATAAATCCGTCAACACAACAATCCAAGTTTCCATCTGTTTTTGCAGCCTTGGCACCATCTTTATGGCACCAACGTTTGAGACATCCGGGAGAGGCTGTTTTGGCATCTCTTAAACAAAATAATTTTATTTCTTGTTCTCAAACACGGACTCTAAATAAGTGTCAATCTTGCACACTTGGTAAACATGTTAAGTTGCTATTTATTTCCTCTACTTCATGCATCCTTTTGCCATTTGATATTTTACATTGTGATATTTGGACATCACCCGTTTTGAGTTCTCCTGGTCATAGATATTATTTGCTCATACTTGATGACTACTCTAATTATTTGTGGACATTCACTTTGTCGAAAAAATTACAAGTGTTTTTCACTTTTCTCACATTTAGACCATTCATACGAACTCAATTTGAACGTGATATAAAAAATATTCAATGTGACAATGGGAGGGAGTTTGACAATAAACTATTGTGAGATTTTTTCAAAACAAATGGTCTTAATTTTCGTCTGTATTGTCCTCATACTTCATCACAAAATGGGAAGGCGGAACACAAAATTAGAACCATAAACAATATTGTTAGAACATCTCTTTCTCATGCTTCACTTTCCCCTGTATATTGACATCATGCACTTCAAATGGCCACTTACCTGTTGAATATCCTTCCTCATAAAAACCTATCTTACCAAGCTCCTCTAAAAATGTTTTATTTACGAGAGTCCTCATATCACCACTTAAGAGTGTTTGGTTGTCTTTGCTACCCCCTCTTTCCATCAACCACAATCACAAAACTCCAAGCCCGGTCTACTCCATGTGTTTTCTTGGGATATCCTACTAATCATCGCGATTACCAATGTTACGACATTTATTCCAACATAATATTTATAAGTCGTCATGTAATTTTTGATGAAATAATTTTTCCATTTGTTAAGATACATACCACCGGGACTCATACCTATGATTTTTTGGATGATGATAAGCTTTCGTATCTAACACATTTTTTTCACAGTTCGGTACCCATTGTTAGTGTTGGAAACCATAATCCAGACCCTTTGGACCAACGATCGATAGCCCAATTGACTAACATTTCAATGCAGCATCATGGGCGTTCGGTTCCGAGGCCTAGTCCCACTGCCTCACAATATATCCGGTCCAGCAGCTTGGGCCAGTCTACCGCTACATGCTCAATTCCAGCCTCAACAAAATAGCCCACTGGACCATCGATTTCTCACCCCTCGGTCAGTGGCGTCCAGTCCACTGGCCCAACAAATCACCCGGTCACCCGTAGTCAACATGGAATTGTCAAACCCAATACCAAATATAGTCTTCACACCCAGGTCTCGAAATCACCTTTGCCTCGTAACCCAATGTCTGCTCTAAAAGATCCGAATTGGAAAATGGCCATGAATGATGAATATCATGCTCTAATTACAAATAGGACATGGAATTTAGTACCTCGTCCATCTAATGCTAATATAATTCGATCTATGTGGATTTTCAGCCATAAAGAAAAATCTTATGAAACTTTTGAGCGACATAAAACCCGTCTTGTAGGTGATGGGAAGACATAGCAGGTTGGTGTAGATTGTGGGGAGACATTCAGTCCAGTGGTCAAATCAACAACTATCAAAACAGTTCTCAGCCTGTCTCTCTCAAAAGGATGGTCACTTCATCAATTGGATGTCAAAAACGCCTTCCTACATGGACACATCAATGAAACTGTATACATGCACCAACCGTTGGGATACAGAGATCCTAAATATCCCAACCATGTGTGTTTGCTCAACAAATCATTAAATGGCCTCAAGCAGGCCCCTAGGGCTTGGTATAAGCGGTTTGCAGATTTTGTGTCACACATGGGCTTTTCGCACAGCCGTTCAGATAATTCTCTGTTTATTTATCGTCAGGGTAATCATATTTCTTATCTTCTTCTATATGTGGATGATATTATCATAACATCATCTTCAGACTCTCTTCGCAAGAGTATCATGTCACGACTTAGTTCTGAATTTGCTATGAAAGATCCTGGCACACTACATTACTTTCTAGGAATTGTTGTGATAAGACATACAAGTGGATTATTTCTCTCCCAGAAGAAGTATGCATCAGAAATAGTGAAACGAGCTGGAATGTCTTTCTACAAACCTTCGGCAACTCTGGTCGACACAAAGTCTAAACTGAGTGCCACCTCTAGCAAACCCTTTGCCGATCCAACGTTATACCTCAGCCTAGCAGGAGCTTTACAATATCTCACATTCACCAGGCCAGATATTACCTATGCAGTGCAACAAATGTGTATATTTATGCATAATCCAATAGAGGAACATATGCATGATCTGAAACGCATTGTGCGATATATTCAGCGCACTCTGGATTATGGATTACATTTATACACGTCCTCTATTAACAAACTTGTCACTTACACTGATGCAGACTGGGCAGGATGTCCGGATACAAGATGATCCACCTCCGGGTATTGCATTTTTCTTGGTGATAATTTAATCTCATGGTCCTCAAAAAGGCAAGCAACGGCTCAAGTACTGAAGCAGAATATCGTGTTGTGGCCAATGTTGTATCTGACTCGTGTTGGATTAGGAACTTGTTACTTGAACTTCATTGCCCAATTCCGACAGCAACAATAGTATACTGTGATAATGTTAGTGCAATCTATCTTTCAGGGAATCTCATCCACCATCAACGCACTAAACATATTGAGTTAGATATTCATTTTGTACGTGAGAAAGTGGCTCGCGGACAAGTGTGAGTGCTACATGTTCCAACGCGTTATCAAATCGCAAATATCTTCACAAAAGGACTTCCGTTGATATTATTTGAAGAATTTAGGGACAGTCTCAGCATTCACCGCCCTCCAGCTTCGACTGCGGGGGAGTGTCAGAATATTGTGTGAATAATATTGTTATTATTATGTATTAATGTAGTATCATTTTATATATGGTAAGTAGTAAAATGTTAATTAGGAATATTATATTAATTAGGTAGAAGATTATTAGGGATTGATTAGGAAGATTAGACATGATTTACTCTTCTGCCTTAAATGTATATGGTGTATATATTATTCCCTTTTAGGATGAATACATTGAGAAAAATACTTTCAAAGTCTTACAACTCACTCATTTTGTTACACCATTTGAATAAGTATGAAATTTAAAATATATATTATATAAGAAATAATAAAATACAAAATTAAATAATAATTCAAAGGTTAGCTTGATGGGAAAAAATATGATATGTAATAATCTTCCAAATCTAAGAAAAGAAGAAGCAAGTTTCACATAAATTTGGAAAATGAATTTATCTTCTGTTATATTTATTAAAATATATGAGTATTATTTAATAATAATATTATTCATATGATGTGTTCTTTCTAAAGAGTTGCTCCCTTGAGAAAAGTTGTGTCTTTTTATTCAATTTTAATCCAACCATTGCTTTCTAATAAAGCACCTGTTGGGAGACTTAATTATATTTATCTATAAAAGGCTTATTTTGGCAGAAGCCTTAGGGAGAGTTAGAAACATCTCTCTAATTTATTTCTACCATCTTTCAACATTAAATATATTCTATCATTTCTTCTAGTTGTCTTCTTTCAAAATCTTCATTCCTATTGGGTTGAGTTCTTGTGATAGAAGTGTTGGTATTCTATGGTACTTTATAGAGCAGTACGGGAAGTAATAACTATTACAAATGTTCGAAAGGATAAAAAATGGTCAATCTTCAAAACTGCCGCATGTGTGTTGTGTTTTGAATCTTGATCACCTTGCAAAGCCAATGTTGAGAACTGCCACAAGTTTGTTGTGCCTTAAATCTTGATAACCTGAAATCAAGAGACAACTAAATTTGGATGGTTACAACGTTGTGTGTTGAGTCGAGGATAGCCCTCTATCCTTAAGACAAGATTGCCCCGTATATATGCTTTTACGTTAGCGGGCAATAGTCTCCCAAGATAAAACAACACTATAATCTCAACGCTACAAAGCCAATAGGTTGAGCCTGGCGAAGAAAACAAATATGATTCGACTTGCTGAAGATATGGAATAGAAAGGAAGAGTTTCTCTTTACTCTTCTCTTTTGTCTCTGTGTATATAGTGTGTCTCTATAGTGTCTATCTTGTGTATACGTGAGGTTTTGGTCACTGTTTTGACTGATTTTCAGTCACTGAAAGTGCAATTTTTCGCCACTGTTTTTCAGTGGTTTACTGCCTGTTTTTGTGTCGTTTTCAGGTCTGTTTTCTGGCCTGTTTCTTGCTATTGTTTTTAGCCAAATGAAGCTCAATATATAGCATGCAAGAGGGGCTGTCCAACTGCCAAAACAAGGCTGTAATGGCCATTAAGGGAGGCCATTAAAACAGCCAAGTAATGGCTATTAAGGCCATTGAAAGAGGCTGCCCAAATGCCCAAGTAATGGGCTGTTAATGGAGAGTTAATCAGCCAAGTAATTACTGGTTAATGCTCCAAAACGCAGTCCAACGGTAGGCAGAAAAAGTCTCCAGAAATTTTGGGGACCAAACTGTAAATATTAAAACTTCAGGGACCAAACTGTACATATGAAAGAATTCTGGTCCAAACTGTACATATAAAATTTCAGGGATCAAACTGTACATCTGACAGAGTTCTCTGGTCCAAAAAGATAATACAGCCCCAGAACCGGACGGGCGGGCGGTGGCGGCGCGCGTGTGGGCTTAGCCTTGAAACCAAGCACATCTGGGTCTTCCCTCCTTTAAACACATGTGATACCCCTTGGGGTCCCAAACCCTTTACCAATTAGAGACTTATATAGAGAGCAATTCTTCCTATTCCCACCGATGTGGTAGATTTGTTCCACACCACATTTCCATGTCTCAAACACCTTACTTCGTGGACCAATATCTCTTTCATTTCTCAACGAAATTAGACGATTCTTGGCCCTACAGTCATCTACTCACTTCGTAGATCTTGCATGTGTAAAGAGACAAGGTCTCCAACATACGGAACACAAGTGTTTAATTCATCAAAAATGGGTGGACGCATCTCCCTGCCAAAGGCTAATTTCCAACAAGAAGAAGTCAAAGAGTGCAATTTTGATTTCGAGAGTAGGCATTGTATCCTAGTGATGGACTTTCCCATTAATTACTTACACAATGTGGAAAAATTACTATCCTAAAAAATGCTTTCTAGAAGTGTCTTGCTTATTCGTTCGTGTTTTTCATTGAATTATGTTTACGGATTTCTCTATTTTATTTGTTGATTTCACTTGCTCAATTTCACTCAATTGTAGCATTTTGAATATTATACAACAATTTTAGGATAATAAATATTCCTTTTAATGGAGTCTTCTTCATTATGCGAGAAAAAAACAATGGTGAAATTTGCAAGAAGAGCATGCAGTAACTTTGTTGACAGCAACAACCAGAGCCCCAATATTTCAAAAGTAATTGAATAATTTACTATTGGATTCAATGGGACAATGATGCACCAGAGATAAGGAATTTCTTTCAGAGTAGCAATTGCTTCTAATAGATGTTTGGCCGGAACGGCTAGCAAGCACATATTGAGGCTAAGTGTCTTTTCTCATTATCTTGTGATTTATATTTGCGAGTGAAAAAAAAGAAGAAAGTGAAAAAAGTTATTTTGCAGAGAAAAAATTACTTTTCAGAGAAAGAAAGTAACTCTGAAAATAGAGTTTTACTTTATTTATTAATTTATTTAATTTTCTGTCTTTCGTGCTTTATGAAATTCATATATATAAATGTTGGGATAGATTGTTTCAAAAATATTCTTGAGATCACGACAAAAATATTTTGTATTTTTGCTCGTGGGAGATGAGTTTCTTTAAAATTTATTCACGGGACTAATGTTCTCTTAATTAAAAGAGATATTCAGTGAGACAATACTGTTGGGTATAAAGATGCAGGAAACGGAAATTACAAGTAACTGCTAAGTATTATAAAAACTGAAATTACAATTGAACAATAAACTGAATTACAATGAACAATAAACAATAAACTGGAACAGTTTTTGATATGCTGAGTCGATTGTTTGCACTCTGTCTTTAAGACAATATTGCCCCGTATGTATCCTTTCTACGTCCTGGACAATTGTCTCCCAAGATAAAACAGCAAATGAACAAATGAGCAAAGGAAACTCAAGTGCTACCGTGAAGAATTTTGAGTAATGAAATGATGCTGGAAGGTTGTAGGAAGACTGAATTTGTTTCTGTTTGTGTGTTAAGTGTAGCTCAACAATGGTGACAAATGGTCCTTTGTATAGTTGAAGGAGAGGCTCATGAACTGCCCACATAAGTGTTATTACTGGCCAAGTAATAGCAATTATGGAGGTAGTAATTCCACTAAAATAAATGGTGAAGATGTGCAACGGATTGGCATTTAGGAAGAGTAACTCAGCCAAAATAAATGGCTGAATTGAGTGCTGGTTGACGTTATGTTCTCTGTCCAATTCTGACTTTCTTGAAACTTCAGGGACCAAACTGTATATATGAAAGAATTCTGGTCCAAAAAGATAATATCAGAAGAAGCACAGGCCGAGAACCCGGACCGGACGGGCGGCGGCGGCGCGCGTGTGGGCTTTCCTCGAACCGAAGCACATCTAGGTCCTCCCTCCTTTAAACGCATGGGATACCCCTTGGGATCCCAAACCCCAAACCAACCTTGAGACTTATAAACACACTTTTCCATGCTTCAAACACCTCACTTCGTGGACCAATATCTCTTTCATTTCTCAACGAAATTTGACTATCCTTGGCCCTCCGGTTATCTACTTACTTAGTATATTATGCACGTGTGAAGAACCGGATTCTCCAACATGCGGAACACTAGTGCTTAAGCCGTTAAATTTGGTCGGACGCAACTCCCGCCAAAGGCAAATTTCCAACAAATACTTCACTATATTCGACCCATTTCTGAGTCTCCCGCACTGCTCAAGTAAGTGTGCAACTCCATATGAGGACCTCCTTCTCTTCTGCCCACTCTCCGTTCACACGGTTGCACAGAAATTAAGTGTCATCAAGGAACTATATTTTATTGAAAGCAAATAAAGAGAAGAAAATTGGGTAAAATATTTTAGTTCCAAGCAGCTGGTACAAACAAGAGTCATGGAAACATTTTAACAAGATTTGTTTATATATAAAGGTTGCAGCCCAACCACCGTAAGAGAAACGATTAAGGTGATGATTCACTAATAAAGTAGTAACAAAATCATAACTCCACTTATTTATGAGTTTTTATTTTTTATGATTTTTGTGGAACATGCTTCATAAATGTTGGGTAGATGGTTAATTTTGTGATGATCTTGAAAGGCATACTAAATTTAAAAATAACATATTTGACATGTTTATTGTGATTTATTAGTCTATTACATAAAGATCATGTGGAGTTTGACTTTCAAGTTGTGGAACGATAAAATATAGATAAATTTTGTTTATATGTGAAAGTGTTTATCTTGAATTTGGTGTCTCTTGAAAAAGCATAATATATATTATTAGTGAATATTATGATATATTCATCATATATTTTATAATCAATAGTAGTGTATAATTATGGTAAATATAGAATCTTTATTCTATTAGAATTCAACATTGTACACACTATATATATTTGTATTCACTAATATATATTTATTATGTACTATGTGTGCTTGACAAAAGAGAGAGATACATTAATTGAGTTTTGTCTCCCATGTTAAAGTGTTTTAGCAGTACTATGAAGTATTTCTTTCTCGTCTAAAGAAACTGGAGAAGGGGTGATAGAGTCAATTTTAAAAGTTGCTCGGATCTTCAACTTATGAATTAGTGAAATGTATCAAAATATTAGAGTGATTCTTACTCCAATCTTTTCGGTATGAGGTACGTTTTTGTGAATTTTTTTGAGAAATGACTCGTGGTTGGTGAACAAGATCGATGCTTCAGCATTGGTGATGAGGTATTGATGAAAAACAAAAATTATTTTCTCATAGAGAATAAAAATGTTATTTCCATTCATTTGGTAAGTACTTTAAAATGATCCAGACACAATCATGTGGCAGTATACTTCTTGTGATGAAAATGTACATACATAATATTTTTCTGGTGAGTATTTTCTTGCTAATCAAATATTAGCAATTTTTTAAGGGGAAAAAGAAGAGAAAAGAATGGTTAATATATAAAGTGTTGTTACACAAGTGACGTTAAAATACTACATTAAGTGTAGCTTATAATAAAATATTAACATATCTTCTCATTAAATATTTATTATGTGAGAAGCGGTATTCATAGAAAACATTGAGCTATTACCATTTTAATAGAGATAATCTTGAATGACGTCTACTCTTTCATGTGAATGTCAGCTATACCTGAAAATTCATATTCTAAGAGTTTAAGGATTAGTCTTCATAAATTATCCAAGAAATGTTAACGCCGAGGTTACATTTTAGTGCATAAATATACTCAAGAAATAGTGGGGTGATAATACATACAAATGAATCGATATTCCTTTAAAGCCCATGTTTGACTATATACACTAATTTTTCACACAACGAGAAGGCTAAACTTTGTTCTTAACAGTCTCGAGCTTATAAAGTGGGTGATAAAGCGATTGTGGACACCTTTGATGAGACTGCTCATGCAAGTAAGAAAGTGAGAGGCCGCTTTCCACGGATTTTAATGGCGAATCCTAGAGAACTTGCTGAAAAGGCCCATATTAATTGGCGCCGCCACTGCAGAATAAGAACTCATGTATAATGCGAATATGAATCTTATATTCACATTCAAACTAAAGATTCAAAGCTGATTAGCTACCTTTAATTATGTGTTAAAGTGGAGGATTGTTATATATATTAAAATATATCACTATTATTTAATAATAATATTAATCATATGATGTGTTCTTTCTAAAGAGTTGTGTCCCTTAAACAAAGATTGTGTCTTTCTATTCAATTTTAATCTAACCATTGCTTTCTAATAAAGCACCTGTTGGGAGACTTAAATATGTTTTCATTTCTTCTAGTTGTCTTCTTCCAAAATCTTCATTCTTATTGGGTTGAGTTCTTGTGGTAGAGGAAGTCAAATAGTGCAACTTTAATTTTCAGAGTAGGCACTGAATCCTGCGGATGGACTTTCCTGTTAACCACTTACACGGTGTGGAGAGATTACTATCCTAAAGAAAGCTTCCTGAAGGTGTCTTACCTATTAGTTCGTGTTTTCCATTGAATTATATTTACGGATTTCTCTATTTTATTTGCTGATTTCACTTGCACAATTTCACCCCATTGTAGCATTTAAAATATTCTACAACATCTTCGTCTTTGTAGATATCGTCATCTGTTAACAAATAAATCTATCAACAATAATATTTCAGTAAAAGTTAGTTTTACACCCACAAAATTCATTTGACCTTCAAAGTAGCAGTATGAAAACATATCTTAAAATAGTGTCTTACGAGGTAAGAAATGAAAAAGAACTTATGAATTATCATATTTCATCGTCTTTTTTTGAGGTCAAACATTTTCATAAGATATTAACTTTCTTATTGATGATGCATCTGTTGCTTGTCTTTCACATAAAAAGTAAAATATTTACCTTCTTATACGTTTATGTCCTCACAAAAAGTGTAAAAAAAATTAATCGCTAAAAATTATGAAATAAGAAAAACGAAAAGATATATATAAGTTGCTCAACTAAAGCCTTTTTCTTAGGCCCCCGATTATTAAAGGCCCCAAAAAACAGAAATTACTATATTATAATATATATTTTATATTTTTGTTGTTAATATAAGATTTCAAATCTTAATATATTTTAATTGGGTCGAGGTTGTACGGTTGAATGAGTAAATAATGATAAATTCTCTCTCACTAAATTAAATAGTTACGTATTAAGTAAAGTTCTAAATTTGGTGAATCATATGCTCATCCATTTGCTCTTTTCCGTTTAAATACAGTGTTTTTATATGTGGGAGAGTTTTAAAACATGGCATATGTCTAACTCACACATTACATTTTGCGTTCTTGCCACTAGATTGAGGTCATGTAGGTTTCTTTCGTATCTTACTATTATATAAATTTTATAAAAAAATTAAAGCATTTTAATATATTTTATTTTTAGGCCATCAAATTCGTTGAAGCGTCGTCCAATTATAATAAAAATAAAAATAATAATGATTACGATATCATTTTCAACTGAATTTTGTAGAAATGAACCATTAAAATACTGGCAACCACTAGATGCCAATAAACTACCAAGAGAACCGATTGCAAATAAAATTACTCCTAATAGGCAATTCACAATTGTAGTCGTACCGAATAGAAGTAATACAGTAGATTACAACCCCACAAATTATCTGATTAAATTTATAGAATCTTAACACAACATGCAAATTATTTACGTGCATATATAATTGTACTAGAAGGAGATTTGGAGTTACTGATAAAGCTGATGTCATGTGACTAGAAGGTCATATGTTCAAGCCGTGGAAATGACCTCTTACAGAAATGCAAAATAAAATTGAGTACAATAGATCTTTGTGGTCCGACTCTTCCCAAAAACCCGCGCATAAAGGGAGCGTGCACCGGACTGCTTTTATATATATATAATTGTACTACTGCAACGGGACCACAGGTGTCACTAACGGCACCGTGAATCACGCCATGAGAGAGGACAAAAACAACTAACGCCCTTCAAATCATCTTCATTAGGCGACAGATTAACGGGAACGCACCAATTAGTTGTATAATTATTTTCAACTGATTTTTGAAGGAAAGAATTATTATATCAAAAATATTTATGTGTATTTGTTTTGCACCAAATTATGTATTTTTTTTTTGTCTATTTAGTCAAAAGAAATAACTCGGTAAAAAAGGAAAAATCACAAGCAATATAAGAAAAAACATAAGTATTTTTACACTACACCACTTTCAAAAGCTAAGGCAAAGAGCAGCCCAGTGTACTAAATTTTTGCTATGCGCGGGATTTGGGGAAAGACCGGACTACAAGGGTCTATTATACGCAATTTTACCTTACATTTTTACAAGAGGTTATTTTCACGACTTGAACTCATGACCTCTTAATCACATGACAGTAACTTTACCAGTTACTCCAAGGCTCCCTTCACTACTTTCAAAAGCTAATTAATATGAAATCAAAGTATCAAACACGATAATAATTAATGTAACAAACCGCCAATTTTGGCAGATTCACGTGTAGCAAGAAGAAGAGTAACACGAAAAGCGGTGTGGCAGTGGCACCGATAATACATATTTTAAATTCTAAAGTTCATTCCATGCATGTTCCTTATCATTTTCTTTTGTTTGATCGAAAAATATGATGAACGGTTTCATAATATTTGAACCTTCAAAATAACAAGTGATATATAATTTTGGAAAAGGCATATAGACTTTAGTCTTCGTCCTTATAGACATTGTCAACTGCTGTCGCAATGAACAAATTTACGTAATTACAACATATTCAATATAATCTCACAAATAGAATTTAAAATAACGATAAGATCTACCTCTCACAAAAAAATTCGTTGAAAAATATATTTTTCTACACGAATTGCTTGAACTCGTAGCTTTCAAAGTAGTATCAACGTGTCTTACAAGTACAAATGAAAAGTAGCATTGCCTAATATTATCAGAGGTCAAAGGTTTTCACGAGATATTGACTTTCTTATCAATATTACCCGCGTTTATAGTTCTTTGCATAAAAAACATGGGTTACTAACGGTAAAAAATGGATCTTGGGTCTAACTCAACCCCAAAAGCTAGTTTGTAAGGTGAGGATTGTCCAAATCCATATAAGGAGTCTATGTTCCCATTCCATTTTCGATATGAGACTTTTAACACTCCCTCGTACGCCCAGACTTTGTTAACTGGAGCGTGAACAATATAATTTGAGGACCCAACACCGGTGAACATGGAATTGGAATGTGTCTGACTCTGATACCATGTAAAAAATGGATCTTAGGTCTAACTCAACCCTAAAAACTAGCTTGTAGGGTGAGGATTGTCCAAGTCCATATAAGGAGTTCATGTTCTCATTCCATATCATACTCTTAACACTAACTTTCTTATTGACATTAAATTCATTTTTTACCCTTTGCAGGAAAAACACCAACAATTTTATCTTGAAAAGATTATGGAATGAAAAGAGTGAGATAAGATAAAAATTTGTTATACACCTTCGTCTCACTTTAACTTGCAATGTAATGATTTGATTGGCCAAATTTCTGAAAAGCCAAAAATATTAAAAAGATTTAAAATAGTATTTATGTATAGAGTTGAGTTATTTGATCAAGCTTATAGGAAAATTAAAATGTTTTTGAGTAGTAGAATAAACTGTTTTTTAGAATTTGAAAAAAAAAAAATTAAAAGCATTTTTGAAATTTTGGTCAAGAATAAATTATTGTTCTAATATTGAAAAGAGGTTTTTCAAATTAATTAGTCAAACATAAATTATAACTATCTATAAATATTTAAAAAATACTTTACAGAATAAGTAGATTTAAAAGTTTGTCCAAATAAGTTATAAGATAAGATATCACTTTTTAGTTGCAGTAACACCAACAATGATTGTACTATCATTTTCTTTTCAACTGAATTTTGAAAGAATAAACCACTAAAATACTAGTACCACTATTTGCCACCAAACTACCAAGAGAACCGGTTGCCTATATTAGCATTTGCTTCTTTTGTCCCACATTGGAAAAACATATTTGTATCCCATGTAATAGACCCTATATAAAGGGTTTTACTTGCTTTTCTTTTACTTGCACTTTTAGCTCTCAAGAATAATATTATTTTATTATCTTGTTATTGCTTTGTAAGAATTCATGTTATGAATAAAAGACTTTCATGAATTCTATCATGGTATCAGAGCCAAGAGCACAAGTTAATATTTTTAGCTCGATCGCGGATTCAACTTCGCGGTGAGTTAGTTGGGGGTTTGTATGCAGCACGCCCCTGGTATCAGTTAAAAAAAATTTTGGCTTGTTTTGGAAGCTCGTGCTCGTTTGGTCGCTCGTGCTCGTTCGATCTTGGCTTCCACATCCGGGTTTCGTCTTTTGGCTTCCGATCGATTGGTGAGATCTCGCCCTTTTTATTTTATTTTGTTGCTTGGGATTGCCGCTTGTTATTTGGGATTCTTTGCTTGTTATTTGGGATTTTCTGTTTAAAATTCATAATGGTGGAGGTGATGATTCTTTGCAAACTATTGGTGTTAGGTTAGATGGAAAAAATTATTCCTATTGGAGCTATGTCATGGTAAATTTTACGAAGGGAAAAGGGCTTTGAGATTATATGTCCTGAAAAACCAAATGTCCTAAAATTGGAGATGAAAATTTTGATGAATTATTTAGGACTTGGGAGACCAATAATTCAAAGATTATTACTTGGATTAATAACTCTGTTGAACAAAGAATTGGTGTTCAATTGGCTAAGTTCAAAGCGCTAAAGAGATTTGGGATTATTTGTCAAGATTGTTTGTGCAGAATAATTTCTTTGTTAAATATCGATTACAATATGAAATTCGTGCACTAGTACAAAATGACTTGGGCATTCAAGATTATTTACGTGCAATGACCACTTTGTGGGATCGATTAGCTATGAGAATCCCATCAATTGCAAGCATGCGATGCTTATATAAAATGCAGAGATGAAGATCGTCTTGTTCAGCTATTGATGGGTC
The DNA here is from genome assembly GCA_029783415.1 of Anisodus acutangulus. Taxonomy (NCBI): domain Eukaryota; kingdom Viridiplantae; phylum Streptophyta; class Magnoliopsida; order Solanales; family Solanaceae; genus Anisodus; species Anisodus acutangulus. The sequence goes on from CM056490.1 coordinate 55,946,692, forward strand.
TTCGGTCAGAATTTGAGAATTGTCGTTCAGGCTTATTGCACCGCAAACCCTTACCATCTGTTGAAGATGTGGTAAATGAACTTATGGCTGAAGAAACATGTTTGAAGACTCTAAAAGGGGTACATAAGGCTTCTACTTTTGTACTGGCAGCTCCTTCGTCTACACCAGTCCTTGCAGCTCCTACACACCAGTATAGAATATCTATCGTAGGTAATTGTAATTATTGTAAGAAACCGGGACACTGGAAGAATCAATGTCCTGAGCTACGGAAGACGTCAGGTTCTAAGCCTCCACATTCGGGACAAGGACAGAAGTCTTCTCAACAGAAGCCATATTCTAGGGGTCAATTCCAGAACTTGTATCCACCGACTCAGGCTGCCTTTGTGCCCTCTCTTGATCACCCACCAGGAGCCTCTGTGAGTCACAAGATCGATTCTCAGAGTGACCAATTTCAGTTCCTCGCCTTCCAACGCTTTCAACAAAATTCTCAGCCTTATGCTCTTTCTCGTTCCTTCCGCCATCACCATCTATTGGTTCAGGTATCATTTCGCCTTCTTGGATCTTGGACTCTAGAGCTGGAAATCATATGTCTCCTGATTCTTCCGCCTTTGTATCTATGTCTTGACTCCCTTCCACTTTGTGATCACGATGGCACACCTATGCCATTGACAGGCATTGGCACCATTCATACATCCACTATATCATTACCTGATGTTTATTGCATTCGAAAATTACATATAAATCTTGATTCTACTGGTCAAATATGTGACTCTGGATGTTTTATTGGACTATTCCCTAATTCTTGTTATGTGCAGGATCTAAAATCCAAGAGAGTGATTGGGACATGGCGTAGAAATGGGAGAGGTCTATATGTTTTGGATGAGCTGCATCTTCCTACTCATGCAGCAACTATGCCTGTTAATCTGTCTTCTTTTCATTTAACACATTCCTCTTCGAAGTTTTATTTGTGGCACTCTAGACTTGGTCATGTATCAGGTTCTCGCCTGCGTTTTATGTGTAATACTGGTGTTCTTGGTGATTTACAATCCGATGATATTTCTGATTGTAGTGGATGTAAACTTGGAAAATTTTCTGCTTTGCCTTTTAATCTTAGTACTTCTACTTCTTCTGCACCATTTGATCTAGTTCATTCAGATGTTTGGGGGCCAGCACCTATCCCTACTAAGGGTGGCTCCAGATATTATGTTTCCTTTATTGATGATTATACTCGTCATTGTTGGGTTTATTTGTTGAAAAGACGCTCTGATTTTGTTCATACTTATGTTGAGTTTCAAGCCTATGTGAAAACTCAACATTCTGCCATTATTAAATGTTTTCGGGCTGATTTAGGAGGTGAATATACTAGTGGGGATCTTTCTGGTATTTTCAAAGCTGATGGTACAATACATCAGTCTTCTTGTACTGATACACCACAACAAAATGGGGTAGCCGAGAGAAAACATAGGCATATTGTTGAGACAGCTAGATCCATGCTTTTGTCCGCTAGTGTACCTAGTGAATTTTGGGGAGAAGCTGTCCTTACATCTGTTTATCTTATTAATAGGATCCCTACCTCTCAAAATTCTGGTATTTCTCCGTATGCTAGACTATTTGGTCACACCCCACTATATTCCCATTTGAGAGTTTTTGGTTCTACATGTTTTGTTCTACGTCCACATGCAGAGCGTACTAAGTTATCTTCTCGTGTCGCCATTTGTGTTTTTCTTGGATATGGGGTTGGGCGTAAAGGTTATCGTTGTCATGATCCGCTCGGAAAATTGTATGTGTCTCGTAATGTTTCCTTTATTGAGCATGTTCCTTTCTTTTCCATCCCACCTACCTCATGGTATGACAAAATCGACCTTATTGATATTGATCCCTTTGATGCCGATTGTCCATCCGATTCTACATCTATATCATCTGCTCCTTCTCGCCTTCTCGGCAGGTCCCATGATATTGATACTCACCCTCCTACGCCTATTTCGTAACCTCTTGTGGTTGCAGATCCAGATCCACCTCGCTATCCTAAACGCACTCTGCGATCTACTCAGGTATCCGATTTTGATTATTCTTGCTATGCTCCATCATTCGCTTCCTTTCTAGTTTCTATTAATTCTCTGCGAGCCTACATCCTACTCGAGGCGACTCGTGATCCTCTTTGGCAAGAGGCTATGAATGAGGAACTGGTTGCTTTGAACAAAACTGGTACTTGGGATTTGGTTTCTCTACCGACTGGTAAGAAAACTATTGGTTCTCGATGGGTGTACAAGATTAAGACAAAGTCTGATGGTTCTATTGAGAGATATAAATCTCATTTGGTTGCAAAGGGTTTTGCTCAAGAATATGGTATGGATTATGAAGAGACTTTTGCACCCGTTGCAAAGATGACATCTGTCCGGGTTCTTATTGCAGTGGCCTCTGTTCGTCATTGGCATATTTCACAAATGGATGTTAAAAATGCTTTTTTAAATGGGGATCTTCAAGAAGAAATCTACATGGTCCCTCCACCTGGTGTTTCACATAGTCCAGGACAAGTGTGCAGGCTTAAAAAAGCTCTGTATGGTCTCAAACAAGCTCCAAGAGCTTGGTTCGACAAGTTCTCCACTGTAGTATCATCTCTTGGGTTTATTTCCAGCTTTCATGATTCGGCGTTATTTGTTAAATCATCCCCTGCAGGTTGTATTTTGCTTTTGTTGTATGTTGATGACATGATCATTACAGGTGATGATATTGATGGTATTGCAAACCTAAAATCTACTTTATCTCGTCGTTTTGAGATGAAAGATTTAGGTCATCTACGTTACTTTTTAGGCATTGAGGTAGCTTATTCTGAGAAGGGATATCTTCTCTCTCAGTCTAAGTACACTGCAGATATTCTTGAGCGGGCCCGTCTCACAGATACTCGTATAGTTGACTCTCCTCTTGAGGTTAATGTTCGATATACACCTCATCGACGGGGATCCTCTTCCCGATCCCACTTTATATCGCTCGGTTGTAGTACCTCACCATTACTCGCCTACGACATTGCATATGCCGCTCACATTGTCGGGCCGGTTTGTTTGCTCTCCTACATCCGTACATTGGGTCGCGATTATGCGTATTCTTCGCTATCTTCGAGGAACGATTTATCGTAGTCTCTTGTTTCCATCGACCTCATCCTTGGAGCTTCGTGCATTTTCTAATGCAGATTGGGTCAGTGACCTAACCGATCGGAAATCAACCATCGGTTATTGTGTATTTTTAGGAGATTCACTCATCTCATGGAAAAGTAAGAAACAAGATGTGGTTTCTCGCTCTTCAACTGAGGCAGAGTATCGTGCTATGGCTTCTACTACGTGTGAGATTGTATGGTTACGTCGGTTATTGGTTGATATGGGTGTCTGTCTTTCCTCACCAACGCCGATGTATTGTGATAATAAGAGGTCTATTCAGATTACGCACAACACGCTCTTTCATGAACGTACCAAGCATATTGAGATTGATTGTCATATTATTCGATATCATCTTCAAGAAATAAGACTCTATCCTTGCCATTTGTCTCATCTTCGATGCAACTTGCAGATTTCTTCACAAAGGCGCATACCTTAAAGCGTCACCGGTTCTTTCTTGGCAAACTCTCGATGCTTCTGTCTACACCATCGCGAGTTTGAGAGGAGATATTAGCATTTGCTTCTTTTGTCCCACATTGGAAAAATATATTTATATCCCATGTAATAGACCCTATATAAAGGGCTTTACTTGCTTTTCTTTTACTTGCACTTTTAGTTCTCAAGAATAATATTATTTTATTATCTTGTTATTGCTTTGTAAGAATTCATGTTATGAATAAAAGACTTTCATGAATTCTATCAGCCTATACTCTTACCAATGGCCAATATTGACTTTTTCTTTGCATAATAAAATTCGATCACAGGCAAACTGCAATTGTGACAAGCCTTGAAATCAATTCTACAGTTAGCATAAATAATAATGAAGATAATTATTATTCAAAAAGTTTAAAATAATAATTGATAATATCAAATCGCATAACAGTGCATGAATTAGAAGCAACAAAAGGCAATTTAACATATTTTTCAAGAGGACATGAGCGACAAACATGAGAATTACGAGTTCTAGTACACTCAATAATTTTTTTTGTTTAACGGAGGCAAAAACAGGTGTTCCCAGATGACCCAAACGTTCATGCCATAAAGAAGGCGCTAAAGCTGCAAAAGTGGATGGTAACGCGGCTCGATGTGTGGTAGTGGTGATTGAATATAACTCGCCCTAACTATCACATTTCATTAGGTGCATCCCCGTCAGAAAATCCTTCACGGAAAACCCAAAAGGATCAAATTCAACCGAAATCGAATTGTAATTGGTAAATTTTCTAACTGAAACCAAGTTTTAAATCAATTGAGGAGCATGTAGGACATTATTTAAGGCTAACGGTGGGTTCGGGGGAAGGGACACGTTTGTATTATCATAACCACGAATTGGAAATGAATAACCATTATCGACAATTATACCACGATTACTGTTCAAATTAAAATAGGATGAGAGATTACCTTATAAAATGTAATATGAGACGTTGCTCCGGTGTCCATGTACCAGTTTGCGGATTGAGCTCAAGAGTGTGCATCGCGGCTTCGATGTCGGTTGGTGTGGCTACTGTCGAATGGGCATGCTGTCACTAGTTCGGCTGTGGGTGTGGCCCAAGCACGCTGGGTTGCTGGCCATTGGGTTGTTGCTGGCCAGTGTGCCTTGGATTAGGCCTGGCCCAAGTTCCCGAAGGAAAAGGGCAGGGTGGTACAGCCCAAGGCCACTGCTAGGCCTAATACGGCGGTCCACTTCCCGACTAGGCCCGTGGCTTCCATGCCTGACCAGACTTTTGCTGCTGGCCACCGCCACCTCCGCCACTCCAGTGGCCAACACCTTTGCCACCACCGCGGCCACCGCCATGATTTTTACCGCCATTATTTTCATTTCGTCCCCTTTAACCACGGTTTGGCGGTAAATTTTCAAATTGTGAAGAGTTATCATCGGACAGAGTGGCAATCATGGCAGAATTCGAAACAGTGGCTGTCTTTTTGGCAAAACCCGCTTCTTATAGTATGAGCACAGAAAGGGCTTGGTAAAATGGCGGAAGAAGATTACTTTGGCGGATGAGTGTACCAACGCCACTATACGCATTAGTGAGACCGGCAACCATTTGTAAAATGAGCCGATTGTTAGCTACCGGCACCTGACGTTCTTGAATTGGTCCGACAAAACCTTGAATCGTTGACAATATGCAGATGCATTGGAAAAATCCGACATGTTAGTGCTGGAGAATTCTTGCTCAAGTGTGACGGCCCAGGAATTTTTATTATCTTGAAATATGTCACATAATCGATCCCAAGCCTCCATTGTCGTGGAGTCGGGTTCAAGAATCGTATGCAACAAATCACTCGAAATTGTGACATAAATCCATTACAGAACTGTTGCATCGAGGGCGAACCATAATTTCTATTCATTATCGGTTTTCGACACCTTCTCCTTGCCTTTTTTTGAAGGAATTATGTAATGGATAACCCGGTGTGACCTACAATGAATTTTGAAGAGTTCTGCCCATGTCGCATAATGAACATTTTCCATCTCAAGAGTGATGGAGATATGAGACTTAATAATTTAAACAGCTAGGGCTGGATGAAAATTTGATTTCGAGTTAGACATGGCTGACGGGACAAAGAAGAGGAAGTGGACGGCGGCAAGAAGAAGTCGGCGGCAAGAAGGATTTTTAGGGTTTAGTGGAATTTTTGGATTTGGAACTTTTCCTAGAATCTGATACCATGTAAGGAATGTAAGAAATATCTTCCTTGCCTATTTCATTCCAAAGAGGTAGTAAATATACCCATGATACAAGCATCATTCTAGACTGAAATTAAGGTAGTAAATAACTAAATATACATTTATCATATATAAAATATACTGAAATATTATGTACAAATCATAATTATTCTATCAACTATTATATTATATTAATAATCATCATTAATGTCATGCACATAGTAAATTTCAAGTATGAATATCTAATATATATATATATATATATTTCTCATAGTGATCTGATTTAGACTAGAAAATTTTCAAAATCATATATTTACTATCTCCCCCACATCAATTATTTCTTTAACAAGAAAGCATTGATGATTCGTGCTTGGTTTCAATGCTAAATTTGAAGATGAAAATCGTAAGATTTTGTTGTTGATGGACAATGCTACTCCTCATGACATCGAGGAATACGAAGATCGACTAACACATATTAAGGTGATTTATGTAGCTTTAATTATATTCTTTTAATGATAATATTGTGCTAACATCTCGTTATAGGTTCATTATCTTCCACCTAATACGACATCACATCTTCAGCCCGCAGATGCCGGCATAATTACAAATTTTCAGATTAAGTATAAAAGTCATTTTATCAAGCATTTGATTGATGAATATGAGCGCAATGAAAGCCACACATTATCTGATGACAACAAGTTCAACTTACGACATGCAATTAACACTCTTGTAGAAGCATGAAATGATGTTAAGACCTCTACTATTTTCCATTGTTGGAGAAATACCGAAATTCTACCTACAGATCAAAACCTCAATATTGTTGTGAAAATTTAGAACTTGTTGAGGTTGTTAGTAGTGTGTCATCACTTATAGCCCAATTTTCATCTCATAACACCAATCAAGCAATGAATACTACCACTTATACAGAGTTCGACGCAACTCTTTCAATCCTTGAAACTTACACTGATGAAGAGATTAATGCACAAGTGATTGGAATGGAAAAACAAGAGACAACAGATACAGAAGGTGACAACGAAAGTGTTGATGAAGAGGCTCAACCTATTGCTACTTAGGGTGAGATAGAATAGTCAATTGTTAAACTCTTAGACAACCTTCAAGGGAAAGCTATTGAATTCTCATTTGCTGAAAGTTTGGACAAAATTCTTCGTCAATTCAAGCGTTATATTGTCGCTAAGAGACTGAAATTTACGAAACAACCTACAATTGTAGAATTCTTACGTCAAACTTGAAATCGTGTTTAAATTCTCAATTAATTTTAAACGCATATGTTCCTTAGATTTCAATTATTTATCGGTATGGTACAACTAGTCATGAAATTATTTATAATTTATTAGTTTTTTTATTTTTTAATTAATGAGATATGAAAATCAATTGAGATTTTAAAATTAACAAGTTGTATAATATTTTCATTTATAGCATAACAAGTACATAAAAATAATTATTTGCATACTTTCGTTTATAATAGCTAAATAAAATCTAAACATTAAATGTTACTAATATATAATAGCACCTCATTAGAGCGATCATGAAATTTTCAGATAAATATTATAATTATAGAGTGATTTGACGATATAAGTTGTTGAAGACTTTCGTCTTAGTTTGACTTAGAATATAAGATAAGATGTCACTTTTTGGTTGCATTGTTATCAAGAAGATTGACCGCCTCCCATTAGTAATAACTAATAACTAATAACTAATAACAATGAGTGTATTGTCCTTTTCAACTGAAATTAGAAAAAAAAAAAATGAAGCAATAAAATACTACCACTAGTTGCCATCAAACTACCTAGGTCTCTAGATTGCCTATACTCCTATCGATGGTCCACTATCGGCTAGTACCTGTGTTGAGATTTTGATCTATTTGAATTAGCGCTGACTAACACTCATAAAATTTGTCTTGAAAATATTATGAAATTAAAATAACAGAATAAGATATATAAGTCGTTCAATTAGATTTTCCTCTCCTATTAACTTGTAGTATAAGATAAGACGTCACTTTTTGGTTATAGTGTGACCAAGAAGACCAACGTGTCAGAATAACAATAACAACAACGGAAAAAGGTTGAAAATGATCCTAACCTATTGAAAATGATTTAAATTTGTCCTAACTCCATCTATTGGACCACAATTTAAACTTTTGAAAATAGATTTTTAGAAATTTTCAAGTTTTTTCAAATTTTCGCTTGCTAAAATTCAACTGTATTTTCATGTCCAAACAAAACATCAATAATTACTTAATATTCCTTTTCAACTTAACTTTAAATACTTTTTTTTTCCAAATATCAACCAATTCATATCTAAAAATCTATATATTAATCAAAAGTTGAATTCAAATTCTGAAAATGAATTTTTTTTTAATAAGAAGTAATATATCCCCTTAATCTATTATTTGGTGTAAACTAAGTTAGTCGAATTAGTAAATCTTCATATGCTTATGATAAAAATTTATCTGTATCACGTATTTATAGCTAACTAAATAACTAATCTTAAAAATTAACAAATCAAAGTGAAATTATCACTTAATGTGGTTAAGTGTTAAAAATACACTTCCTCCGTCTCAAAATACTTGTTATGTTTTTTTAAAAAGTTAATTTGACTAATTTTTAAAATTAAATTAGATTAATTTAATATTTTAAAATTAAAATTTAAATATTCAAAACTATATGAAAATTACTATAAATTACAATTTTTTCATATTAATATAATAAAAATATAACTTAAATTATTAGTCAAAATTCATATAATTTAACTCTACATAATATGACAAGTATTTTAGGACACATGAAATACATACATTCACTTGATTCAATGCAACAATCCGATATAAATAAATTTTTATCATAAATATAATTAGCGGAAAGAAAAGAAAAGACGACCGAAAAGCAAAAACTGGTAAAGATAAGATTCTATACCTCGGAAATAACGAAGGTTTAATTTAAAAATTGGCCTACTATTTGTCTGTTTCTACAATATAATTTTAATATAGTCAACACGGCTGATAATGGGTAGCAAAAGGTAGGTTTTACTTGTGTGTTTAGGCTCTTTTTTTCTAGCGTAAGTTCCACAAACTGGAAATTTTTAAGCTCGATAGACATTGTCAAGAGCTGTCACGATGAGCAAATTTATCTACAATAATTTTCTTTTTTTTTCTAAATAATTTTACATACATGATTTGTATGAAAAAGTATCTTGCGATGTGAGAAATAAAAAGATCATTACCTAAAAATCATCTTTTTTTTCTAAGATTCAAAGTTTTCACGACGTATTAATTTTGATATAATTTTCTTATCAACGCTACACATGTTTTTTATTCTTAGCATAAGAAGTACGGGTTACTGACTTTCTTAACATTACATATGTTTTTGCATAAAAAGCGGGATAAAGAGTGAGATAATACATAAATTGTTCAGAACCTTCATTTCACTTTATCTTGCAGTATAATAGTTTGTTTGCAAAGTTGATGAGAAGTTAAAAATAATTTTTTAAAAAATACATATTTATTTTAATTAGAAGTTGAATTGTTTAGCCAAAGCTTTTACATAAAAAAAAGTTTCACTCCGTTTCAATTTATGTGATGTTATTTTACTAGACAAGAAAAAAAGGATAGAGTAAGTAATATTTTTGAATAGTAGTAGAAAATTTTTTGATAAGCCGGAAAAAAAAAATCAAAGCACTTTTGGAACCGTTCCAAATCGTTAGCCAAACAAAAATTGTTATTCTTCAAAAAGAAAATTAAAGACATTTTTAATTAAAGATATTTTTCAAAATAAATTACTTTCTATGTTCCAATTTATGTGATACAATTAGAATTTTGAGAGTCACATTTCTTCATTTTGACTGTAATTCGAACATACATGCGATCTTTAAGTTTTTTAAAATAATTTACATACTTAGAACCTACATAGAAAAATATTATAAGTCATAATAATTAATAATTTAAAATACTTAAAAGATATATGAATAGGCCACTATCAAAAATTTCTTATTTTACTCTAAAAATAATATACCACATAAATTAAGACAGAAAGAATAATTTTAGAAGATTGACCAATGGACTATAAAACAAGATGTCACTTTTTGGTTACCGTATAACCAAAAAAGTTGACGAGACAGGTATAACAACAATAATAATAACAATGATTGTACTGTCGTTTTCAGCCGAATTTTAAATATATGAACCAATAAAATATAATCACTGGTTGCCATCAAACTACCTAGAGAATCGGTTGCCTATACTCATATCAATGGCCCACTATTGACGTTTTCCTAGCATAAAATCCTGTCATATGCAAATTGAAATTGGAATTGTGAGAAGTTTTGTAAATTAATTCTACTGTTAGCACAAATAATAAATGAAGATAGTATATCGTCCAACAAATTTTATATAACACCAAAATAAAACAATAAGGAGTATACGCAAGGAATATTTCTGAGTTCTCTTAGAGTTTTATAAGACTTTTCAAATTGACTAATGGAATCCAAAAAAATTGATTTTTCAAATTAAATACTAGCTCATTTTGTTACACCATTTGAATAAGTATGGAAACAATAATTCAAAAATTAGCTTGACGGGACAATATGATATGGAATAATGTTCCAAATCCAAAAAAAAACAAGTTTCACATAAATTTGGAAAAGGAATTTGTCTTCATCCTTGTAAATATCATCGATAGTTAACAAACAAATCAATCCGATAAATATTTCAGTAAAAATTAGTTTTACGTACACGAATTGCGTGAATTTTTTTACGTTCAAAGTAGTAGCATGAGAACATATCTTTAAAAAGTGTCTCACGAAGTGAGAAATGAAAAAAAACTTATAAATTAATATAATCGTCTTCTTCTGAGGTCAAAAGTTTTTATAAAATATTGACTTTCTTATTGACTATGCATCAGTTTCTTATCTTTCGCATAAAAAGTATGAGATATTTACTTTCGTATTAGCATCATATACGTTTATATCTTTCTCAGAAAAAAGCGTAATAAAATATATATTGTTCAAGATTTTCGTCTCACTTTGACTTGCCGTATGAGATAAGACGTCACTTTTGAGTTGCACTGCGACCAAGAAGATTTGATGATGGCCAATTATAATAACAATAACAATATCATTTTCAATTGAATGATAGAAATAGTTAAAATACTATCACTAGATGCCAGCAAACTATCAAGAGAACCGGTTGCCTATAAAATTAATAGGCAATTCACAATTGTAGTCGTACCGAATAGAAGTAATATAGTAGATTACAACCCCCACCATTATCTGATTAAATTTATAGAATCTTAACACAACATTGCAAATTATTTACGTGCATATATAATTGTACTAGAAGTAAGAGTTTTTGAATAACTGTTGCTGACATTTGACTAGAAAATCAAAGGTTCAAGCCGTAAAAACAGTCTCTTGCAGAAATATAAGGTAAGACTGTGTACAATAGACCCTTGTGGTCCGGCCTTTTTCCGAACTCCGCACATAGCTGGATCTTAGTGCACCGGGCTTCTATTTATTTATATATATATATATATATATATATATATATATATATATATATATATATATATATATATATATATATATATATATAATTGTACTACTGCAACGGGACCACAAACGGTGTCACTAACGGCACCGTGAATCATGCCATGAGAGAGGACAAAAACAACTAACGCCCTTCAAAGCATCTTCATTAGGCGACAGATTAACGGGAACTTTAACAACATCACCAATTAATTGTATAATTATTTTCAACTGATTTTTGAAGGAAAGAATCATTATATCAAAAATATTTATGTGTATTTGTTTTGCACCAAATTATGTATTTTTTTTGTCTATTTAGTCAAAAGAAATAACTCGGTAAAAAGGAAAAATCACAAGCAATATAAGAAAAAACATAAGTATTTTTACACTGCACCACTTTCAAAAGCTAATTAATATGAAATTAAAGTATCAAACACGATAATAATTAATGTAACAAACCGCCAATTTGGGCAGATTCACGTGTAGCAAGAAGAAGAGTAACACGAAAAGCGGTGTGGCAGTGGCACAGATAATACATATTTTAAATTCTAAATTTCATACTTCCATGCACGTTCCTTGTCATTTTCTTTTGTTTGATCGAAAAATATGATGAACGGTTTCATAATATTTGAATCTTCAAAATAACAAGGGTTAGATAAATTTGGAAAAGACATATAGACTTTAGTCTTCGTCCTTATAGACATTGTCAACTGCTGTCGCAATGAATAAATCTACATAATTACAACATATTCAATATAATCTCACAAATAAAATTTGAAAATAACGAAAAGATCTATATCTGACAAAAAAATCATTAAAAAGTATTTTTTTTCTACACGAATTGCTTGAACTCGTACCTTTCAAAGTAGTATCGAAGTGTCTTACAAGTACAAATGAAAAGTAGCATTGCCTAATATTATCAGAGGTCAAAAGTTTTCACGAGATATTGACTTTCTTATCAATATTACGCGCGTTTATGGTAAAACATGGGTTACTAACTTTCTTATTGACATTAAATTTATTTTTTATCCTTTGCATGAAAAGCACCAACAATTTTATCTTGAAAAGATTATGGAATGAAAAGAGCGAGATAAGATAAAAATTGTTATACACCTTCGTCTCACTTTAACTTGCAATGTAATAACTTGATTGGCCAAATTCTGAAAAGCCAAAAATAGTATTTATTTATAGAGTTGAGTTATTTGATCAAGCTTATAGGGAAACAAAAATATTTTTGAGTAGTAGAGTAAATTGTTTTTTAGAATTTGAAAAAAAGTAATTTTTTTTAAAAGCATTTTTGAAATTTTGATCAAGAATAAACTACTGTTCTAGTATTGAAAAATAGTGTTTTCAAATTAATTAATCAAATATAAATTATAACCATCTATAAACATTTAAAAAATACTTTATACAATAAGTAGATTTAGATGTTTGGCCAAATAAGTTATAGGCTAAGATATCACTTTTTGGTTGCAGTTTGACCAAGAGGGTTGATGACAATATAGTTAGAATAATTCAAAAGTTTGTTTGAATAAGATATATAAGTCATTCAATTAGATTTTCGTCTCCTATTAACTTGCATTATAAGATAAGACGTCATTTTTTTTGTTATAGTGTGACCAAGAAGACCAACGTGTCAGAATAACAATAACAACAACGGAAAAATGTTGAAAATAATCCTAACCTATTGAAAATGATTTAACTTTGTCCTAACTCCATCTATTGAATTTCCATTTGCTAAAAGTTTGGACAAAATTTTCCGTCAATTCAAGCGTTATATTATCGTTAAGAGACTGGAATTTACGAAACAACCTACAATTGTAGAATTCTTACGTCAAACTTGAAATTGTGTTTAAATTCTCAATTAATTTTAAACGCATATGTTCTTTAGATTTCAATTCTTTATCCGTATGGTACAACTAGTCATGAAATTATTTATAATTTATTAGTTTTTAAAATTATTAAATAATGAGATATGAAAATCAATTGAGATTTTAAAATTAACAAATAGTATATTATTTTTGTTTATAGCATAAAAAGTACAGAAAAATAATTATTTGTGTACTTTCATATATAACAGCTAAATGAATATATAACATCACCTCATTAGAGTGATCATGAAATTTTCCGACAAACGCTATCATTATAGAAATTTTTTACTGTATATGTTGTTCAAGACTTTCGGCTCAGTTTGACTTACAATATAAGACAAGATGTCACTCTTTGGTTGAAGTGTTATCAAGAATATTGACCGCCTCCAATTAGTAATAACAATTAGTGTATTGTCCTTTTCAATTGAAATTAGAAAAAAAATGAAGCAATAAAATACTGGCACTAGTTGCCATCAAACTACCTAGTTAATCTCACGCCACGTCATGTTTGTTGAGTACGTTTTCCCGTTTGACAACATCCAAAAATTTTGCGACACTAATTACGAATTCCTTGATGACTCGGACACCTCACCTTTAATCTAAAATTCACTACAAAATTCGCACCATCAGGCCGTCCCGCCAACTGTCCCGTTAACCCCACCCTACTGCCCAACTCGTGACCGTGCCTGCCCCCGACACCCAAACCCTGCCATCCCTAACCCATGATCGTGCCTGCCTACCCGGCACCCAGCCCCTACCCATCCCACTGCCCAGCCCTACCCCTTGACCGCCCCTACCCACACAGCACCCAACCTCTGCCCATCTCACTGCCCTGCCCCTCACCACTATCTAGTCCCGACTCCATCGCCCAGTCCAGCTCAGCCCACTCTCAGCTCTCCTACCCCACCCGTGACCATCCCCACACACCGCATGGAAAACCCATGCACAACACGGGATTTCAAACCATAAAATTCACTTTAACCTATCCACTCAAAACCATCTCGCCCATTCCTAAAAATCTAAAACTAGCCAAACTCGACCAAAATTGGAATGCGGCTATGCGTGAGGAGTTTAATGCATTAACCAATCAGCACATTTGGCATCTTGTTCCAAAACCAGAAATAGGTGAATGTGATTCGTTGTATGTGGCTTTATTGTCACAATTTCTGAGATAGCAGAGAGCTTGAACGCCACAAGGCAATACTTATGGCTAATGGTACTGGTCAGCGGGAGGGTGTTGATTGTGGTGAGACGTTTAGTCCGGTGGTCAAACCTGCCACCATTCGCACATTATTGAGCATATCGATGGGAGAAAATTGGCCTTTTCACCAGCTTGATGTCAAAAATAATTTCTTACATGGGGACTTGAAAGAAAATGTTTATATGTATCAACCGCCTGGCTTTGTGCATCCGGAGGTTCCTCATTATGTATGCCGTCTTCGTAAGTCACTCTATGGTTTGAAATACCCACTAGGGCTTGGTATGAGAGGTTTGCTACATACATCATACAAATATGGTTCATGTGCAGCAAGAGTGATCATTCCCTATTTATTTTTTTCATCGAGGTACTGACACAACTTATCTTCTTTTATATGTTGATGATATTGTTCTGATATCTTCTTCTGATACTCTGAAACACGAGATCATTGCCCTGCTCAAATTCGAATTTGCTATGACAGATTTTGGTAAGTTGAGTTATTTTTTGGGGATATCAATGACCAGATCCGCACATGCCATGTTCTTGTGTCAGTGTAAGTATGCAGAAGAGATTGTCTATAGGGCTAAAATGGCAAATTACAAGATTATGCACACTCGTGTCGACTCCAAGTCCGAACTCAGTACAAATGATGGAGATTCGGTTAGTGATCCCTCTCTTTATAAGAGTCTCGTAGGTGCTCTTCAGTATCTCACATTCACTCGGCCAGATATTGCATATGCAGTTCAGCAGGTGTGCTTGTTTATGCACGCTCTTAGGGAGCCTCACTTTACAACTCTTAAGTGTATCATTCGATACGTTAAGGGCACTCTTGACTATGGACTTCATTTATATCCCTCAGCACCGACTAGATTGCTCTCCTACATAGACGCAGATTGGGTTGGTTGTCCGGACACCCGTCGCTCTACGTCCGACTATTGTGTGTTTCTGGGGGATAATATCATATCGTGGTCTGCCAAGCGGCAAGCCACATTTTTTCGTTCGAGTGCAAAAGCAGAATATCGAGGCGTTGTAAACGTTGTTGCCGAGATATGTTGGCTCCGAAATTTCCTTCTTGAGCTTCGTTTTCCCATACGTTAGGCATCTTTGATTTACTGTGATAACATATCTGTTGTCTACATGTCTCATAACCCGGTTCAGCATCAGCGAACCAAATACATTGAGATGGATATTCACTTCGTTCGTGAGAATGTTGCAATGGGTCACGTTAGGGTGTTGCATGTTTCTTCTTCGTATTAGTACGCAAATATCTTCACAAATGGGCTTCCTTGGCAACTATCCCTTAACTTCAGATTCAGTCTCAGCGTCCCGCCTCCTTCCGCTCTGACTGAAGAGGTGTGATAGTGAATATATTCCATATATATTCACAGTATATTCTGTACATTATTTTAATATAATTAAGGTAAAATAGAGATCCTAATTCTATTAGGACTACAATTGTATACTCTATATATATTACATTAATAAGATAACTTCATTAAGGAGAATTACACTATTCTACGCTTATCATAAAAAGTACGGTAACTAACTTTCTTAACATTACATATGTTTTTGCATAAAAAGCGGGATAAAGAGTGAGATAATACATAAATTGTTCAGCACCTTCATTTCACTTTAACTTGCAGTATAATAGTTTGTTTACCAAGTTGATGAGAAGTTTAAAATGTTTTTTTTTTAAATACACATTTATTCTAATTAGAAGTTGAATAGTTTAGCCAAAGCTTTTACAGGAAAAAAATTTCACTCTGTTTCAATTTATGTGATGTTATTTTATTTTACTAGACAAGAAAAAAGGGTAGAGTTGGGATGGAGTAAGTAGTATTTTTGAATAGTAGTAGAAACATTTTTCATAAGCTAAAAAAATAAATTTTTCAAAGCACTTTTGGAACCGTTCCAAATCGTTAGCCAAACAAAAATTGTTATTCTTCAAAAAGAAATTTAAAGACATTTTTAATTAAAGATATTTTTCAAAATAAATTACTTTCTATGTTCCAATTTATGTGATACAATTAGAATTTTGAGAGTCACATTTCTTCATTTTGATTGTGAATTCAGATATACATGTGATCTTTAAGTTTTTAAAATTAATTTACATATTTAAAATCTACATAAAAAAATATTATAAGTCATAATAATTAATAATTTAAAATACTTAAAAGATATACGAATAGGTCACTATCAAAGATTTCTTGTTTGACTCTTAAAAATAATGTACACATAAATTGAGACACATAGAATAATTTTAGAAGATTGACCAATGGACTATAAAACAAGATGTCACTTTTTGGTTACCGTATAACCAAAAAAGTAGACGAGACAGTTATAACAACAACAATAACAATGATTGTACTGTCGTTTTGAGCAGAATTTTAAATATATGAACCAATAAAATATAATCACTAGTTGCCATCAAACTACCTAGAGAATCGGTTGCATATACTCATATCAATGGCCCACTATTGACGTTTTCCTAGCATAAAATCCTGTCATATGCAAATTGAAATTGGAATTGTGAGAAGTTTTGTAAATTAATTCTACTGTTAGCACAAATAATAAATGAAGAGAGTATATCGTCCAACAAATTTTATATAACACCAAAATAAAACAATAAGGAGTATACGCAAGGAATATTTCTGAGTTCTCTTAGAGTTTTACTAGAAACTAAAGTTTAATAGCTTCTCAGTGTAACATAATCTTCAATACAGTTATAAGACTTTTCAAATTGACTAATGGAATCCAAAAAAATTGATTTTTCAAATTAAATACTAGCTCATTTTGTTACACCATTTGAATAAGTATGGAAACAATAATTCAAAAATTAGCTTGATGGGACAATATGATATGGAATAATGTTCCAAATCCAAAAAAAAAAAGTGCAAGTTTCACATAAATTTGGAAAAGGAATTTGTCTTCGTCCTTGTAAATATCGTCGATAGTTAACAAACAAATCTATCCGATAAATATTTCAGTAAAAGTTAGTTTTACGTACACAAATTGCGTAAATTTTTTGACGTTCAAAGTAGTAGCATGAGAACATATCTTAAAAAGTATCTCACGATGTGAGAAATGAAAAAAAAACTTATTAATCATCTAATATAATCGTCTTTATCTGAGGTCAGAAGTTTTTATGAGATATTGACTATGCATCAGTTTCTTGTCTTTCGCATAAAAAGTACGAGATATTTACTTTCGTATTAGCATCATATACGTTTATATCTTTCTCGGAAAAAAGCTTAATAAAATAAATATTGTTCAAGACTTTCGTCTCACTTTGACTTGTCGTATGAGACAAGACATCACTTTTGAGTTGCACTGCGACCAAGAAGATTTGATGACGATCAATTATAATAACAATAACAATAACAATATCATTTTCAACTGAATTGTAAAAATAATTAAAATACTATCATTAGATGCCAATAAACTACCAAGAGAACCGGTTGCCTATAAAATTAATAGGCAATTCACGATTGTAGTCGTACCGAAGAGAAGTAATACAGTACATTACAACCCCCACCATTATCTGATTAAATTTATAGAATCTTAACACAACATTGCAAATTATATACATTCATATATAATTGTACTAGAAGGAGAGCCTTTGAGTAATTAGTAAATTTAATGTCATGTGACCAGGAAGTCATAGGTTCAAGCCGTGGAAACAACCTCTTGCAGAAATATAAGATAAGGCTGCACAATAGACCATTATGGTCCGGCCCTTCTCCGAACCCCACGCATAGCGGGAACTTAGTGTACCGAACTATTTTTTTATATATATATAACTGTACTACCGCAACGGGACCACAAACGGTGTCACTAACGGCACCGTGAATAATGCCATGAAAGAGGACAAAAACAACTAACGCCCTTCAAATCATCTTCATTAGGCCACAGATTAACGGGAACTTTAACATCACCAATTAATTGTATAATTATTTTCAACTGATTTTTGAAGGAAAGAACTATTATATCAAAAATATTTATGTGTATTTGCTTTGCACCAAATTATGTATTTTTTGTCTATTTAGTCAAAAGAAATAACTCGGTAAAAAGGAAAAGTCACAAGGAATATAAGAAAAAACATAAGTATTTTTACACTACACTTTCAAAAGCTAATTAATATGAAATTAAAGTATCAAACACGATAATAATTAATGTAACAAACCGCCAATTTGGGCAGATTCACGTGTAGCAAGAATAAGAGTAACACGAAAAGTGGTGTGGCAGTGGCTCCGATAATACATATTTTAAATTCTAAATTTCATACTTCCATGCACGTTCCTTATCATTTTCTTTTGTTTGATCGAAAAATATGATGAACGGTTTCATAATATTTGAACCTTCAAAATAACCAGTGTTATACAAATTTGTGAAAGACATATAGGCTATAGTCTTCATCCTTATAGACATGTTCAATTGTCGCAACAAATAAATCTATAATAATAATAATAATATATTTAATGTAATTTTATAAGTGAAATCTTCCGAACAATTAACAGATCAATCTGTAATAAAAATTTCATCAATCTTCGTCCTTTTATTCTTCCCATGAAAATGAGAATAAATTTATCTTAAAAATTCCGTAAAGAGTGAGATAGATATCATATAAATTGTTAAAGACCTTTGTCGCACTTTAACTTGTGGTGTAATAGCTTGTTTAGCCAAATTTTTGAAAAGCTAAAACTAATTAAGAAAATTTAAAATATTTATTTATAGAGTTGAGTTATTTGACCAAGGTTTTAGAAAAACATAAATGTTTTTGAGTGGTAGAATAAAATATTTTCAGAATTAGAAAAAAGTATTTCTTTTCAAAATTCTTTTGAAATTGTTCCTGTCCGAAATGTCTGCCGTCTATCGGCTGAAGAAATCGGATGACAAATTGATTCCTTAACTAAGCGATTTCGGCTGAAAGCGGAACTCTAACTTCCAGCAATGGGTTTCCCAACTACTCCAGAAAGCGTTAGGACGGTGATTGAGTAAACTAAGTGGTAAGAAACATAAATACAACTGGAGTGTAGTAAAGGCGATAAAGATAAAATGAAGATATGTAAAATCAGTTGTTTGATTGATTTGTCGTATCTATTCAGTATAAATGATCCTATATTTATAGTACAAGAAAAATAAAACGTGATCCCCCTATGTTAGCCATTAAATTACCCATTAAATCCACTAGCCAACAATGAGGAAGTGGTGCCGATTTTTACTCCTTATTGTTTCCTCTTGCACGATTAATGGCACTTCCTTCTAGCTATTACTGGTTGTTACCGTTTCTTGGGGTCTAGAAGATTCTTTGACTTGGTCTTCAAGGCGTACAAATTTGTGTGGGTATCAGTCGTTACTCGGAATTATGACTCGGCCAGGCTACCGTAATAGCCGATGAAGCTTTTCTAGCCAAGGGCTAGAACTAATAGATTCGGCTATGCGTCAGTTCAGTTATCGACTTAGAATATCGTTGCCTGCTCATTTTGAGATTTCCACATACGGTTGTCACTCGATTCGGCTAAACACTTAAAAGTATTTTTGAATGTTAACAATTTCCCCTACATTAACTCGAGTGCGGTTTTTGAGTTGTTGTATTCAAGAATAGCCATCGTTTCGTGTGGCAGCCGCGGGTGTCATTTCAATCATTTTTGCCCTAAATACATGCAATGATGATTTTCTCTAAAAAGTTTCTTCTTTTCAACCGAGGTGTCTCGGCTTCCACAACTAAATTTCGATGCATTTCAGCCACACGTTTGAAAGAAAGTAGCCCCAATGCGTTTCAGCCACATCTCCAAAAAAGATATTTAAGGAGAGATATCCCCCCAAAGGTTTCTTACTTAATCTTCAGTCGTTCCCAAATTCCTTTCCTTCTCCAAAGAACCATATTTCCTTAATCAGAAAATCATGTCGTCATCTTCCTCTCCATCTCAAGGACCAGATAACAACAATTTGGCTGCTGATGACCTTCGTCGATGAACAATTGGTTCTTGCTCCCTATGGTACATCTGAACAGGGCGACCTCCTTCTTTCTCGGTATCTTAGCCCGAAAAATTATGACCTTCCTATTACCTGCGATTGGTTCACCGGCGATCGATGTCAGGCTAGCCTGCGTACCTGGCCGGCCAAAATTACCAATTACTCTGATTAGTTGGAATGAGTGAAGTCGGACAGAGAGGTCGCATGGGTCTCTATGGCGCCATTGTGCTATCGGAGTTTGATCTCTCCTATAACATTGGTCTCATATTCGCTTTCCTCGGTTACTGGTCGACTACTGTCAACGCCTTTGTTTTCCCCTAGGGAATAATGACCCCCACACTGCTCGACGTGACGACGATACTTGGCCTTTCGATAATGGGAGCCAAAACGCATGTCTTAAGCGACATAAATGTCGCCGACTTGGGCATCAAGGTCTCAAAGACTTCTTCCAGCTATGGCCACTTTATGACCAACAACAGTTGAATATCGCCTCTTTCAGTCGACGATGCTGAGCATCATGCTTTCCTGCTCTTTTGGTTCAGCCGATATTTTGTCTGCACAGGATCTTGTGCAGTCGTGAAGGAGCTGGAAATTTATGTGGCGCTAGTCGTTTTAGGGGAAGATGTCAGTTGGGCATCTCTCTTCCTGACTTATCTTTATATAGCTCTTGGTGATGTCCATGCAAGGTTAAGGGACTCCAGAAATCTGGATACCTTAGCCGGTTCCCTGTGGTTCCTTTAGCTGTGGATCACCCTGTATTTCCCGGAGTTTATTCCTGATGATTTTGATGACCGCAGTTTTCTATTAAACTCGATGGTGCTAGCCGATACTCTTGGGAAAATATCCTTCTTACCCCAGGACACTTTCACTGCAGTCACCACCCTACATGGTCTTTCTCGAGACCATTACACAGATTGGCAACCAATCCTCAAAAGATGGGCCTCCCCTAATTGGGTCCGTCAAGTAGCCGATGACAACCTTACATTCTCTCAGCGGAGAACTATGGCCCTCACATAGGGGCATATTCTTACGGGTAGGGATCTATTGGGTGGCTTGAAGCCCACCTCTAGAAACAATAAGTTGACCACAGAGCCCTATCGGCCAAACTTTGTGGCAAGGCAATTCGATCTCACTCAGCACGTACCATGGCCTTACCGCAGTGTTGATTGTTCAACCCAACGCTGCATTCTTAATGAAAAATAGGCAAGGAAAATAGCCGATCACAATCTTGATTGGCTCGCCCTATTTGACTGGAAGTCGTTTCCCAAAGAGCAAATATCATTGTTGCTTTTGACGATTGGTGGAACATGACCAAGGAGATATTATTCTAGTCTCCTCTAGATGTCTACTGTGATCGGCTGACCCTGACAAAGAGAAAAGATACCCAAGACACCTCTAAACCGTGGACGAAAGAGGCCTCTCTGAAAGTTGCTCCCCTTAAATCGGCTAGACCTGGTTGCCTCAAGGTCTTCCATCAGGTTGCGGCAAACGAAAAAAAAAGGTAAATTTCTTTCTATATATGTGTCAGCCAGATTATTCTTGTGAATTTTTGGCTAACATCTCTTATGCGTCTTTCAGCAACTTAATCCCCCCAGCGTTTGTCGATCTGGAGACCAATTCTAACAACGAATCCTCGCCACCTAGGAAATATGTTCCTAAGCAACCTAGGCGAAGCGGAGGGGTTGTCATCCGAGATCATAGAGAGGAAGAATTCCACATAACCAAAGTTCCTGTTTCTGCTGAAGAAGAGGAGAAATTTGAGGTATATCCCTTGTGTGGCTTACCTTCGCATCGGCTATCTTTCAATATTTATGTTTCCTGTATGCCCTTCAGTGACCACAACTAACAAGACGCAGACGGCTGCAGAAAGTGTTCGATGCCTCTCTTCATATTGGAGTGTCGCCCTCTTCGGCTCATGCTTCCACGCATCCGCATGATCCATTATCGGTTGTCCTCAAGGCAAAAATTTCTCATGACAAGGCAGCCGTAGAGGTATACCCTTTCTCTTATGCTTGGTCTTTCACTATTTCCAAACCCTTGCCTCTATGCTGAACCTGTCCTTTCTGTACAAGAGACGGCTGGAGATAATCCCTCGACTGAAACCAACCCAATTGATGACTCAGAAGCACCAGCCAAGATCATCCCTGAAGACGTGCTTCTGCAATATTTTGGCTCAGTCGACATTGCACCTTCACCATCCTCGCCTGTTGGCATTCATGTAGAGTAAGTTGATGAGTCTCTTGCCAGGGGGATCCCGACCAGCAAAGAAGAGTTCTATGCTTTGAGGGCTTCTCTGTTTCGATTGTCAAAAGAAGCAAAAGATTCCCCGATTTTGGCAACCGCTTATAATGACATGGCTTTGGCTCTAAATAACTTATTTGCTTTACACAAAATGGTCAAAGATAGCTATGATTAGACGGTCGCTGCTCTGCAACACTTGGGGTCTCTTCGGCAAGAGAAGAGCCATATTCATACTTCTTTCAATGAGGTGAATGCAGAAAGGCAATAGAATGTCATCCAAAGGAATGACTTACATGAGAAACTGTCAAAACTACGAGCCGATTTAGAGAGGATCCAAGCGAAGATAAAGGTTATTACTTCGTCCATAGGCGCCTTGGAATTGACTATTAAGGCTCTCCCACACTTTTTTGTTTTTGCAGGGCATTTATTTGGATAACAAGATCCTAGAACTTGGTAACCACTATGTGGTTTGGGAATTGGATAAAAAAGCGGGCAGTGAACGGCTGGCCCAACTGGATAATGAGTGGACTGCGTGGAAAATATACTTGCTCAAGCAACGCTAACCCTCCATGCTAGTTTTTTTGAAGTGGTATCCGATGGAACTTATTCTTTGGTTATGACTACTCTTTTGCAGTTGATCCCGTTGCTCAGTTGTCAACCGACATCCTCATGGACTTGCAATTCGAAGCCATCTATGCTTCTGTTACTTAAGAGGTATTGTCAGAAGCCGAACAGTAGCCAGATGACACTCTAGTAGCCGACACTTAAGCGTTTACCGAGACCCCATCAGTGGTAGTGGCTGAGCCTTTGTTGGATGCGGAAAGGGGAGTCCCAGAAGAAGTAGGAGCAGATGAGGTAGTAGCCGTTGGTGCGTCTGCGGCTACCCAAGATGACCAAGCAGCCGTAGATTCGGCTAATCCTGGGACCTCTATAACTGGTGATGTAATGCAACCTCTAGCTAGTGAAACGCCAACCAACTTGGCTTCCTAGTTTTATTGAATCCAAATTGAAGGGTCTGTTTTTGTGACCAGGCAGTCGATCTGTGGTTGTTGTTTACTCATGCATACCCCAAATCGAAGGGTAATATTTTTTTAAGTATTTGTCGTTTACGTTTTTGTCAAGCTATTCATCATGCATGTCTATTAGTCGATATGTGTTGCCAGCAATCCGTTGGCTTACTACGAATGGCCTTTCCCAATTTGGCGACCATTGGCCGAATTTACGATCTTTCGTTCCAAGCGGCAACATGGTTTTCCAAACCAAGTCTCCTCTGGCAAACCTCTTAAGCTTAACATGTTTGTTATATGCTTTGGTCATTTTTCATTTACCGGCTTCGATTCTTTCTAGGGCCATCAGTCGATCTTCATCTAGCTGATCTAACTCCAATAGCATGGCCTGCTGACATTATTCTCAGCTTAAAGAATTTTGTTTGGCCACCCATAATGACTTAACATTAATCTCCAAGGGCAACACTACATCTTGGACATAGGTTAGCCGATAAGGTGTTGTCCCAGTAGCTGTAGACTTAGAGTTTCTGATTGCCCAAATACCTTCATCCAAAGTGAGATGTCATATTGTCGGTCTATCCTCCACATTTTTACTGATTATGTCCACAATAAACTTGTTAGTTGCCTCGGCTTATCCATTTGCCTGTGCATAATAAGGCGAGAATGTGATCATCTTGATCCCAAATTTCTCAGCTAAGGCTGCCACCTTAGAACTAGTGAACACCGTCTATTGATCAGTTGTAATCGTCTCAGGAATACCATATCTATATATGATCTAGTATTGGATAAACTTAATGACATCTGTCTGATGAACCCTCTTTATCGGTTGTTCCTCTACCATTTAGTGAAGTAATCGGTAACTACAATAATAAAATTATGTCCTTTAGCCGATTGCATGTGAATCTTGTCGATGAGGTCCATAGCCCATCCTCTAAAAGGCCAAGGCTTCACGATCGGGTATAATAACTCAGTTGGTACCCGTTGGATTGGTCCATGTCTCTAACACTCTTCACACCCTTTTGCATATTGAAAGCAATCGACCGTGATGGTAGGCCAATAATAACCATGGTGATAAATCAACCACTTCATCGTTGGCCTGGCTCTGTGTGATCCACATATTCCTTCATGAACTTCTCTCATGACTCTTATGGCCTCTACTTTATCAATACACTTGAGTAGCACTCCACTTATGCTCCTTTTGTAAAGATCATCATCAATGAGCACATACTTCAAGGCTCTCCTCTTAACCTTAAAGTCCGTGCAAGTGGAAAGATCTCTTAAGTAACCGATTAACACCTACTTGCATGAGTCGATCTGGTCCATGGATAGCACTTCGGCTGGCAGCTCATCATACTCTAGAGTGAGTAGAGACTTCCTAAAGCCAGAAGCTTCTTATGCTAAGTCGTTAGCCTCAACATGCATGCCCCTAGGAACATAACTTAACGTAGATGATGCGAACCCACTAAATAACGTGATAGTCGTTCTGTAACGGGCCAACAAATTTGGATCTGTGCAGTCATATTCCCCAGCCAGCTTCTCGATAAATAGCTGAGAGTCTCCACGAATCTTGATGCATTTCATCTTCATAGACACTAGGAGTTTGAGTCCCATGATGAGAGCATCGTATTCAGCTTGTTTATTTATCAATTCAAAATCTAGCCGATAAGAGAACCTCCACGTTTTATCTCTAGGATTGGTTATCATTATTCCGGCTCTGACTCCTTTCTGGGTTCTTGACCCATCAAAAGTTAGCGTCCAAGGGACGACGTCCATACACGCAGTAGAGGGAGCGCATGGGTCCTCCGTATCTACACAAGGGTGGTTTTCCAAGAAATCGGCTAACGCTTGACCTTTGACAGCCCTGAGTGGCCTATACTCGAGAGAAAATACAGTGAGCTTGATTGACCATTTCATTAGTCGTCCTTGCAAAACAGGTTTATTCAATAAGTACAGACGATGTCAATTTTGCACAAAATGTGAACCACATGTGGCATTAATAATGTTCAAGTTTTGTACAAGTATAGAATAAGGACAAACAAAGCTTCTATATAGGGGTATATCTAGTTTCAGCCTCATTTAGCATTCGGCTAAGGTAGTAAACTGACCTTTCGGTTCTATCATCGGCATCCTGTGCTAACAGGCAGCCGATAGACAAATATGCAGTCGAGATGTACAACTTCAACGGTTTCCCTAGCATGTGAGGCACCAGCACATGAGAAGTTGCTAAGGCCTTTTTAATTTGGTCAAATGCCTCTTGATGTTCCGGGCCCCATACTAGCTCTTCTGGCCCTTTAAGCCTAAGCAAAGGTGAGAAAGCATTCATTTTGCTAGCTGAATTAGATATGAACCACCTTAGGAAGTTGATCTTCCCTAACAGGCTTTGCAACTCCTTCTTTGTTCTAGGTGGTGTAGATTCCATTACTGCCCATGCTTTGTTATGATATATCTCAATACCTTTCTTATGTACCAAGAAGCCAAGGAAGTTGCCAGCAGATACTCCGAACATGCACTTGGCTGGATTCATTTTAAGATTATGAATCCTCATTCTTTTTAGCGATTGTTCAAGATAGGTTAAATGGTCTTTGAAGTCCTTAGACCTCACCACCACATCATCAATGTAGACCTCCACAGTCTTGCCGATCAAATCATGGAAGATGGTGTTCATTGCCCTCTAATAAGTAACACCAGCATTCTTCAGACCAAACGACATAACTATTCACTCGTAAATGCCCAAGGCTCCTTGACACCTAAAAGCAGTCTCGTGAATGTCCTCATCGGCTACTGCTATATGATTATAGCCAAAGTATCCATCCATGAATGTCAACACACCATTAGCGGCTGTCGAATCGACTAGCATATCGGCTATAGGCATAACATATTCATCTTTGGAAGTGGCTAGATTTAGGTTCCTGTAATCAATATATACCCGAACCTTGCCATTCTTCTTCTTGAGCGGTATAATGTTTACCAACCATTCCACATACCTAGCCGTTCTGATGAACCCCGGCCTTCAGTATCCATTCAATCTCAACTTTAATTTGAGGCATCAGTTGAGGGTGATATCTTCTGGGATGTTGTTTATGAGGTGTGAAACCCTTCTTAATTGGCAATCTATGTTCTACCAAAGTACGTGCCAACTCAGGCATCTCATGATAAACCTAAGCGAAGTAGTCTTTATACTGCAGTAGAAGAGCCGTTATGCTTTGTTTATCCTCCTCCTTTAGCAAACCACTAATATTTGTTAGCCGAGGGACTTCCTCAGTACCCAAGTTGATATCTTCCATATGATCCTGAGACTCAAAACTAGGCATAACCCTTCTTATGGGAGATTCAAGTTACATCGGCTGCCAGTGTTTGTTCTCTGTTGTAGTCCTCTACCTGTAATACCTCAGCTATCCTTGCTTCAGAACTTAGAGCAGTCAATCGATGCCATATATCACGTATGATTTGGGTCTCCTCAATCATCTAACTCTTTCAAGGTAAGCCGTAGTTCGGCTAATTATTTTAATTCAAAACCACATAGAGTAAGATTGCAGTATTCCCAATATCCTTCTTCGTACTGCTCCGCGACAGCTATGGGATACACATAGGGTGAATAAAAGACAGCCTCCAAGTTCTTAACCCTTGCTTGAAATGGGTTATCATCGGCTGGGACGATTTCTATCTTATCTCCTTCTCAGAAAATGAGTTTTTGATGCATGGTAGAAGGAAGACATCGGCAGGTGTGAATCCAATCTCTACCCAACAGAATGTCGTAGGACGGCTTGCCATCTATTACAAAGAAGGCAGATCTGACCGTTTTAGGACCTACGGTGATTTCTGCTACTAAGATCCCGAAAGCTTCAGAGGCCTCTCCCATAAAGCTAGACATTTTCATGTTAGTTGGGATGAGATCCTCCCTGGTTTTGTTGAGTCCTTTCAAAGTAAACAGCGGTATCACATTCAGCACAACCCCATTGTCGACGAACACTCGGCTGATAGCTTTACCGTTAATGTAAGCCTTAACGTAGAAGAGTTTGAGGTATTTAACCATCTCTTTTATAATCGCACCAAATACAGTGCTCAAAGCGTCCCTAGCTGTGGTATCAACTATAGTCGCCCATTTAGTATCTTCCATACACACATCACCTTCTAGGCTATCCAACGTAGAGCGGCCGGCCCAGAACTCACATGGAATCAGGCTGACCATTTCAATAGCTGCCCAAATCTCATCGGCCAAATTATGCTTAAATAAATCAAGGATGGAGTCTCCCACCTCGTCCAATTTGGTTGATAAGAAGTTAATATCTTCCATCTCCTGGAGACATATAGAAAACGATTGAGGTTCTAATGCTTGGATCCTCAGCGCGATCTGTGGAACTATCTAGGCTAGGGATTTATTTAGGATAGTAGTCTCCCATCGAGGTTCCTCTGTTGGGTTGTCATCAGGCTGTATATTCAGCTCTGGTTGGTCCAAAGCTTCTTCTTCATGCAGCATTATCTCTTAAGAGATTGAGCCGAATGTCCGCTCGATAGCCTCAGCTACGGCAGACTCAGGAATTTCCTGCTTATTGGCCGCCTTAGCGCTGGATATCATGTGCAACATTTGTTTCATCTTGCGCAAGGCTTTGGCATGCTGCATCCTTCTTTTCTGATTCATGGATACGGTATTTGGTGGCGCCTCTTTCTTTCCGGAAGTCTGATTGACGAACCACTTCCCTTCCTCTATATTGGCGGTTGGCTTAATCATCCTCCGGGGTTTCAGCTGACCATCATCCCTCAATGTGATACGCAAGGATGAAACACATTCTTTTACGTTGAACTCAACCACCCTCTATTTAGCTATGGGGAGTGGTTTCTCACCTATCTGGGGCATGCTCGGCTTCTCATCGACTGGTAGTCATGCTTTCCCTCCAAGCCTGCGCTTGGGGTCTGCTGGGTCCCTTTTGAATTTAAGGGAACTATTTGTGAGGTTCCCAAGCAATCAGTTGGCTGCCTATCCATGTCCTCATAGATGTCACGTAAGCTGCCTAGTCGATCAAACATAGAGGTCCTTGTGGCCTCCTCCTTACCAGTGGGCTTATTTGGGACCCATATATTTTTCATCGGTTGTCTCCCCTTGACATCCTTTAATTGATCTGGCTTAGCAAAGAATACCATAGATATCGGTGCTGCGGCAAATGGGTCAGTATCAACAGACATTTCAGCTATGATTTTATCGGCTAGCTTGAACCTCCCCTTCTTGATTCCCTTTTAAATTACCTTCCTGAAGACCACACAATTAGAAGTAGCGTGGCTATATGAGTGGTGCCATTTACAGTACTTCTTATCCTTGAGCTCTTCGGCAGGCGTAATTTTGTAGCCATCAAGTAGCCGAATTTATTTATCTTTAAGCAGATGATCAAAGATCTGAGCTGCCTTTGTAATGTCAAACGAGCAACCGACCCTGTCATCAATTGAACTCGTCACCTTGACTTTCATAGCTTTCAAGGCTGGGCAAGAATAAACCTTACCCCTAACATCTCGGCTATCATTGCGTCTGCCGTGTAATCGGCTAACTCTGAGTCAGACTCATCTGCCTCAATAATGGATACCAAATGGGAGCCTCGATTTCGGTTATCTCTTCTTTTCTCCTTCTCCTGGATATACTACTCTATTTGGCTAGCCTTCTCGGCTAACTGGCTTAAGTCAGAGCAGGATTGTCCCACTAATTTCTCTTTTAGCTGAGGATGCATGTTGTTGATTATCACGTGGGTGCATTCTAATTCAGGGAAGTGTACAGTGCATTTCCCAACCTTTCTTTTGAATCTCTCGATATAATCGGTAGCCGACTCATCGGTCTGTTGCTTGAGATTCGTCAAATCGGTTACATTGACCTGAGGTTGGGGCCAATAAAATCTATCATGAAAATAATGCTCTATGTCAGCCCAGCTCTGTACGGAGTCGGGGGGTCAAGGATGAGTACCAGGCAAATGTTGTTCCGGTTAGAGAAACGGGGAACAACTGCAACTTGTGATACTCGTTCTGGCCAACCTTGCCACATTGGGCGATAAATCTGCCGATGTGCTCAATAGTAGATTTGTCATCATCACCCGAGAAGGTGGTAAAATCATGCGTTTTGAAGTCTCTCAGAAATAGTGCTATCCGATCTACCTAATCAGGGTAGGGCTTCCTGTAAACAGGCATGTCCAAGGGTTTTAGTTGGATGCCAAAGTACCTCTTCATGGTATTTGCGATAGTTTCAGGGTTCATCAGCTGTGAAGCCCCCTGCCGATTCTCAACTGGAATCGGCTGGTAGGCGTTCTGAACTGGAGGCTTCAATTCTGTACCTTTTTTAGCAGAGTTTTGAAAGTTGTAGGTATTCTGCTGGCCATTACCAATAGGTGGGGTATATCCCCATTGATGTTGTTGGCATATCCACCAAAGCCTGCAACCTGAGCTCTTGGAATAGCCGACGGAGCCTAAAGATAAGTTGGACCAGTGTTCCATGTCTGCTCTCCCCGGACATAAATATGTTGTCTAATGATGATGTGGTCATGACAGTTGGACCTTCAGGTTGGCTAAGTTTACCCACAACTTGGGTTGATGAGGGAAGTGGAAGGGTATCAACCGATGTAGGCATACCCGAGGAAAATAGTGGCTCGTTGTTCCTTCTGGGAGGATTCTGTTTAGGATATGGACTGGACTCTGGGTTCATTTTCTTACCAGACCTTAGGCGCATATGCCAAGTGTGATCCTGACCTGGAGAATCAAACTTCGCTATGGAGTCACCTATGGTCCCACTGGGCGTGCCAAATTTATTCCCGTCCGAAATGTCTATCGTCTAACAGCTGGCGAAATCGGATGACAAATTGATTCTTTAACTAAGCGATTTCGGCTGGAAGCGGAACTCTAACTTCCAGCAATGGGTTCCCCAACTACTCCAGAAAGTGTTAGGACGGTGATTGAGTAAACTAAGTGGTAAGAAACATAAATACAACTAGAGTGTAGTAAAGACGATAAATATAAAAATGAAAATATGTAAAATCAGTTGTTTGATTGATTGGTCATATCTATTCTGTACAAATGATTCCTTCTAGCTGTTGCTGGTTGTTACCGTTTCTTGGGGTCTAGAAGATTTTTTGACTTGGTCTTCGATGCGTCCAAATATGTGTGGGTATCAGTCGTTCCTCGGAATTATGACTAGGCCAGGCTACCGTAATAGCCTATGAAGCTTTTCTAGCCGAGGGCTAGGACTAATAGATTCAGCTACAATTCAGTTCGGTTATCGATTTAGAATATCGTTGCCTGCTCATTTTGAGGTTTCCACCTTCGGTTGTCACTTGATTCGGCTAAACACTTAAAAGTATTTTTGAGTGTTAACAAAAAATTTGCTCAAGTATAAATTACTATGCTGGTATTAATAAAAATATTTTTAAAATTAATTAATCAAATATAAATTGTCATTTTTAAAAAGTATTCTAAATAAATTTTAAAAGTTTAATCAAATAAACTATAAAATAAGATCACTTTTTGATTGTGGTGCAATCAAAAAGGTTGACGACAACAGTTGGAACAACAATAACAATAACAATGATTGTATTATCATTTTCAAGTGAATTTTGAACGAATAAACCACTAAAATAATACCACTAGTTGCCACCAAACTACCAAGAGAACCGGTTGCCTATACTCTTACCAATGGCCCACTATTGACATTTTCTTTGCATAAAATCCGATCCCATGCAAACTGCAATTGTGATAAGCCTTTGAAAATCAATTCTAGAGTAAGCACAAATAATAAACGAAGATAATTATTATCCAGAAAGTTCTTGGTAACAACAAAATAAAACAATAAGGAAGGTACGCATGGATTATTGCTGATAAATATTTCGAGTTTTCTACTAGAAACTTAGGGTAACATAATTTTCCGTATGATTACAGATTAGGATTCAGGGTGACTCTTAAAAATAAAAAATATCAGTGACATGTTTGTTTTAGGTCAAATTGACTAGTCAAATCTGAAACTTTTGATTTTTCAAATTAAAAGTAT
Source organism: Anisodus acutangulus (assembly GCA_029783415.1). Taxonomy (NCBI): domain Eukaryota; kingdom Viridiplantae; phylum Streptophyta; class Magnoliopsida; order Solanales; family Solanaceae; genus Anisodus; species Anisodus acutangulus. The sequence goes on from CM056490.1 coordinate 55,978,342, forward strand.
GAAATTTAAAATAAATACTCCATTAATTAACTAATAATAAAAGACAAAATTAACTAATATTTCAAAAGTTTGTTTGAATGGAAAATATGATTACAATTTAATAACAATATTCCAATTTCAAAATAGCAAGTTTCACATAAATTTGGAAAAAGCATATATTCTTCATCCTTAAAGACATTGCCAAATGCTGACGAATAGATCTATCAACAACAAAAATTCTAAATGAAAATAATTTTAGTTACACAAATTACTTGAATCTTTTAGCCAAAGAAATGGTATGAGAACATGTTTTTTAAAAGTGCCTCACCAGGTGAGAAATGAAAAAGAACTTATAAATTGTCATTGTAGAGGTCAAATGAAATGGAGTTGGCAGAAAATATCAAAAATCGGCTGCCGCCCTATCATCCCAAGTCTCAACCAACTTTTTTCCGTGATAGCTACTTAGTGCCAGAGAAACTTCCTTCTTGAAAGACAATACACGAGAAACCGTGTATATCGGCCGTATATGGCCATGTAATATGTATATTTACTTATCATAATTATTAGATTTCCTGTACATGTATAATTATGGTAATAGTCTTATATTAGAAAAAGATAGTAGTCTTATTTTAGGAAAATGTAGATTTATTTTTCATAATTACATATTGTATATGTCGTATAGAAACACTTTCATGAATGAAAATAATCAGGGGATAATTCTCTTTCATGGTATCAGAAGTCTAGGGCAAATTTACCTTCTCCAATATCTCTCTTCCGCCGCCCTAAATTGACAGCCTCTCGGCCACCGTCGGCCGACAACCCCCTCCCCTCCCTTCAAATTTTATCCAAATCTCTAATTCTCATCTTGTTCTTCCATCATGTCTACCACAAAGAACACCTTTTATCCTGCCCTTGCAGTCTCCAATATCAAAAACAACATTCCGATTGTTCTTGAGATGGAGAACTTCCAATATGCGACATGAGCAGAACTGTTTAAAAATAATGCCCGGTCTAATAGAGTCCTTCATCACATCGTCCCATCGGCAACATGCAAGGAGAAGGTGCCTTTCACGGATGATGAAATTGAGATGTGGGCAACTCTTGATGCTACGGTCCTTCAATGGATCTATTCCACCATCTCTACGGATCTCTTACAGACAATTATCGAACCCGACGCTACGACTATGGAAGCTTGGAATAGATTGCCTGATATATTCCAAGACAACGAAAATTCTCGTGTCGTGACTCTTGAGCAGGAATTCTCCCACATAAATATGGAAGATTTTCCAAATGCCTCCGCCTATTGTCAACTTCTCAAGGAGTTGTCGGATCAACTCAAAAACGTTGGTGCGTCTGTCACTAATGATCGTCTTATTCTTCAGATGGTTGCGGGCCTCTCCAAGACATATAATAGCGTTGGAACTCTCCTTCGTCAAAGAAATTCTCTCCCGCCATTCTACCAAGCACGTCCCATGCTCACCTTAGAAGAAGCAGGATTGGCTAAAAAGGTAGCTACCAAAGCTAATTCCGCCATGATGATGGCCACGTCCCGTGAAACCAATGACTCTCAATCGATATCCAAAAACTATGGTCAAAACCGTGGAAAAATTGCAGCGGTAAGGGTGGCGATCGCGGTGGCGGCGGTAGTGGTGGAAGACTGGCAAGTGGTAGCGGCCCGCTGGGGACAGGGCCACTGAACATGTGGCAGCAGGCCTAGGCCGCTAGGCAGTGGCCCTGGGCCATGCCGTGGGCTAACGAGCAGTGGCCCATGCCGCCCTGCCCATTTCGTTCAAATAACTGGGTCAGGCTCAATTCTGGAAAGCAGCGGCAGAACACAAATGGGCCAGTGCACAGTTCCTGGTAGCAGGCAGGTCTGCTTGGGCCTCGGCCTCAGCAGGCACGCGTTGTTGTCGGCCCAGCAACGACAGCTCCGACATACCCGAATATCGAGGCAGCGATGCATACACTTGAATTAAATCCCCCAGATGCAAAATGCTACATGGACACATGTGCTACTTCTCACATGACGTCCACACCAGGTAATCTCTCGTCTTATTTCAATTTGAGCAAAAATTATGGCATAATTGTTGGTAATGGTCATTCAATTCCAATTCGTGGTTGTGGTCACACAAATTTATCTCCCCGAACCCACCTCTCGCCTTGAAAAATATCCTTCATACCCCCCACTTAATTAAAAATTTGGTGTATGTTCAAAAGTTTACAACTGATAATTGAGTTTCTATTGACTTTGACCCTTTTCGATTTTCTGTGAATAATTTTTCAACGGGGATACCTCTAACGAGATGTGATAGTCGGGGCGAGCTTCATCCCATCACCACTTCAACCATTACCACCACTAATCAAGCCACACCGTCAACATTTTCAGCCTTAGCACCTTCCTTAAGGCATGCGCGTTTTGGTCATCCGTGGCCATCTGTTATTTCCTCTCTTAAAAATAATAATTTTATTGAGTGTAATAGTACACGTAGTACTAATATTTATCGTTCTTGTCCGCTTGGAAAACATGTTAAGTTACCATTTGTTGCTTCAAATTCTTGTACTTTGATACCATTTGATATTATTCATAGTGATTTGTGGACATCGCCCATTTTGAGCTCTTTGGGCCATCGTTATTATGTGTTATTTTTGGATGACTATTCTAATTTTTTGGGGACTTTTTCGTTGTCTAAAAAGTCTCAAGTATATTCCACTTTTCTATCGCTTAGAGCATTCATCCGTACCCAATTTGAACGGAAAATTAAAAATATTCAATGTGATAATGGAAGAGAATTTGACAATGGGTCATTTTGGAAATTTTGTATTGATAATGACATATCTTTTAGGTTTTCTTGTTCTTATACGTCCTCACAAAATGGGAAAGCCGAAAGAAAAATTCGTACCATTAATAATATTATTTGGCTCCCGGAAACAGCCGCTTTACCTACCAAGGTGAAGGTAAGGTCTGTGTACACTCTAGTCTCCCCATACCCCACGATGTGAGATCTCACTGGTAAGTTGTTGTTGTAATAATATTGTTCGGACTTTACTAGCCCATGCTTCATTACCACCTTTCTTTTGGCATCATGCATTACAAATGACAACTTACCTCCTTAACATACTCCCTAACAAAGGATTAGCATACCAATCTCCACTAAAAATTATTTATTATAAAGATCCTTCATATTCTCATCTTATGGTGTTTGGGTGTTTGTGTTATCCTCTCTTCTCATCCACTACAATTAACAAACTTCAAGCTTGTTCTACCACTTGTGTGTTTTTGGAGTATCCGTCGAATCATCGTGGTTACAAATATTTTGATTTATCCTCTAATAAAATCATAATTAGTCGCCATGTTATTTTTTATGAAACCCAATTTTCATTTGCTAAAATGTGTAATTCCGTGTCTAATTATTATAATTTTTTGGATGATGGATCTCCCCATATGTGGTCCACCATTTAGTCTGATCCCCGTCTCAGGATCTGGACCAGCAGACCCCAGACCAAAATTGGCATACTAGCCCACAACCTTCCCGTGACCCAATTCTGCCAGCAGGCCCACTGCCTGCTAGCCTAAATATCCCCCATCTCGGTCCGGTTTCTCAGCCAGCAGGCCCACTGCATGCTGGTCCAATTTTCCAGTCCGCCAGTCCTAAGGAAAAAGATTTTGGAAAAACACCATCATTATGGGAATGGGCCTGCTTGCTAATCCCGAGAAGTCCAAACACCAACCAATGTCCGGTCCACTTCTATTCCTAGTCAAGGGCCTTTTACTCGTAGCCAACGGGGTATTTTTAAACCGAAATGACATTTTAATATCACTTCTAATGTCACTAAATCACCCTTATCACGTAACCCAGTGTCTGCCCTTCATGACCCGAATTGGAAAATGGTCATGGATGATGAATATAATGCTCTTATTGAAAATAAGACTTAGGAGTTGGTGCCACGTCCGTCTGGTGTGAATGTTATTCGTTATATGTAGATTTTTACTCATAAGAAAAAATCTGACGGTTGTTTTGAGAGGCATAAGGCCCGTCTTATAGGTGATGGCAAAACTCAACAGGTTGGCATGGATTGTGGAGAGACATTTAGTCTGGTGGTCAAACCGGTAACCATTCGCACTGTTCTCAATCTGGCTCTCTCGAAAGCATGGCCCATTCATCAACTGGATGTGAAAAATACTTTCTTACACGGTGATCTCAAGGAGACAGTATACATGCATCAGCCTTTGGGTTTTGGGGACCCCGGTCATCCTAACCATGTCTGTTAATGAAGAAGTCCTTGTATGAGCTTAAACATGCCCCTCGGGCTTGGTATAAAAGGTTTGCAGATTATATGTCTATTATTGGGTTTTCTCACAGCATGTCTGATCATACCATGTTCATCTATTATCGTGGTACTTCTATGGCATACATTCTGTTATATGTGGATGATATTATATTGACTGCCTTTTCAGATAAACTGTGCAAGTCTATCATGTCTCTTCTCAATTCCGACTTTGCTATGAAAGACTTGGGACCTTTGAGTTAGTTTTTTGGTATAGCTGTAACTCGTCATGCATGTGGTCTATTTCTATCCCATCCCGACCGAGGGCTAATCATAGATTTACTATGGTCTTTTTTTTATTCTTTTATCTTATTTCCGGTTAGAGAAAGTATGTAGCTGGGATTATTGAACGGGCTGACATGTCATCCTGTAAGTCCTCTCCTACTCCGGTGGACACCAAACCGAAGCTGAGTGCTAATTCTAGCACACCTTACGAGGATCCATCCCATTATCGCAGTCTTGCATGAGCTCTTCAATATCTTACTTTCACGAGGCCCAATATTACTTATGCATTGCAGCAGGTGTGTTTATTTATGCATGATCCGAGGGACGAGCACATGCATGCTCTTAATCGCATTGTGCATTACATTTAGGGGCACTCTTGATTATGATTTACACTTATATCCATCATCCGTATCTACTCTCGTATCTTATACAGATGTTGATTGGGGTGGATATCCAGATACCGGACGTTCGACATTTGGTTATTGTATGTTTCTTGGTGATAACTTGGTCTCTTGGTCGGCTAAACATCAATGTGGTGTCTGAGTTCTGTTGGCTGCGTAATCTCCTATTAAAGCTTCACTTATCTATTCAGAAAGCTACCTTGGTCTACTGCGATAATGTTAGTGCGGTCTATCTCTCTGGAAATTCGGTCCAACATCAGCGCACTAAACATATCGAGATGGATACTCACTTTATTCGTGAAAAGGTAGCTCGTGGACAAGTACATGTCTTGCATGTCCCTTCACGGTACCAAATTGATGACATCTTTACTAAGGGTCTTCTCTTAGTTCTGTTTGAAGATTTTAGGGACAGTCTCAGCGTACGACAACCGCCCGCTATGATCGCGGGGATGTGAAAGACAATACACGAGAAACTGTGTATATCGGTCGCATATGGCCCATGTAATATGTATATTTACTTACCATAATTATTAGAATTATTATACATGTATAATTATGGCAATAGTCTTGTATTAGAAAAAGGTAGTAGTCTTGTATCAGAAAAAATTAGATTTATTTTTCATAATTACATATTGTATATATTGTATATAAACTCTTTCATAAATGAAAATAATCATGAGATTATTCTCTTATCATTACATGTTTTCTCACGAAATATTTACTTTCTTATTAACGATACGAAAGTCCTTCACATAAAAAGTGTGACATTTATTTTTTTTATCAATGTTATATATGTTTTTTGTCCTTCGCATAAATAACCTAAAAAAAGTGATCGTAAAAAATTATATAAAATAAAATATAAATAATATATATAAGTTGTTCAAGACTTTCGTCTCAATTTGATTTATCCTATAAGATAAGATGTCACTTTTTAATTGGTGTGTGACTAAAAAGAGTGACGACATCCAATTAGAATAACAATAACAATAATAATGATTCTACTATCATTTTCAACTGAACTTTGTAGAAATGAAACATTAAAAAGATGCCATCAAACTACCAAGAGAACGGGACAGTCGGTTGTCTACAAAAGTAATAGGCAATTCACAATTCATCATCTAATTAAGTTTTATAGAATCTCAGCATCAAATTTAGCAAATTATTTACTTGCATAATTGTACTACGTACTGAAACGGGACCATCAACGGCGACACTGACGGCACCGTCAATCACGCAATGAGAGAGGATATAAAAATTAACGCCCTCAAAAATACCTAATACTGGTCAAGATTTTAACATTTACTTATTTTAAAATGTCATTTTAAAAAATACTTTTAAAGAATAGAAATTAATTAGAAAAGTAGCAGCAATTTCTGCTTACCAAGATTCCAAAAGTACTATGGAAACTACCTTTTTATTTTTAAAAAACAGTTTCCGCTACTATTTAAAAGCATTTATTTTTTCTAAAAACTTGATCAAATATCTCAACTCTCCAAAGTAAATATACTATTTTGACAAAAAAAATATTTTCAAAGACAGAATTTCAACCTTGCCGGAAAGCAAAACATTAACATTTGGTTGAAAATTTCTAAAAACTGAATTTGCAACAAACCATCTTAAATCGGGGCGTATGAACTACTTCTAAAAATAAAAAAAAAAAACCTTTCATAAAAATAAAAGATCAAGCATTACTCCTTTAAATATTAAAATCCAAAATCTAGAAGCAAAACTAACAGAAAAAAACGAGGGAGAAAAATTCGGAGAAGATGAAGAGGACTTTAATTAAGTTCTTCAAGGAATGCCTTCGATATTAAAATCACAATTCCTATTTTTAATTTAATAATTCGAAAAATAGTTTTAGCCTTCACTTCCTAAACTATTAACTCTAACGATGTAACTTATAACATACATACATACATGCTTAACATTCATACAACAGTTATAACTCACTTTCTTAACTATTAGTAACACTTTTTTTTATTGTAACTATATATGCTAAATTTTTATCTGTACAGGACAAAAATCTCATGATAGTACGAAAGGAGAGCAGAATTGTATCTGAAAGTGGTTCTTTGGATCGATTGAGTATTTTACGTATTTTAGTATAGTAAAAATATATATTAATTAATCATAATTAAGTGATAATAATAAATTAATAATACATGTACAAATATATGTTATGCATCTCATTTAATATAAACACATGATACAAATAAATTTTTATCCACTACATGCCAAATATTTATACAATAACTTTTGAGTAGATTTTGTACGTGTATAAGAAATCGGCTAAATATTTTATTATAATATTAATTATATTATTATATATTAATTTAAAATAATTATAAAAATTCATAAATTTCAAATTCTATCGAAAGTTTACCTATCTTTTAATATAAAAGTAAAGTCTGTATATATGAGATTTTATACGATATAAATTTCAAATTCTGAATTCTGATGACAGTTATAACTGCCGCTTACCTAACGGCTAGGTTTAACAGTACAACTAGCATAAAAACATGTTTCCTGGCACGTGGTGTAGCCTCAGTTTGACAGTTCACGGCGCTTTAATCGTTTGACTACAGTTGTACTTTTAACTTTAAAGTTTAAAACCCTTACTTATAAATGTTACTGGTACAGAGGGTAATTTATTTACAATTAAAAGAAGACTAAAAATAAATAAATTTTTTTTATAACAGTTTACCGAGATAAAAAGTTATCGGTTCAATGAGCTTTATTTCAGTGATAGTATCTGTTTAGCTTCTTTCCTATTTTCTCTCACCCACAGTTAAATAGAATATATCTCTCTACTTCAAAGATCCATTTTTCAGGTGAGTAAAATTCACTGAGCTTTCTAAATTAATTAAACTTGTTGACCAGTGATATATACATTTTTTTCCTAAATTTGGACATTATGAAATTGCAGGAAAAATGTGATTTTTAAGGTTTGTATGTCCAGATTTTATTGTTCTGTCGGTTAGCTGTAAATTTCACTGATCAAGACCTAATTTTGCTACTCATTTCTTGAATTTGACACAAAAAATAAGATTTATTATTTTGTTGTAGAATCTACATTCTGGTTTGGTCTTCTTGCACATACTGGCTCCATGGCAAGACCAGTTTTAATTGTCTTTGGGGATCTGTGCTAAAAATGAATCATTTGATGTAAATTCACAAATTTGAGTGCAAGTTCTATTAAATTATGTGTTTGTATAGTTTATGATATTCTGTTTCTCTTGTTCCTGCAATTTCCTTTTTTAATTTGGTTCATTTCATCTTTGATTGTTGTTTTTTTGCAGGATAAGGTAAAACAAAATTGGTACTGTAGAATTAATAACCTTCTCTAAGTCCTGCCTCTTTATCTAATAAGAAATTCATGATGCCAAATTGAAGAAAATAAAATAAAAAGGGAGAAAAGATTGGATTTTTACCAGTTTCCAGAGCTGCAGAATGGATATAGGCCAAGGCAGTTCATGGATTCCAGCAACTCCGGGGAAGCCAGGTTTTGCGAAATCGCTACCAATTTGCAGTAACAGTCAGGAAAACCAGCAAGCTCATGTTGATTGGTCAGATTTGCAAAGAGAACAAGAAGCAATGACATATGCTGCTGGCCCCATGACCGAAGCTCAGAACGCGGCTCCAAACCATGGTTCAACATGTTCAGTTACAGTAGATCAGTGCTTCACCACCTCGCAAGCAGCAGTAGGAACAAAGTCCGAAATGTATGGAGGTGGTATAAACATGTATAATAACTTATCTAGTGATAATATAGACATGTGGAGCAATATGTCTTTTGGAGATCTTTTGGCGATGGCACATGCTGGTAGCACCACACCAGCAGATGAAACAGCTTATTGCGTGAAGAGTTCTTTCAAACCGCTCATCAATTCTCAGAATGCAGGTAGACAATTGAAGTAGATGATCTTCACATTACAACAATCTGCATTCTTTGTATATGCCAGGAGTGTCTTTTACCTGCCTCGTCTCATTAACACAACAGTGTGTTCGTGCATTGTAAGACCTGCAAAATGTTTCAGAATGAAATATAACAAGTTTAGTATACATTATTTGGTAATTTGGAACTTACATCTTAACAATTTGGAGGAACAATTTGATTGCACAGCATGAACGAAATAGCTTGGGTTGAGTTGTAATGTATCCTAGAACAAAATCAGAATGGAAACAAAAGGTTACATATAAGATCTGTAATACTGTGTTTTCTCTGATTGAGTGCTCTTCTGTTAGAGTGTTATTCCAAGTCAAGTTATCCTATTGTTATGTACAAGTAATTACATATTTGACGTGTAGCACATGCTTCAACATATTTTGTTTCAGTTTCATTTCCACGAAAAACAATCACATCAAGCGGCAAACAATAGCATGGTTTAGCAGACATGTCAAAATCTTAAGAAATTTGTTGCTTCAATACTGGATTATTTCCTTGATTAACTAATATGACATAAGAGGATTCATCATGCAGATGAAAGCTCTATTTTTTCCAGCTGCCCTTTCAACTTGAATTCACCACCAAGAATGACGGATGCAACCTTGAGCAGCAACATCCCGTTCCAGTTCGAACCAGCAACACCAGATGTTATCAAGAGTAAGGAGCAGGCATCTAATGCATCAAACGTAGACATTAATGTGACAACAGTAGCAAGAGTTATACAGTCAAACGAGGAGACAATAAGGAGAGCTGAAGCAAATGAACTCCAACAGAATAAAGAACAGTCAGATCTGATCTTGGATCAATCAGAATTGCAGGAGTATCATAAGCCTGGCAAGGAAGGAAAACAGGATACTCAACTGAATAATACACCAGAGCAGAAACCAAGAAGAAGAAAGCACAGGCCTAAAGTGGTTAGAGAAGGCAAGCCTAAAAGGACTCCTAAACCAAGAACCGAAAAGCAGCCTGGTTCAGAGGAGCCAAAAACAGAAAAGAGGAAGTACGTCCGGAAAAACAAGGTTGGTGGACCTGCAGCCACTTCTGCAGAAGAGGTAAACAATACAATTTGTCATGAAGGAAAGCCTCCTAGTTCCGAAGAAACCCCAACAGAAAAAATGAAGTATGTCAGAAGAAATCAAGTTAACAAGAGCATGGAAAAACCCTCTGAAGAGGGAAGCAGTGGAACAATTGGCAGACCCGCAGCCACTTCCGTAGAAGAGGTAAACAACACAATTTGTCAGGAAGGAAAGCCTGCCAGTTCCCAAAAAACCCCAACAGCAAAAAGGAAGTACGTTAGAAGAAATCAAGTTAACAAGAACACGGAAAAACCCTCTGAAGAGGGAAGCAGTGAAACAACTGATCCGGCAGATGTTTCTCTTCCTAGAAAATCCTGCAGGAAATCGTTGAATTTTGAATTCGGAAGTCAAGCAAGTGATGAGAACTCATCATACAGGCCCTCAACTTTGGATTTGCATGCGAATAATTCCCGGTCAAGTGCACAATCTGCACAGCTTGGACAAGGTAAAGAAGCCACAAATGACGAGACAGAAGTGGGCAAAACTTATAACATCTCCAGCCCCCTGAACCAGGAGGCGAGAAATTACTTATCACAGCCTGGAATGCAATACCCTGGTCCTCCAACCCCGGACAAGGTTGGCTGGAATCATGATAAAGTCATGGTTGGAAATAGTAGATTCATTTGTTCAGATTTAACTCATGATAAACAGGCAAGCATACAACAAATGACACCACAGAGCCCGAATTTTTCCAACTGCAGCAGCAGTGAATGCTTGCCCCATGGGAAAGGCTTGAAAAGACAGCATCCATATAGAACTGATGAAGCACAACTCTACAGCATAAATGCCAGAGGAGCGTATTTCAATTCTATGCAGGCCTATCAAGCAATCCTTCCAGCAAACCAACCTGGCTTTTATAGTAATATAGGGATGCATTTTCATTCTATTTACCAGAAAAAGAGAGCAGAAAAGGGCCACAGCTCAACAACATCGTACATTAAGGCTTTTACTGGTGAAACTAACTACATGCCTTCATCTCAGTGCAACATCAGTAGTTACCCTAGCAACAATTCTGCAACCACTATAGCCAATAACAGAATGTGGAATTCCAATGTTATGCCAGCATTTGTGGAAGCAGAGAGGTTAAGGAAGAGGAGATCAAACGGCGCAACTCAAGTGCATGACTTAGCACCTCTGCATGAAATTTATAGACAGTTCCCAACTTCTACATCCAAAGAAGCAACAAAACATGGATTTGGAGAAAGATATAAAAATTCATATCTATCCAATGCATGCATGGGAGCTCCAATTGTGGACACCCAAGAAGCAATGAAAAAAAAGAAGAAGTCAAAGACAAGCATCCTTGTCAACTCGGCAGCTTCTGACATGTATACTCATCAACAATTCACAAAAGGCACTAGGGGTACTGAAAGGCATATACTTACAACTATCAATTACATCATAACTATTTACTTGCTAACAACATTGAATGCAGGTTCTCTGCCAGCTTTAACATGGAGATGCATGTCTCCAATCGATGAAATTGCAGAACACTTGCGGCATCTTGATTTAAATAGAGAAAGCAGCCAGAATCAAGGTCAACATGGAATCATCTCCTACAATGCCAAGTTTCAAAGGGAGAGTGCCCTTGTTCTTTATCAAGGAGATGGAAGTATTGTCCCTTTTGGAAGTTCGTTAGCTAGAAAACCAAAACCGCGGCCAAAAGTTGATGTTGACGATGAGACTGATAGAGTATGGAAGCTTTTGCTGCAAGATATAAACAGTGAAGGCATTGATGGAACAGATGAAGACAAGGCAAAATGGTGGGAGGAAGAACGTAGAGTGTTTAATGGTAGAGCAGACTCATTTATTGCACGAATGCGTCTTGTCCAAGGTAATTGTGCAAAGTCTTCAACCTTCCTAATGGCTAAGTCAAACTTCCAGCTAGATTCCTTGACTAGAAACATAGCTAGAAGAAAATATTGCTAGTTTAAATAAGATAAGATGGCTATGCTAATATCTTCAATCTGTGACTCACCATGTGGTAATAGAAACAATTGAAAAGTGAGGCATCAACTAAATGTTGATCCTGCACACCAAGATTCCACATACCCTTGCTATTCTTTTTCCGTAGGAATACTTTAGGATTTAAAACATGCCATATTAAAAGAAAAAAAAGATGTCAGTAACCCATTTTACTCTATTGTAATAACCATAAATATTATTCATCTTTTTCTTTTTCTGGGTGAGTCAGGAGACAGGCGCTTCTCACCTTGGAAGGGATCTGTTGTGGACTCCGTGGTTGGGGTATTTCTTACACAGAATGTTTCAGATCACCTTTCTAGGTTAGCTGAAACTATAAACTTCTACAGTTTTGGATTTTTTTTCCGTCTTACAGCAAATTCCTGAACATTCAAAGATGGAGTGCCAACATAGTACTTAGTCCACCTTTTGTCCCTAAAATCACTTACTTTGTCCTCTTTACAGTTCTGCATTCATGTCACTCGCTGCTCACTTTCCTCTGAAGACTGACAGTACGGAGCAGCATGAAGGAAATACAGGTATTATGATTGAAGAACCGGAAGAGTGTGCAACAGATCCCAATGTTTCTATCAGATGGTATGAAGATCAACCAAATCAGTCAACCCGTTGTCAGGATTCTTCAGGAGTCTATAATACAGATTCAAATGAAGAAAAAGTAGCTGCCGATGGCTCTGAATCAAGTGAAAATAGCACACAATGCATAAAGTCAGCAGAATGTTCTGTAATTCTGCAATCAGATTCTTCTAGAGAAGGCTCAGATCTGTATCATGAATCAACAGTTATGGGTTTCGGAGATCGAAAAGAATTGAATGATTTGCCTTCTTCTCCGAGTTCTGTAGTTTCTTCTGAGAACTCTGCAGTTATTCAAGCTTCAGAAAGAACTGACTCGAGCAACTTTTGCAGCTCCACTTCTTTTTTGAAGCTATTACAGATGGCAGGAACTTCAGGAGCACGAGGAACCAGGTGCACTGAACATTTACAAGAAGGTGAAAACTTTCCGTTCCTTGGCAAGGAACTTAATTCCCCGAAACAAAGTGGATTGTCTGCAGAATCTGCAGATCCAGCACTGTACGCAATGAACCCTCAAAATAAGTTGGACATAGAGACGGTTAATGATGCAGAAGTCAATGCTGAAGATAGCAATTGCAATGTCCAGCAAGTTCCAGAAGCCCCAACCTTTTCAGAAACCATTGTAGATGTCACAGAAAGGGCCAACATAGTTTTTGATTCATGTAAGTCTGAGCAAAGAGTTGAGGAGTCAAACTTGAAAAATGACAGTAATCATGTTTGTAGCAAAGTAGACAGTGTAAATGACAATCCTTCTAAAGCAAAAAATGGACGGCCTGGGAAGCAGAAAGAAAACATTGATTGGGACAGCTTACGGTTACAGGCCCAGGCCAACGGCAAGAAAAGAGAAAGGACAACAAACACAATGGACTCACTGGACTATGAAGCAGTGAGGTGTGCAAATGTCAATGAAGTAGCCCACACAATTAAAGAACGAGGAATGAACAACAAGTTGGCAGAGAGAATCAAGGTACACACATGATTATTGCATTGCATAATCTTTTTTACAATATCTGAGGACAAGAGAACATATGCAAGACAGCCTATTGGACTAAGCTCCTGCTATGCATGGGGTCCGTTGAAGGGCCGAACCATGTTGGGTCTATTGTACACAACCTTCCCTTGCATACTATAGAAATATACATCTACAGTATTTATTTTGCTTGAAATCTCCGAGATTGCTCTAAGGAAAAAAATAAACTTGCTATTGCAGGCTTTTCTTGACCGCATTGTTAGTGAACATGGAAGCATTGATCTTGAATGGCTGAGAGATGTTCCACCAGACAAAGCAAAGTTAGCCAACAAATATTCCAAATAATCTTTCTTGTGTAAGATTCTAGTCATCTACAAACTATAACAAATTTCAAATGTATGGTTTCAGAGAGTATCTACTGAGCATAAGGGGCTTGGGTCTGAAGAGCGTGGAGTGTGTGAGACTTTTAACACTTCACCACCTTGCTTTCCCTGTAAGACAGACCTCGAACCAATTTTCGAAGAGTTAAATATATGAGAAATAGTCATTCAATCACACTAATTTCTGTGTGTCTGTTATAAGGTTGACGTCAATGTAGGGCGTATAGCTGTTAGACTAGGTTGGGTGCCCCTGCAGCCGTTGCCTGAGTCACTACAGTTGCATCTTCTGGAACTGTGAGTATTGCTGACACTAAAAATCTCTAATTGCATACATAGTGCAAGTCTAACTCTATGATTCCTACAGGTACCCAATACTAGAGTCAATTCAACAGTACCTATGGCCACGTCTCTGCAAGCTTGATCAAAGAACATTGTAAGTATCATCCATTAAACAATATATATATATATATATATATATATATATATATATATATAGAGAGAGAGAGAGAGAGAGAGAGAGAGAGAGATATCGAGCTCTGAGTTGTAACTAACAGTAAGTAGTCCAATGACAATCTTTTGGTAATATCAAATGATAAAAGTATTGTCTACTTTAATAAAGTGAAGAAAATAGTAGCATAGTTGATTTAGAGTTTGGTCAGAGGGAGTTATGTATAAATGCATGTGCACTTACACTAAGATAATTTAGAAACTATTTTCGTTTTCTTCCGATCAGTAATGGATCATTAATTTAAGTTCCTTAATTACAGATATGAGCTACATTACCATATGATCACCTTTGGAAAGGTATGTCAATACTATTAGATGATATCTCCTAAAAGTAGTAGATGTATGTAATCAAAGGCTAAAGCCTGCCACTCTTGCAACTCATTTAGGTCTTCTGTACAAAAAGCAAACCCAATTGCAATGCATGTCCATTGAGAGGAGAATGCAGACACTTTGCAAGTGCATTTGCAAGGTTAGCCTATTACTATTTATACTTTCTGCAGCTAAAAAACTTCTGTCTTGTTTGTCCAACTGTCCTGTTTCTAGTACATAAACTATTCTACTCAAACACATATGGAAGTGTACCACTTTTCTGTCTTCTGCCTGCTATGTTTTAGGTATGAAAAATTTACAATGTGGCAGTGTACCACTTGCCTGTTTCAACTTAACCCACCAATATATAAAATACAACCATTATGCATTCTAGAAAATACTTTCAGTCACTGACAAAGCAATCTCATGCTAAAAATCTTAGATGCACCCATTTCTGAGATAGCTTCTTGAATTAACCAGCTTATTGGTGATATCCATACTGCAAGCACATTAACTGATACTATAAGACTTGAATGGCTATTTTATCTGTTTAAACATGCAGATACATTGTATTTCATAAACTGGACCTAATAAAAATGCCTCATTCAGTGCAAGGCTTGCCCTTCCCGCTCCGGAAGAGAAAAGCATTGTGTGTGCAACAGAAAACAAAGCCTCTAACAACAATCCAAGGGAGGAGTTCACTCACCTGCCTCTGCCATTACCTCTGGGTAATCAACAACCAGTGGAGCATCAGAAATTGATCAACTCAGCTCCTATTATTGAAGTGCCAACAACACCAGAGCCCATTGTTGAAGTTCCTGCCACACCTGAGCAAGAGCAAATACAAGCACCAGAAATTGACATAGAGGACATGTGCTTTGAAGATCCTAATGAAATTCCTATGATTGAATTGAATATGGCAGAGTTCACTCAAAATGTAAAGAAGTATGTGGAAAAGAATATGGAGCTTCAACAGGTAGAAATGTCGAATGCCTTAGTAGCCTTAACTTCAGAAGCTGCATCAATTCCCACGCCTAAACTTAAGAATGTTAGCCGGCTGAGAACTGAACATCAAGTGTAAGTAAACAATCCTGATTCTACATCTTAAAAATAGAATCATTTCTGCCAAAAAAAAAAAACATTAACAACAGACAAGGATAGACTGTTTTTTTTCAAGGTAATACAATGTTTAAGAACTTTATGTACTAACTATCAATTGTTTTTCCTCCTACAGCTATGAACTTCCAGATTCTCATCCTCTTTTGGAAGGGGTTAGTGATACCACATTAGTTTTATGTCCAACATATAACAAGCAGCCAAGCAGATATAGAAACTAATCCTCCAAATAATTACATTTTTCATTTTGCAGTCGGACAAAAGAGAACCAGATGATCCTTCTTCCTATCTTCTTGCTATTTGGACACCGGGTAGGATCACAAGAACTATAATACTATATATGGAAGAAATTGTTTTGGAAGGCTTCTTGTCACTATTTCTTGTAACATGGAATAGATGAATTAGCTAAGTCATGCTTAAGGAACTATTGACATAGCTATCACGTTGGTAAATAGAGGGTACAGATCTCATGGGTTAGCTTAAATTGTAGGTAATATCAGTTAACTTTCGTATCCCCTTTCAGCACTGTCTGATTTTACTGCTTGTATCAAATTCATATCAGGTGAAACAGCAAATTCTATGCAACCTCCAGAAACTGAGTGCAACTCTCAAGAATCTGGCAAACTATGTGAAAATGAGACTTGTTCCTCATGCAACAGCATACGTGAAGCAAATTCGCAAACAGTAAGAGGGACTCTTCTGGTAAGAAAATCAGTCTATAACAGTGGTCATTCCGTACGAGTAAATGGTCAAAAACATAACACAGTTTGGTTAATCGTTATTCTTGTCAATAGATACCATGTCGAACAGCTACGAGAGGAAGCTTTCCACTCAATGGTACATACTTTCAGGTCAATGAGGTGAATATAACCAACTTTGAGCTCATTTAAAGGTTTTGCACCTCCAAGGACTAGCTTTCGCATCAAATATTGAGGTTTTCACTGAGTTTTTCTTTCAGGTGTTCGCAGACCATGACTCCAGCCTTAACCCAATCAATGTCCCAAGGGATTGGCTGTGGAATCTCCCACGGCGGACTGTCTACTTTGGAACCTCAGTAGCCTCGATATTCAAAGGTGAAAGAACCACTAAACTGATGAAACCTCATTTAGAAAGTTTTGGTAGTAAAATAACATTGAAATCTGTCGTGTTCATCAGGCCTAAACACAGAAAGTATCCAACACTGCTTCTGGAGAGGTACGTAAATGGAAAATCCTTCTGTTTTTAGCAGTGAAAAGCTAGTTTTAGCTTCTTATCCATTTCAACAAAGTAAAGCCCTGAAAATGACACGTGTTAAATTAGCTTTATGTTCAGATGCCATACTGTTAAACACATAGATAAAATGGATCACAGTCGTATTTTAAAATTTAACATGTCCATTGTCAAAATTTGAAATGAAAAGACTTATGTTGTTCTATTATTTGTCTAATTCATGTGATGATTGATTTTAATGCAAAAATGTCTTCTTTACACTCTATGAACAAGAATCTTTTTTTCAACATTATCTTTTCAAGTTAAAGTGTGATCCTTTGGACAACAAGCATTCCTAGGACTCCTTTTTCTTTGGTATTATATGAAGCAGGAACACGAACATGAGGCACGGTACGCACACATAGCTGTAAGATTTATTTGAAAAGGGCATTAACATATGTTATAAGAAGGGGTCTGAGGTAAGTACTAAAAGCATAAAATAATAGTAAAACATGCACCAGTTTTAATAATTACATATGTATATACAAGTTAATTTTTGTCATTAAGCGGATATTTTTAATAAAATTTTGTTAATATCACTTAATACCATGTATCAATTTAATAACTTGTCTTGTATAAGAAACAGCATAAAATCAATGAAAATCAATGTTGGCTCCCAAAGAATGGGGAAAAAGATATTTGACATTAGAAAGAATATCGTTGACCAGTTTCATGATTGCCTTCCACAAGCTTTTGGACAAATAGTAAAATTTAGCTATGACAAAAGAGCAGTAATCAGTTCGGAAGCTAACAGGAAGAATTGACTTCCCTGCTGCAAAACCTTTTTGCTTTTCTGATGAATAGATATTGTATTTTTCCAGGGTTTGTTTGTGTGCGAGGATTTGAACGACAGATACGAGCACCTCGACCGCTGTTGGCAAGGTTTCACTTTCCAGCCAGCAAGTTATTAAATAGGGCTAAAGGAAAAACAAATGAAGACAAAGGAGTAACCACCTGAATATACTCATATAGCTACCCAGGTACTCATGCTCAACAGGCTAACATTCAGTACCATGCAGTTCTACACCAGATGGTAAAAAGAAGATAGGTATCTCATTAACTTGTAAATGATCGGATGATAAATAATTATTTGTAGGTACAAGTTATGGAGTTTCTTTAAATTAGCAACAATTTATTGAATCTTTCCATCAGTTTATTCGCATTTATTAGTTCGATTGAATTCTGTATATTTATCTCTTTCAAGTCAAGGAAAAAAACTAAATTGACACCCTTGAATGGTAATCCATACAGTAGAAAAATCAGATCATATATATTTTGATCAACAAACTAACAAAGCCCAATGTCTTTCTTCAGATAGCTACAACACCATACTTAGTTACGTAATAGCCTAAACTGAACAAAGTTGTAAATATTTTGATGTTCTTTGCTACACATGGTATGAAGTAATACTCAAAAGTAAACGTGTGAATGCACCTGCTAGTGTGTCAGATCCAAAATTTCATTTTGCCGTGAGGGCATCTACCCTAACCCGTAGGCAAACCCTATTCATACAACATGCGAAAATACGGAATAAAATGCGAAAAATAAGAAATAGAAGAGAAGTAATTAACATGTCTTTAAATAGAAAACAAAATCTGAAGGAAACCCCAAATAGAGATGCCATAGTCATAAGTACACAACTCTAAAATACGAGAATAAGTCTAAATAGAATTAATAATTCTGTCTTAATGTAAATGACAGAAGAAAAAAGATAGATGAGAGCTCCAATGCAGGGAACGCATCAGCGGCTCACCCTGAAGTCTCGAAATGATCGCCTTGAACTAAGCACGATCAGCTACTCCGTCACCTCCTGGCTGGATACCTGCACATAGAATATAGCAAGCGTAGAGTGAGTAAGGAAAACACGTGTACTCAGCAGCATCATCGACCGACCCTAGCTATAACGGTGGCGAGGGTTGGTACTTTCTGATACCTCTCTACTGGTTAGTCCCTTTAGGCATAATATAATCAGTTAACCAACCTAACAATAAATTTACGATTCAGTTATGTACAAGTTCTCACTCAATCTCAAGTCACACAAGATATAGCCTAAGCCCCGAAATCAGGCATCTAGTCCCATCAACCTCACAATAGTACAAGTCTCAAGTGTCCATAGTTCTTATATTAAATTACAATATCAAGTAGTCTATCAGAATCAACACCGAGTACACGCAACATCAAATACATATCAGAATAAGGATAAATGCAATGCAGATGCTATGTATGTATGCAATGACCATATGTACCCGGTATACACACGCTGCTATAGTATATGCTTCACGTGACTCATGGGGGACTCATGAGGTCCATAGACCCATCTGGAATGTCCCATCAGATACTAGCTCTGTGGCTAAAGTGTCATCATCAACAATCATCACTCTCGTAATCATGTACCATATCCTTAAACCCGACTTTCCAAGTCGTTTCTCAACAATATAACATTAACCAGTACCAATGATAAAATGTATGAATGATATGGATATGCGTACACCATGCAATCAGTTTAATTATAATCTATCAGTTTCCGTTCAAGTGTTCAGACGAGATGTGGAGTGATGAATGCATGATAAGTCAAATCATAATATCATATCAAATGGCTACAAGCCCAAGTAAACAGAAGTCATACCAACCTAAGCGGACATTTTCACCGCACTTCGTGGCCCTAAGGCTAAACACATAAACTCTTTCACACGTCTTTCTAGTTAATTAATTACCCGATGACCGTATTAGTGCTCGTCACCTCACTAATACAGGACCCCCAAATCCCTATTACACCCCTTAGTTCATTATAAGCATACCAACACAAATACACTATACTAGAGTCTAGAAAGTCTCAACTTGCCTGAATAGAGCCGAATAAGTCATGCGGTATCCTTTCCCTTTCGTATCGCCTCCTCACGAGCCCACTATGATCAATCATATCGATAATAAATGAGATTACAGTATAGTCAATAACCATAATCCCACTTCGGGCCCACATTATCAAAATACGAACTTTTCTACCTAAATAGTACTCATACACTCTAAATAGTCATAATACCAAGTTAATTTAATAACATGCCCCAATTGGGTCCCCAATTTCAAAATAAAATAAAATCCCTAATTTCCAAATCTTATAATTTCCCCAAATCCCAAAAAGGATTTAATCATGCAATTAGCCCATTAGTCCACATCCACTAGTCATTAACATCATTAATAATCAACACCCATAACAAAAGTCCACTAATTAATCTTTAATTTCTCATTAAAGACCCTTTTTATTCTCAACATAAACAATTTCCCTTTTCTCAAATCTAGATCTAAGCTTAAATCATGGAATACACTAATATAATTAACTAGAATGGAAGTTTAGGGATTACCTAGATGAAGAACTCTGATTTTTCTCCTTGAACACCACACAAGTCAAGGTTAGAAAGTTGGAAAGTGGAAATGAGGTCAAAAATCTCGTTTAGGGCATAAAATATCGCAACAACAATGCCTTCATCGCGATCGCTAGACCCCGCTCGCGACCACGGGCTAACCCAACCTGACCCCCGCTGGACTCATTGCGATCACGGACAGAACCACGCGATCGCGAAACACCATGACCATGTCCTCCCTCAGGCGCGTGTCCATGCATCCGCGATGATTATCCCCGCGATCGTGACAGCTTGACTTTATCAAGGCTCGCGATCGCGCTCCCTCCCTCGCGATCGTAAAGAAGAAAACTAGACGGTAGCACCAGAAAATACTATTTCTCTCACTTTCATTCAACACTCAAAAATCATTCGAGAGTCAAATAACAATATCTAACAATCTTTGTTCGGCAGTCAACATTAGTGTAGCACGACGCTAACCAATACATCCCCATAATAACATCAAAGTCAACCATTTCTAATTCCACTAAATCTGCTAGGGTCGGATGACTACAGACCAATACTGCACAATTTCGATAGACCCGTTTAGCGATTACCGATTCACCAACCGGTGTAGATACCACAAATGGGTCCCTTATCAACTCAGGATCCATACCAAATTTACAGGCAACGAAATGAGTAATATATGATAAATTTGAGCCTGGATCTAACAATGCGTACACATTATGTGAAATGACCGATAGCGTACCTGTAATGACATCAGGTGAGGATTCCTGATCTTGCCGTCCCATCAGTGCATAAGTACGATTTTGGCCCCTCCCTCGGCCTCGACCAGATAACGTATGTTGACTCTGCCCTAACGGGGAAGTTGTTGCAGATTCGACCGGCTGGACTCTACCACCTTCACTTTTTGTCAGACAATCTCGCGTTATATGACCACGCTCCCCGCAGGAATAGCATACTCTTCCCTCTTGTTGGCTTGACCATGTATGGGTCCCACCATACTGTCCACAACGAGCCAATGGCGACCTCATTTGCATAGAATTCCCTCTATAATAAGATCCTGGTGCTCGCAAACTCTGGCCTGGTCTGGTTTGAGTATAACGATCAGCCCTCGATCCTGATAATGGCAATGATGCGCCGGTTGCTGGGTAAAATGGTCGTCTGTAAGGCTGTGGCATAGGCCCGCCTCCGAAGTCCCTCGCGCCACTTACAGACCGAGATATTTTATGATGGCCCCTATCACGCTCTCGATCGACCCGTTTTGCTCTTGCGATCCTCCAGGTTCAGTGCATAAGCCTGGATGCGAGCAATATCCATATCCGAATTCAAAGAAGTCGTAGTACACTCGTTGACCAAGTGTGTCCCCAAGCCAGTAACGAACCTGTGTACCCGGTCACTCATTTCAGCTATAATTGTAGGAGCATATCGAGCCAAGGAATTAAACTGCAAGCTATATTCTAGAACGCTCATGCTACCCTGCTCAAGACGTAAGAACCTGTCATGTCTGGCCCGTCGAAGCTCGACTGGTAGAAAGTGTTGTAAGAAAGCCTCTGAAAACTCCCCCAATCCTGCTGGCGCATCACGAGGTCCCTAGATTGCTCCCATGTATCAAACCATGTTACTGCGACATCCCGCAGTCTATAAGAAGCAAACTTTACCGACTCGATATCGGTAGCATCCATCACCCGTAAAGTGCGCTATACTTGATCCAAAAAAAATTGTGGATCTGCGTTCAAGTCTGTTCCTGTGAATACCGGAGGGTCTAGATTGATGAAATCCCGAGCTCTTGTGCTAGCAGCTCTATCAGAAGGACTGGGAACCTGACGTTGGGCCTGAGCGGCCACCAATCGTGTCAACAACTGAACCGCACTCCATATATCAAGATCCACGTATGGAGTATCATGTGGAGGAACTAGAGGTGTAGCAGTTCCACTAATCTTTTCTGATGGTGATGTACTGGGAGAACCATACGAAGGAGTCGTACCGAGGGTCTCACTATGGCCCTCACTAACGGGTGGCAATCGGCTGGTACCTTCGCCCGCAGCCAACTCCCTCATACTCTTGGACTTCTTCCTTGCGGTAGGCATTGCTGGAATCATAAGCACGAAATGGATTAGGAGTAGGGATGGCAGGTGAGTATAATTTTGCGAATTCCGCACCGCACCCGTCCCAGTTGGGGCGGGTATGGGTATTGAAAATATGTCCGTCATAGGTAAGCGGGTAGGTGGTGGATTTACAGTCATACCCGCCTCCCCCGCCCCGCATCCAACCGCCTACCCGCCCCAAGCCTAAAATATTAGCAACTCATAAGTCGTGCCTTCAGCCTATAAGTCACGACAAGTGAAAAAATCCGAAATTCTCCTCCCTCTCCCAAAGAAAATGAGACCGTGACAGTATTGATTCTTGACTCAAATTTTTGGGTAACTTTTGGGATCATGCTGATCACTAATTGATCACAAATGAATTGATTACAAAATATGGCAGGCGGGTACAGGCGGGTATTGGCGGGTGACGAATATCCAATTGGGTGGTGGAGCGGGTGTGGATTTAGGAATATACCCGCCTAGGCGGGTATGGATGTTGAAAATTGTATCCGCCACAGGTGGTGGGTAGATTGTGGGTATAAAATTTTCTGGCGGGTACGGGTGCGGGGGAGGGGGTACCCGCACCCGCCCGCCCTAATTGCCATCCATAATTAGGAGTGAAATACTTATAATTCAGTTCTATAGCACGATTTATGAAATGAAAGAACGTAAACCACCCCTAAATGTCAAGCAGCATCTTGCTTATAAGTATGGTGCACAACATACTCATAAACAAGACTCTACTAGACACGGCTTGCAGACTCCCTAGGACAGACATGCTTTGATACCAAGTTTGTCACGACTCAAATCGGAAGGCCGCAACGGATACCCGGACCCCACCCGCCGAGTACCGCTAATTATACCATCAACACCTATTCATAACTAATTACCGACCAAGGCGAAAAAGATTGTGGAAATAGTAACCCAGAAATCCAACTTATATATATACATATACCGAGGTCGACAAGGTCATACAAGACTACTACATACAGGACACTTGTCTACAAGCCTCTAAGAGAGTACACAACATCAACAGGTCAGGACAAGGGCCCGCCATACCCATATAGACACGCAAAACTGTATCATACCAAAATCAGACCGACACTCCGAAAAGAGAGGAGTGCTTCCAAAAATCCGCTGAAATCTGCAACCTATTCACGTGGGTCGTCGCCTTGCCTATGCGAACCTGCAGGCATAAAACGCAGCGTCCCCCGACAAAAGGGACGTTAGTACAACTAATGTACTGGTATGTCAGGCATAAATATCAACATAACAAGAATATACCAATAACTGAAACATAAACAACTGACCGACAATAACTGCCTCTTAGGGCCCTAATACACTTGCCTACATGTTATGCACAGTGCAGTGTCCATATTCATTGGCCTCATCGGGTAATTTCCTTACCATGACAACCTCTGTGGCCATCATACCATGTAATGGTTAACTAATATATGCATGATGCAAGTGCGGTATATATATATATATATATATATATATATATATATATATATATATGTCAGTGTTGCGGATCGTGCAGCTCGTCCCAATATATGTTAGTGTTGCGGATCGTGCAACCCGTCCCAATAAGCCATACAGGCATCACATCACATCATCACATCATATTGGCCTCTTCGGACTCTTTTGTGATAGTCTGTACCAGCTGCAGGTGGTGTGCGTATATAACGTCTTTCCCTTTCCCCATATCCCCTACATATATAATATTTACAATATAGTAGTGTGCATAGCACCAGTGGTCCGGGGTAATATATGAATGCAATACAAGTGAAAATGCATGAATGACAATAAAATACCCCGAGTGACATAATAACCTTGCACCTTTGGCTAACACTGTGAATATCAACACATTTTCCGTATGCCTCAATAAGGACTTTGAACCATATTTAGACATGCTTTTAGCATAGGAATCAATAACATAAATATTCTTAACTACTTGGAGTAGATAAATTATGAAGCAATATCACGGTTTTATTTTGTTACGTGGAACATGCCAAAAGAAATAAATAATTTGCCTTAACATACCTTCGTTTCACTAACATGGAAGGAAATATTGTTGCTGCACTTGTACGTTTTCCAAACCCAAAAACTGAAATGGTTTTCCACTGCATTCGAATGAAAATTGGGGCTGCCTCAACTTCACGTTACTGATTAATGGTTCCCTAATGAATTTTACAATGAGATGTCTACTAGATGAAATGTTAACAAAAAAAATTATTGAATATCTTTGGGTCTTAAAGGATTAAATGACCCCTCATAATTGTGCTCTCCACTCAGCCAAAACTTGGCGGTAGTCTCCCATTTCACGCCATCTTGCACCACATGCACGTTCACTTAATTAATTAAGTGACCTGCCTCTGTATAATTTATCAATCACACACACAATTAATTTTGTGATCTCAATTCACTTAAATCTTAATAACTCATAAGACCTTCATATATTCAATGTCATAATTTGTAATATGACACTAGTCCACAACTACTTTGTGCACGCACCAAATTTATTTCGGTCACACTTGTTACGTCTAAAATTATTTCAGGGTTTAATCCTTTTATATACTAATCTCTTTATTAGCATAAATAAATATAACATAAATTTTCCAAACGCTCGGGTCTATTTACACATGTCTAGCGATTCTATATATGCTTAGCGATTTAAACTGTAATCTGAAAGTACGGGATGTTACACTATCCTCCGCGACTCCTCACAAATTAGCACCTAGGACTACTCCTTGCACTTTCTTGGGTTTCTCTTCGAATCATAGGGGGTATTTATGCTATGATTTGTCCACAAATAAAATTTTAATCTCTCGACATGTTACATTTGAGGAGCACATTTTTCCATTCACAAACATCCAAAAATCCTAAGTCACTCACTATGACTTCCTTGATAATTCAGACATCTCCCCTCTCATCCGAAATGTCATGCACGGAGCCGGAGTGGACTCCTCCTATAGTCCAACTGTTCATCGGGCACAACCCGTGCCTCAAACCTCTTCCTCTCTCTCCATTCAGGCCCAACCACAGCACGGGCCCAACTCTCTGTCACTTTCCCAGCGCTGCCAGCCTCCAATCAATAGCCCAGCCCAGTCACCAGCTCACTGCCCCAGTCTGACCTCCCTCCTCCGAACCCAAATCCGACACAGCCCAGCCCAATTCCATAAAATGTCACCCGTTCGACTGTTATTCCTATACATCGCATGGAAACTCGTGCCCAACACAGGATTTTCAAGCCAAAAGTCCAATTTAACCTATCAACTCAAACTACATCACCTCTACCTAAAAACCATCAATTAGCCAAGCTTAACCCAAATTGGAATACGGCCATGCGTGAGAAATTTGATGTGCTCACTTCACAACACACTTGGGGTCTTGTCCCAAAACCTGAAGGGGATAGTGGTGATCTTTAATGTCATAAGGCGAGACTTGTGGCAAATGGCACGGACAACAAGAGGGAGTTGATTGTGGTGAGACCTTCAGTCCAATGGTTAAACCAGTCACCATTCGTACTGTTTTGAGCATTTCTATAGGGAAGAATTGGCCGATTCATCGACATGATGTGAAAAAATCATTCTTACATGGTGATTTAAAAAAAACTGTCTATATCCATCAATCACCTGGTTTTGTGCATCCCTATACTCCTCGACATGTCTGTCGTCTTCGAAAGTCACTCTATGGCTTGAAACAAGCCCTTCGGGCTTGGTATGAGCGCTTTGCCACCTATATTATGCAGATCGGGTTCATATGTGGCAAAAGTGATAATTCACTTTTCATTTATCATCAAGGTAACGACACTGCATATCTTTTGCTTTATGTGGATAACATTGTCTTGATTGTCTCCTCTGATGAGTTGAAAATGAGATCATTAAATTACTCAAATCTGAATTTTCCATGACGGATTTGGGTAAACTGAGTTATTTCCTGGATATTTCTGTGACCAGATCTGAAAATAATATGTTCTTGTGTCAATGTAAATATGCAGAGGAGATTGTTTATAGCGCTAAAATGGTAAATTGCAAGATCATACCTACTCCAGTCGAAGCTCAGTGCCAATGATGGGGATTCGGTGCTTGATCCTTCTTTTTATCGGAGTCTTGCTTGGTGCACTTCAGTATCTTACATTCACTAGATCTGATATTATCTATCATGTTCAACATGTGTGCTTGTTCATGTATGCACCTAGGGAGCCTTATTTTACCGGTCTTAAACGTATTATTCGGTACGTTAAGGGTACTCTTGACTATGATTTACATCTTTATACATCTGCACCGAACATGTTGATCTCCTATACGGACGCCGATTGTGGTATAGAAATAACTATATATATTGCATTAATGAGAATACTCTGGACAAGGAAGAATTACATAATTCTACAAATCAATATCAAAGTAGTACATATATCATAACATTACAAGTTACAACGTCAAATTGACAACAAATTGCACGTTAATCATCAAGCATGATCGATAAACATTAATCAATATTAAAATAGTACACAGAGCACTAAAATGTTATTAGTAATTACTCATATTAAGATATATAGTGGTATCCAAGCCATCTTACTCGATCGAGTCACATATATGAGGTGAGTCGATCCATTAATGCTATAAGGAATTAAAAATTTTGAACTTTATTAGTTCGAATTCGAAATACTATAATGATCTACTATTTGACTTACAATTTTACATGTTCGAAGCTTCTACCCTGCAGTGATCTGCCCCTTCATTAATGTTCAACCACGTCTTCGAAATAAGAACAATGTATTGGTGTGTAATGGGAGAAGAATATATGGATAGATACAGAGTCTCTGATAGAAACGGAGTATACACAGTACAAACCGTGTATACTAAGTGGCCGAAACATATTTGGTTACTTACCATATTTTGTAGAATTCTTGTACAATTGTAATTATGGTATTAGTATTATATTAGGAATATGTATTAGTCTTGTATTAGGAAAGGGTAGATTTAATTTCCATATTTAGATATAATATATCATGTATATATACCTCTTGATTAATGAAAATAATCAAGGAATTATTCTCTTTCATGGTATCAGAAGTCTAGCGCAATTTTTCCTTCTCCACATTAAACTTCCGCGACCCTCCTCTCCTCGGAAACCTCACTTTCGACAGCCGGCTGAGTCTTATTTTTCGTCTTCTAAATTTTCTTCCAAATCCCTAATTCTCCTCTCATTCTTTCGTTATGTCTACTACGAAGAACACGTTTCATCGTGCCTTTGCGGTCTCCAACATCAAGAATCACCCCTATCGTTCTTGAGATGGAAAACTTCCAATACGCGACGTGGGCAGAATTATTTAAAGTTCACACACGCTCGCATCAAGTCCTTCATCACATCATCCCTTCAGAAACAGGTAAGGAGAAGGTGTCTACAGCCGTTGATGACCCTGCGTTATGGATAACTCTTGATGCTATCGTACTCTAGTAGATTTATTCCACTATCTCTACGGACCTTTTGCAGACGATTATTGAACTCGAAGCCACGACGATGGAAACTTGAAATAGGATGCATGATATATTCCAAGATAATAAAAATTCTCGTATCGTCACTCTTGAGCAGGAATTTTCCCATGTTAATATGGAGGATTTTCCTAATGTCTCAACCTATTGTAAAAGGCTGAAGGAATTGGAGGATCAACTCAAGAACGTTGGTGCGCCTATCACCAATGATCGTCTTGTTCTTAAGATGATTGCAGGCCTATCCGATGCTTATAATGGGGTTGTGACGCTTCTTTGTCAAAGTAATCCTCTTCTACTATTCTACGAGGCCCATTCCATGCTCACATTAGAAGAGGCTGCCTTGGCTAAGAAGGCGGCTATTGGAGCTAATTCCGCCATGATAATGGCCATGTATGATGACCTTCACTCATTCTCGGATAATTCTAGCCAAAATCGTAACAACGGTGGCAGCAAAAAGGGTTAAAATCAGAAAAATAGAGGCAAGAACCGTGGCGGCGGTCGCGACGGCGGTCGCGGTGACAGTGGCGGTGGTCGGAGCAGTGGTGGCAATGGGTCGGTTGGGCCACAACACTACTGGCCGCAGCCTTGGGCCAATGCACAATGGATGTGGGGCTGCTGGGCTAGTGGCTAGTGGCCAGTGGCCTGTGGCCTAACATAGCTTTTCCTTATTTTCCAAGTGTTCCAGTGAATTGGGCCAGTGGCCAGCAGAGGCCCTATTCGCAGTTCCAGCATTACCAGCCGGCAGGGCCTTGGCAGTAGGCTGGCCTGCTTGGGCCTCAACTTCAGCAGGCCTTCGCGGCTGTGGGCCCAATTTTTGGTCTGACACCTATGAATATTGAGGCTGCGATGTATACACTTTGATTAAATCCCCCGGACGCAAATTGGTACATGGACACTGGAGCCACTTCTCATATGACGTCTGCTCAAGGTAATCTCTCATCTTATTTCAATTTGAGCAAAAATTGTGGCATAATTGTTGATAATTGCAATTCAATTCCAATTCGTGGTTATGGTCACATAAATTTGTCCCCCCCCACATCCACCTCTAGTCCTAAAAAATATCCTTCATGCCCCACTTAATTAAAAATTTGGTTTCTATCTGAAAATTCACAACTGATAATTGAGTTTCTGTTAACTTTGACCCTTTTGAATTTTCTGTGAAGGATTTTAAGACGGGGATACCTCTAATGAGATGTAATAGTTAGGGAGAGCTTTATTCAATCACCACCATCACCATTTCCACGAGTCAAGCCACACCTTCAACATTTGCCTCTTGCTCCTTCTTTTTGGCATGCCCATTTGGGTCATCTAGGGTCGTCTATTATTTTTTATCTTCAAAATAATAATTTTATGATTGTAAGAGTACGCGTAGTACTCCTATTTGTCCTTCATGTCCATTAGAAAAATATGTTAGATTACCGTTTGTAGCCTCTACTTCTAGTACGTTGATGTCTTTTGACATTATTCATAGTGATTTATGGACATCTCCCATTTAAAGTTCTTTGGGCCATCGTTATTATATTTTATTCTTGGATGATTATTCTAATTTTTTGTGGACCTTTCATTTATCTAAAAAGTCTCAAGTGTTTTCAACCTTCTTAAAATTTATAGCATTTATCCGTATCAAATATAAACGGAAAATTAAAAATATTCAATGTGAAAATGGAAGGAAATATGATAATGGGCCGTTTCGAGAATTTTGTGACACTAATGGCATATCTTTTCAGTTTTCTTGTCCTCGTACGTCCTCGCAAAATGGTAAGGCCGAAAGAAAAATTCGTACCATTAATTGTCCGAACTTTGCTAGCACATGCTTCATTACCTCCTTCTTTTTGGCATCATGCATTACAAATGGTTACCTACATCCTTAACATTTTCCCTAACAAAGTTTTAACGTATCAATCCCCACTTAAAATTCTTCATAATAAGGATCTCTCGTATTCTCCTCTTAGGGTGTTTGTGTTATCTATTTTTTCCGTCTACTACAATTAACAAACTTCAAGTTCATTCTACCATTTGTGTGTTTTTGAGTTATCCATTTAATCATCGTGGTTACAAATGTTTTGATTTATCCTCTAAAAACATCATTATTAGTCGTCATGTTATTTTTGATGAAACTCAATTTTCGTTTGCTATATTGTTTAAGTCTGTGTCTAGTTTGTGTAATTTTTTGGATGATGAGCTCTTCCCGTATGTCATCCATCAGTGGACCCAACAATCCCGTGACCCCGGCCCAATCACTACCAAATTAGCCATTATTTCTCGGCCAGCAGGCAGTACCATATGTCCCGTTGAATTTCCAGGCCAGCATGCCCACTGCCTGCTGGCCCAGTACATCACCCGCCATCCGAGAGCCAGTTTCACGGCCAACATTATGCTCTTTTACTCTATGTTCAAAAATAGCAATGAGCCCAATATTATATTCACTGATAAATTTCTTCACTTTTTCACCTTATTCAACCCTCTAACATCCCAGAATGTGATCTTCATAGAGAAAAAGATCTAGGTTGGGTCCCCCTATATCCATCACATTACTACACTGCCCCTTTCCCCCCCCCCCCCTTTTGTACACCACTAGCCCCTGGTTACTCAACCAAGGGACTAAAACCATTCACCATATTCACATTATCCTTTATATGACTAGCCTTAGTTATTGTCTTTCCACTAGCAATTTCCCATTTGTCATTTGCAGGAGTAGTATGTTGTATACTATCTTAGGATCATTTACCTTAGTTGCTGGAACATATTTTCCCTTCCATTCCTTCTTAGTCTGATTTGGCTTAGGTTTAACTGGTGGCGGCAGAGCTGGTTGTGCAACTTTGTCCTTGGGTTTACATATATGCCCAACCCGGAGACAGGTTGTGCAGTACTCAGGAATCCAGTCATAATCAATATGTTGTACAAATAATTCCCCATTAGGATCTTGCACCTTGATAGTGGTAGGGAGTGTTTTTGTAACGTCCATCTCCACTAGTAAACGAGCATATGAAATCATGTCAACTTGGGTAGTACACGAATCTGCATACAGGGGAACACCTAGCCCGCTCAATATCATACTCAGGGAGTCCATACCCCCAACAATTCAATGGAAGATTGGGCAATTGGACCCATAGAGCACTTCAGCATCAAAATCAAAGTTGGGCGACCACGACTTAACAATAATAGGTTTGTTATTGATTGTGTAAGGACCAGACAACAAAACTACATCTCTATCATCCATGCTAATGAATTTAACCACAAAATAAATGTCATTGTGATAGTAAATTCTAGGTTTATAAGCAAAATTCCAATGAGCTGCAATAAACCTTTCCACAAAACCCAATGGAGGGTGAATCACCTACCACATACAAGATAAGAGCATGCCTCCATTTAGCATTTTATTTCTCGATCTCTTTCTTATCCAACTTAATGATTCTCTCCCCATTTCTGATCTTATGTACTATATATTTGAGATTCATACCTCGTGCAGCCAATTTATTTTCTGCAAACAGTAAGACCCATTACTTCTTGCCCTGTTGTGGTAGTTCTGGTTTCTGGGTTTCCTGCGCTGTTTTTGCTGGAACTAGTTCCCGTTCCTTCTGCACCGAAACAATAGCCTTCATTACCATACCCGGAGTATCCATCATCAAATTTGCAATCTTCAATGGCACAGCAGTTTGTGCCAAAGATTTTTGCCTGACATCAAACCAGTTGGTGTGCTCGTCACTTGCATCCGAGTATTATCGTGCTTCTCTTTGGCGACTTAATTTACACCTCATATCGCACCGATTAGAGTGGCATGAGTAGAGTTTGTCTTTGTCAGTACTGGCCAAACTTCCTGCAATCGTGACTGTTCCATAGGGTTAGGGCTAATACCAGCCCTAACCATGGTTCCCAATCCAATAACATTTCCCTTTATGAGTATCTGACCTTTGTGTTGTTTTCCCATCACCAATTGGGTCGCCGGAGCGTCTTCCTTGGTCGCCCTCGAGCCATTCCGGTCGTAGTGCACGTTACATTATAATGCGCCGAGAGAATCGCCTAAGAGAGAGAAACCAGCGCTAAAGTAAATTTTAATTGATTGTTTTCTCTTAACATCTAAATGTATAAAACTGGTAAAAAGGGCAGCCCGGTGCACGAAGCTCCCGCTATGCGCGGGGTTCGGGAAAGGACCGGACCACAAGGGTCTATTGTACGCAGTCTTACCTCACATTTCGATCTAAATATAATAAACATAAAATTCGTATAAAATATGAATTAATAATACTATATTAATAAAATATATTTTTAAATAGAATATGGTGAGTGGTGGCGGTAATTACTAACAGTCCAGGTTCTGATTGCCGGCCATGTGTCGTGGTTTGTAGTGATGTTGATTGACGGTGATGGTTGTAGATAGTAGTTAGTGGAGATGGTGGTTGGAAGTGATGTTGATTGATGGTGATGGTTGTAAATAGTAGTTAGTAGAGACGGTGGTTGGCAGTAGTGATTAGTTGTGATGATTGGTGATGATCATAATATGGTGGATGATAGTGATAGTAATGGTGGTTCAATTGATAGCGATGTTTGGTGATATATACTGGTGGATGGTGGTGGTGATTATCTATAGTGATTGGTGGTTGTTATGGCAA
This sequence comes from Anisodus acutangulus, assembly GCA_029783415.1. NCBI lineage: Eukaryota > Viridiplantae > Streptophyta > Magnoliopsida > Solanales > Solanaceae > Anisodus > Anisodus acutangulus. The sequence continues at coordinate 56,010,929 of CM056490.1, forward strand.
TGGTTGTTGGTGGTTATGATTGTAAATGATGGTTAGGGATTGTGATAATTGACTAAGTTGATTGGCAGCGATAGTAATTGTATCGAATGATAGTGGTTATGAGTGGTAGGTGGTGATAGTTGATACTGATGGGTGACGATGATGACAATAATTAACATTGGTGGCAACGGTGGCAACGATCATTGATTATAGTGGATGGAGTGGTGCTGAGATGTAATTTTTGCAGAAATTCTTGAACAGACTTTTTAATGATATTAAGACTTTGTTATAGGTATTAACCATACAAATATATTAAGATCTATTAAGTGTAAAATATATAGAGAAAAATAAATGCACTTAATTATCGAAATATGAATAATTAAGATTTGAACCTTAAAATTAAATGTACTTAATGATTGAGATCTAAATGACTAAAATTATGGCCTTCATTAAGTGCAAACAAACAAGTCCTAAGATATTATTCATTTAAATATTTCTACAAAGATGACATCTCAACAATATTCTATCTACTTTCACCGTCAACCACTATAATCGCTACCATTATCAACCGTTGTCGTCACGCTCCACCATCATTATCAATTACCATCATCTACCACCCACAACCACCACCATCAAGTACAACTACCACAATCGCCAATTACCATAGTCAATTATCTGCATCACTAGTCATCATTTACAATCATAACCATCAAGTACTATTACATTAATAACCACTAATTATTACTGATAATCACCACTATTAGCCACCCTTATGTATCATCATCACCACTATTAGCCACCATTATGTATCATCAATAACATCTATCAGTCATACCACCATTATTACCATCCACTATATTTATCACCCATACCAACTACCATAGCTAATCACTAATGTCAACCACCACAACTACCCCATCTGCCAACATCACTACCAACCGCCACCACCACAATCGACAATCACAACCACCACTATTAGCCATCACTGTCACCAACCACCACTATCTACCAACATCACTACCAACTACCATCCTCGTCCGACAACCACCACCACTATTAGCCATCATCACCGCTAACCACCATATTATTTTTTAAATATATTTTATTGATATGGTACTACATTATATATGTATTGTTTTAAAATAAAGACAAGGTTTATACATACAAATAGAGAAAAAACAACAGTTTTAACTATTTAATATTCAGATCTTAATAAAACATCTCCATATTTAGATGTATTCATATACATCTTAATAATGTTTGTATACATCTTTAAGTTTCTAGTGTAGTTTCCTTCCTCTCTTCTTATAAATCCTATTAACTTAGGTTCATTATTCTTGAACTAAAACATTGCACAATTAATGACATAAAGAAGAGAATATGAAATATTAGCTTTACCCGAATGATAAAGGATATCAACATCATAATCTTTGATAAGTTCAATCCATCTTTTTGAGCCATCTATCCATCTTTTTGAGGCATCTTTTCTTATTCAAATTCTACTCTTATTGCATAAAGATATACTGAAGGCGTTTATAAATACGTCACAATGCTCACCTTAAATGCAATATTGTCATATCTATGTGTTATGATAGATCCAAATAGATAGAGAGGAAATCTTTCAAGAACATGGAGAACTTCTCTTTCACCTACATAACTAAATTAAATTAAACAAATAAGAGAAATTAAAATGTCATTCATTGATATCAATGAATAAAAAAATAAAATAGAAGGGTCGTGGTAGGGCCACATAAACTCGAGTCGTGACTATTACGATTACCTAAAGCATTGATATATGGTGTTGCTGACGACTCTTTTTTCTGGAGATCATGGACTGAAGTAGCTTTAACAAAATTTCAAGAAAGAATGGGGGTTTCCTCTTATGAGTATACTAATCTTCTTTCTATATTTTAATTTTATCAAGTGGTCCGAATGTACTTGTTGTGTAGATTAGCTTATGATTTGGATATGAGAAGTATGTAAAGAAGGGAGGTTGAGGATCGATTTTCTTTGATTTCCTTTGCAAAAATGACCTCTAAATTTTGGTAGATCTGAAATTACAAAAATCTCAGACTCCATGTTGTGAGAATTCACCGTATATGTTATTGTTGGTGGTGGAATTACAAAAATGACAAAAAAGAAGACCCTAATTCCTAAACATTGAGATCCTTTATACGTATGTTAACTTTTGTGATCGCCAAATTTTATTGTGTATCCCGAAAATATAATTGGGTAGATAAGCTATGAATACTGGACGAGGGGTTTTCATAAATGGGAGGTAGAGGAAACATTGTCTTTAATTTTCTCTGGAAATATGAACCCTAAATTATGGCAGATCTGCAAATAAAAAAAACAACATGCGATAAAAGAAAAGAATACTCAAACCTCTAACACCGAGAATTTTCCACTGTAAAAAGTGAAAACAAGGATTTCCTCTTTTCTTTCACCTGAACGTGAAAGCCATAAAATTTCAAATCTAAAAAGCCACCCCAAGGAAAATGAATGTTAATCTGTTTAATCGTAATGTATGGTGGTGTAAATGTTTTGGATTCGGCTCATTGATCTACTCTTACTCCTCATTTGTTTGCTTAAATAGTAATCGTCCACATCTTAGTCATTAAATATATTTTTTAGGTTCGAATAGTAATCATTCTGAATAGAACTGAATTCTTAATATCATTAAGGCCTCATTTCTTAATACATATTTGAATATTAAGATGTGTATTAAGATTAAAACGTCTAAATCTGAATGCATATTTAAATATTAAGATGTTATATTTAAGATCTGAAAACTAGTCTCTCAACATCTATATGTACAAAACTTATCTAAAAATAATAAACATAAAATTCATATAAAATACGATTGTAACAGCATAGTATTTAATAAAATGTCCCTTTAACCAAAAAAAAATATGAATTAATTTAATTCTGTATTAATAAAATATTTTTATAAAATAACAAGGTTGTTGGTGGCAGTGATTACTAACAGTTAAGGTTGTGGTTGTTAGAAGATGATGGTGGTTGGTAGTGATGTTGGTGGTTGGCGGTGACGATAAATAATAGTAGTGGTTGTGATTGTCGATCGTGGGTCGTGATTGGTAGTGATGTTGCCTGATGGTGATGGTTGTGGATAGTAATTAGTGGAGATTGTGATTGATAATAGTAATTAGTTGTGATGAATGATAATGTGGATGCCAATAAAAGGAACTCAGGGCCCATATTCTTCTCCAATTTGAGTTTTACTCACATCTCGAATGAATTCAAGAACATATTCAAAGAAATTCTAACCCTCGGTCGGAATGGTTTATGGGTTCCGAACAGCTATAGTGGCTGAACCTAATAAGATAGCAATTACAACCCAAGAAGTAATAAGTACTTGGAAACCCCCTATTTGCCAATAGAAATGTTGGCCTACTTCCACACCGGATATATCGTATAACCCCTTTAGAGTATTATGGAACAATGATTGATGGTGATGATTATCAGTAGTGATTGGTACTGACTGTTCTGGTAATGGTTGGTGATAGTGATGATTGTAATTGATGACCAGCGATGATGACAATTGAATATGGTGATTGAAGGTAGTGGTGATTGTAACCAAGGAAGGTGGTTATTGATTGATAATGACGGGCAACGATGATGCCAATAGTTGATAATGGTGGATGGAATGGACTGAGAAGTCGTCCTATCATGCTACTGGCTTCGTTTCAACTTCCTGATTCTCTCGTTCAACCTTCCTCGTACATACAAAAAAAAAGAATTGAGTTGCCTCAAAGAAAGCCCAAACTGAGCCCGGCGGGGGAATGCTTACCGATACCGAAGCTAGAAGACTCACCCTAGCCACTATAGCGACCCCACCCCCAACTCTAGCTGAGAAGCACCCTCCACCCACTTCCATTTTTCCGTGTGCCCAAAAGCCCGCCCGCCCGGCTTTTGAGAGTCTTCATTCAAGCGACGGTACAAAAGAAGAACAAAACAAAGTGAGAGCATCTTTTCCATTCGGTCCAAGAACTCCTTCCCGAAGTGGGAGTAGGAGAAAGGAAAGCGCACTCGATCAATTATCATGTCGTGCCGTAAGACAAAAAGTCAAGGATATTCTAGAAAGGCTATACCAAAGAGAATACATCATTCTTGAAAAGTACTTGACTGCGTGAACCAGGTCCAGGTCTTGCATTTGGCATTCCTGCTTTTGGAAGACGGGCATTGCTTTCGGTTCGAAAGGCATGATTTTCAGTATGTCTCCAGATAGGCCCCCCACCGAAGCAGCTACTTTCGAAGTAACAAAAAGAAAAACAACGACTAGAGTTTAAGATGTACCTATCATGGTTTGGTTTGACAAAATTGATCGTAGTAGCTCCGAGAGTTACTCGGTCCACCTCGCATTCGCCTAATCGAGCAGAACGCCACTCGGCTCCGTAGCTCGTGGTGGAATATTCTCTGACGGATTCGCTCAGTTTGTCTCTTGAAAATGGTTTTCTTTTTTTATTCTCTTGAAGGAAAAGCAGAAGATGGAATTCAATGTCAATCGCCATCTCCTTGGCACTGGTGACAACAATTATCAATGATAGTGGATATAGTGGTATGGGGATGTCATCTTTTGCAGAAATTATTGAATAAACTTCTTAATGATATTAAGACTTTATAAATGAATAACATTAAATGTTTAATTTTGTAACTTATGATTACACTATTAAAATCACTAGTTCTTATAATTATTGTTTCAACATAAATAAGTGAAAAAGGTAGGCAAGGAAATAAAATCATTTGCATTGGATAAGTGAGTCGATTCTTTTTGGCTTAAAAGAAGATCATAATAAAATTCTGTTGGAAATTAGTCTTTGGCGGGAGTTGCGATCGACCAACTTTAACGGCTTAAACACTAGTGTTACGTATGTTGGAGAATCCGGTTCTTCACACATGCATGATCTACTAAGTACGTAGATAACCGTAGGGCCAAGAATCGTCAAATTTCATTGAGAAATGAAAGAGATATTGGTTCACGAAGTGAGGTGTTTGAAACATGGAAAAGTGTGGTATTGAGTTCAATTCTCCCTCATCGGTAGAGGAAGAAAGAATTGTTGTGTATATAAGACTCGAAATTGGTTTGGGGTTTGGGACCCCAAGGGGTATCCCATGTGTTTAAAGGAGGGAGGACCTAGATGTGCTTCGGTTCAAGGAAAGACCACACGCCTTGCCGCCGCCCTGGTCCGATTCGAGTTAGGGTCACGGGTTGTGGGTCTTCGATATTATCTTTTTGGGCCGTAAAACTTTGCCGAAATGCAGTTTGATCCCGAAGTTTCAAAATCTGATTTGGACGAGAATTCTTTTAGATGTACAGCTTTGGTCCCTGAAGTTTTCGAAAGTCGAATTGGGCGTAAGAGAACGAACGCTTGGCACTCAATTCAGCCATTTATTTTGGCTGAATTACTCCTCCTATAATGGCTAATCTGTTGGTCTTTCACCATTTATGTTGGTGACTTTACTACCTCCATAATGGCCATTATTTGGCTATTATGGAGGCAGTTTTTCAGTCCCCTCCCTCACCTATATAAACACCCCCTTACACCATTGTTGAGATACATATATGATACACGAAAATACAGAAGTATACACAAGCAAAAACAACTTCTTCCTACAACTTCCAAGCATCATTTCGTTACTCAATATTCTTCACGGTAGCATTTGAGTTTTCTTTGCTCAAGTGTTCCATTGTTGTTTTATCTTGGGAGACAAATTGTCCAGGACATATAAAGGATACATACGGGGCAATATTGTCTTAAGGACAGAGTGTCACACTCGACTCAGCAAAAATAGTTTCCAGTTTTTCTTGTTCAACAATTGTAATTTCAGATTTCTAGTTGAATTATTGAATTTTTGTTTATCCTTTCGAATAATTGTAATAGTAATATACTTCCCGTACTGCATTATAAAGTACAAGAGTAAAATCTCCCAACAAATTCTTATTGAGGAAATTAATTAAAACATAAGATGTTGACGATAAATACAACCAATTGGCTATAATTAGCTTGTCACAATTAAAATCCGTGTCTGCATGATCGTCTCGACAAATCATTATGAATGTCTAATTCATTAATTATACACATTTCAAGAAGTTTATTAGCAGTTCGTTTCAACATATAACTTGTGATTAAAAGTGGCGAGTAAATCAATTTCTTTGAGGAAAAAAACACATACCAAATAAAATTAAATATGTCTATCCTTAGTGATTTGATTATGTGGCCCACATTGAAATTCAACAACAAGAATCATATTTTTTTCTTCTTTTGGTAAAGTGAGTTTCTATATAGTAAAAAGGATTATTTAAGAGAAAGAAGAATCCTTAGTAAAATTAAAATCTTTTACTTAAATAATAAGTACATGTACAAATAATCAATGATGTTTTTTATTTATTTAAACTTTAATAAATGTCATTATCTAGAAATAATTAGATGCGCGTAAGATTACCGGAACAAACTAACACCGCAATTATATGACGTAGAGCATGCATTTGTCTTTAATTGAACTTTGAGGCTAAAAGCCATGGTTTAAGTTCATCTCCCTAGATGAGGAAAAAACAAAGTAAAAGTCGGTAGCCGGAAACCGTCGCGGATTCACGCACATAATTCTCTGCATCTTTCCGCCTCATGACCAAACAGCCCCCCACCTGCTATAATTAATTCAAGTAAAACCAACAATATTTCTTTAATAGTTATTTACACCCATAAGAATTCCCAGAATATTACAAATACATCCATTTCCCCCTTCCTCTTTCTTCGTGTTAGAAAATGTAGAGAGATGTGTTTTTAGCTGAAAAACTGCTCTTGCTTTAATTGATTTTAAAAAGGCCAACAATTCTGCGTCTCAATTTAGTTAATATATTTTTTTAGTCTATCTCAAAAAAGAATCATACATTTATATATTTAAAAATAATTAATTTAAATTTTTTCTTTTATTTTTAATAAAATAATTTACAGTTACACAAATATGTATAACTTTTTTTAGATCACAAATTTTTAAAAAAATTATTTTTTAAACTTTATGCTTAATCAAATTATATCACATAAATTAGCACACAATGAGTAGTTATTTACACCCATAAAATTTCCCAGAATATTACAAATACATCCATTTTCCCTTCCCCTTTCTCAGTGTGAGAAAATCTAGAGAGAAGTGTTTTTAGCTGAAAAACTGCACTTGCTTTAATTAATTGAAAAAAGGCCATTAATTTTGCTTTAATATTTGTTTTGTTTCAATTTATGTGATACACCTTTTATTTTAATCTATTCCAAGTGAATGATATATTTTTATATTTTAAAAAAAAATTCTTTTACCTTTAATAATACAATCGCACAAGTATTTTATATCTATGATTTGTTTAGATCATAAATTTCAAATATTTTCATTTCTTTATAAATAAGATGTCTCGTCAAACTATATTACGTAATTAACACAGAGAGTAGTTATTTGCACCCATAAAAATTCTCAGAATATTATAAATACATTCGTACATGTCAAATTATATCACGTAAATTGACAGAGTAATTATTGATACCCATAATATTTCCCAGAATATTACAAATAAAATACAACCATTTTCCCTCCTCTATTTTGTTTTTTGATATCCAGTTTTTCGATTTACGCTGAACTATTCTTGAAGATAATAATCCTGATCTTTTAGCATTATTATCAGTAAATTACAGAATATTTCGAATGATCAAAATTTAAGAACAGACAACTAATATAACAGTACAAATTTAAACTAGATTTTGGTTCGAGATCAACTTACTCTCACTAGATTTGGAACGCACGCGGAAGTCTCCATAATTTTAAGTTTCCCTCATATCTCATCCAAGCTACGGTACTTCCTTTCCTCTTTCGTAGTGTGAGAAAATCGAGAGAGAAGTGTTTTTAGCTGAAAAACTGCACTTGCTTATAATTAATTCAAAAAAATCGAGCAATTCTGCTTTAATATTTATTTACACCACAAAAATTCCCAGAATATTACAAATACATCCATTTCCCTTTTCTTTTTTCGTGTGAGAAAATCTAGTGTTTTGCTACAGTGTAATGGCAGTTGCTAGGGTTCTTATGTAAATTGAATATTTTATATAATGTCTGGTAGAAGATTGAATTATACTTTATTGAATCAAATTCCTGATGATAAGGTATTCGATTGGGACTTAATTGATCACTGCATGATGCAAACACAAAGGAACCGGGTCGGGTCACTGCAGCTACCCGGTTCGATCGGGTCACAAAGGCAATCAAGTGAAGGTAGCTTTGCTGATAGCTCGATTTCCGGAGAGAACTACGTGGAGACGTCGTTAGGGCATAAATATGACGGTTGTGGATCGTCGGCGGCGGCGAGGAGTTGGGCGCAGCAAACGGAGGAGAGTTATCAGTTGCAGTTATCGTTGGCGATACGGCTTTCGTCGGAAGCAACGTGTGCTGATAATCCGAACTTTTTGAATACTGTGACTGATGACGTGTTGGCATCTCGAGATTCGGATTGTTCTGTATCAGCTGAAACAATGTCACATCGACTGTGGGTAATACGTTTATTGCTTGAAATTTGTATTCCTTCCGTCCATTTTTACTTGTTCGGTTGGGAAAACCAAGAGATAATTCACCATTTCATGCCTATTTTAGCCTTATTATTACTCACTCCTTTAAGTGTCTTATTTTTCTTTTTGGTGTGTCCAAAAAAAGTGTCTCTTTCTATTTCTATATGTAATAAGTTTTCTAATTCAAGACAAGTTGAAGCAAGATTTGAAAGACTCCACATATTTTTAATTTAAGACCACAAGATTTAAAAGTTTCCCTTTGTTTCATAAACTACGTACCAAGTCAAACTAAGACACTTAAATTGAGACGGAGAGAGTAATTATTAGGTAGGAAGCTTTAAGAAATTGTTAGTGGCTGCACGACTTTTAAAGTATGTCTGATTGATTTCAATTATTTAGATGATTTATATTACTTAATTAGGGGTGATATAGTAAAATTGTCATTTTATTTGTTGCTCCTTAAAGCATGTGCCAAATCAAACATGGACAAGTAAAAATGGACGGAGGACTAAGTTGCGCGGACTCTTCATTTTCGATGCCGCAACCGTGTCGGATTCTCCAAAAATACACTGCTTTTGGAGAATACGACATGCAACAATTGATATTTTTGAAGAGTTTGAGCAACATAGACAGAAAAAGTATATTTTAGGAATCCTTTGACCATTTCATATTGGTAAAAGAGAGAAATAAGACGAATTAATTAGTAATTGATTTTTAAATTTACCAATTTCCCAAAAGAAGGGGAATTGGTCTAAACTACAAACAGGGGTGGATGTAGTGTAGAAGCTAACAAGTTCCCCTTAACCCATTAGTTTTAGCTCAAACTCTGTGTATGTCTGAAAAGTGCATTCAATAAAATACAAATAAGACTATAACAACAACAACAAAAAACCAGTATAATTCCACGAGTGGGTCTGGGGAGGATAGTGTGCATGCAGACCTTACACCTACCTTGTGGAGGTGGAGACAAATAAATTTATTGAATTATGATAAAATTTTGAACTTGAACGCATAAAGTTCAATCCTGGATCGAAATCTCATTACAAATATCGTAGCTGATTAACCAGTGGATTGTGAGAGACTCTAAGTTTCCAACCCAACACTTTAAGGTAATAGGTAAAATGGTCAAGATCTTTATAAATTTATTGAATTATGATAGAATTTTGAACTTGAACTTAAAAAGTTCAATCCTGAATCCACATCTGATTACAAATGTCTTGGCTGATTAAGTTGTGGATTGTGAGAGACTGAGTTTCCAACCCAAAACTTTAAGGTAATGGGTGAAATAGTCGAGACCTTTATAATCACGTAAAACAACAAATGACTCTATATCATCCCACATGATCTAATTTTTTTGGTTTACAAATGAACTTTAATATGGTCATATGGGTGCTAGGATTGGTGTTCCAAATGTTGCCTCTAATACTATGTGAATAAAATTGATCATCCGACCTAAATTCTTTTGACATTAAGTGGAGTTATCCAGGACCTTTAGAACTCTTTTTAAAGTCCTTAGACAATCTATGCAGGACAACAATATAACTCAGTTTAGGATTTGGTTTAGACTACAAATGTCTCCATGCCATAAAATAGGTGATTAAGCGGGCAATGAACGTGCTTTTCAAATGCAAATACACTCACACAATTATTATATATCGTGATTGCTGGATCCTTTGTTAGAGTCCCACGTTGGTCGAGTATTTTATATTATTGTCTCTTTATATGGTTTTGGACAATTTTCACATCATAAACTAATTTTTGGGCTGAGTTAGGCCCAAAGTATATTCATGGTATTACAACCAGACCATCCTCTTTTTTTATCAAGTAATAGAATTTATTAATAATGGGCAAAAATACCAGTATACAAGAAGTATACCAAAAAGTAGAACCGTTACAAAAATATGTAAATATATAATATTCTATGAATGACACTTGATCTTCTACACCTACAAGGACCTCGAGGGTGCATGAAATAAGGGATAAGGACTATTCCTTAAGTGTACAAAATCCTTCTCTAGTCCTATTGAAAGCTCTCCTATTTCTCTGTTTATACAGTCCACAAAAGAGCTAGTGAGCAACAGTCCATACCTTTCGTCTTCTCTTCCGTCTTCTAAAGGTCCAGCTAAACAATGCTTCTTTGACATTGCCCGACATCACCCATTGAAGACCAAACCAACACAATATTTTCCACCATAAGGGAGAGCTATCCGGCATTATGAAAGAAGGTGATTCACGTCTTGCCCAAACTTTTACACATGAAGCACCAACTAACACATGTAATCCTGCTCTTCCTTAAATTCTCAGTTGACAGACCCATCCCATGTGTAGAGTAACCCAATGGCGGACCCGTAGTTACATTATCCACGGTCCGCATGTCCAACTCTGACTATGCGATTGAATGTTAGTTCCATATTGGTTGAGAGTGCGGCAGAACTGTGGGTGTCTTAGAGTTCCATATGGTTGAGAGTATATATTGTACTCTCTTTATATGGTTTTAGATAATTCTTAATGCATAAACTGGCTTTTGGGGTGGGGTTAGGCCTAATGTCCATTTCTTTAACTTCCTTTCCCAATTTCAAGAAAGCTTAATAATTCTAGTCACAGCATCTTTGTTTTTCTACTATGTGTCAAGACTCTTAAATGTCAAATAAATTTGTAGGTTGAAAATAATTGAGTGCTTGTGACAAGGGAAGGATGGCCTAGTTGTAATCCACCCCCAACTCTAAGGTTGGGGGTTCAAGTCACTAAAGGAGCGAAGTGGGAAGGACCACTGATGGGCTCTTGCCTTTTGTGTAGGCGAATGGAGGGAGTCGAACTTTTGAAAAGTGCCAATCTAGATCACCTCTTTCTTCTTTATGTATCTATTTCTTCTTCTTTGTTTCCAAATACAATGAGGCTGAGCTGTTTACACTACCTCAAAAGTTTTAAGCCTTTCTTATAGTCAAAATGTGATCTCGGCACTAACAAACCCCCTTCCTTGTTTCTGCAAGACCCTAGAAAATGATACGATAAAAAAAGAAGGTTGATCACATATTCTTATATTAGTTTCGTGTTTTGTGGGAATAGGAGCTACTTCATATTACCTTGATGATTTTTTGAATCTAGTCATACTCACACATTGACTAGACATTGTCTTTTTATTGTGATTTTCTCATTTTATGTTCTTATAAATCTCTTCTCATTCTCAATTTAGACAGTCTCCAGATTTTCCAGGTCATCATTCCTAAAGTCATTGTTTTTGCTGTCTCTTAATTTTATGCTAGATAAATGGATGCTTGTCGTACTTTGACAAAGTCCCTGATGGATTTTATTGGATTTATGGGATGGATCCATATGTTTGGACTGTCTGCTCAGTTCTGCAAGAAAGTGGCCGTATTCCATCGATTGAATCATTGAAGGCAGTTGATCCTTTTAAAGCACCATCTGTTGAAGTGATTTTAATCGATCGGTGTAATGATCCCAGCTTGAAGGAACTGCAGAATAGAATTCTTAGCATATCCCCTAGTTGCACCACCACAAAAGAAGCTGTTGATCAGCTTGCCAAGCTGGTTTGCGATCATATGGGGTGAGTACTAAAAGCTTTTTCTTAGAAGCTCCAACAGACCCACCTTTTTTGTCTGTCTTTTTGTAATTAGCGTTGTCTTCTCTATAAAGGGGTGCAGCTCCTGCTGGAGAAGATGACTTGGTTTCCATGTCGAAGGAGTGCAGTGATAACCTGAAGAATTGTCTAGGAACTATCGTGCTTCCCATTGGTACCCTGTCTGTTGGGCTTTGCAGGCATCGAGCTTTGCTTTTTAAAGTAAGTACCTATTTAGTTGGTGCTGTTATAAGTCAGTAGATCTAATTTCTAAAGGAATTTAAGGATAAAAATCAGACTAATGGTCTATTTATCACTAAATAGAAACCTTACTGATAGTGTATATATTATTGATTTCTTGTGCGCTTAGAGTGAATATTGTTTGCAATCCATAGTGGCTTTGCTTGGATGTCCTGTACAAGGTTGATGTTTTATCATTAACTTCAATGTGATCATTACAGGTGCTAGCTGACATCATTGATTTACCATGTCGAATTGCCAAGGGATGTAAATATTGTAATAGCTCCGATGCTTCCTCATGTCTAGTTCAATTAGAAGTTGACAGGTAAAAGTTCAGATTAGATATGGTGTATATTATAATCTTTAGTTCATTTGAAAAAAAAAATCTTACTAGGATAGAAAATAAAAGAATACTCAATTCGCCTTTTGTATACCTTTGTGCTAGTTAAGTATAGTTTTGGGTATGGCCCGCCAACGGGGCGGGTACGGGGCAGGGCGGGACGAGACGGGGGTATGGCAGGACTGGCGGGCCGGGACCGGCGGATCCCGCCGATGTCCCGTCCCGTCGAAAAAGGGGACCGGTATTATCGGGGTGGGGCGGGATCGGGTTTTTCTGATTTTTATTTTTTTTTGCACTTAATTTAAAAAATAACATATATATAAACACCCTAATAATTGAATAAGATATTGTAATAAAAACCTCCCAAGATTTTTTTTGTGCCTCTTATATTGTTTAATAGAAATATGATTTTTTTGTAATACAATTGTCAAAATTGCAACTTTGTGGTGTTGAAAGTTCCAAATAACATAGTAAAATATTAAAATTGCAATTAAAAAAATTACATATTTAAAAACACCTTTTCTAGTTTCTTTATAATCTTGTGGTTCTTCGGTTGGAATTAGTATTTGTTGGTCAAATTGCTTGACGTTGCTTCCACCTCCGTCGGATAAGATGTTGTAGTTTTCGTCTTCTTTTTCGTTGATCTCCGGTTGATCGCACCTTCTCCGCTCCGCTCGTATCCAATCTCTGAATAATACTGCAATCTCCAAGCCGTCTCCCGTTAATGAGTGTCTGTGCTCTCCTATTTGAAATCTGTTGGTCGAAAAAAATGCTTTCAGACGTTGTCGCTTGAATATTCAACACATCTCGGGCCATCTTTGACAGTGTCGAAAAGGTCTTCTCATTCTCCCTCCAATATTTCAGCAAGTCTTCACGTCATTCTTCATTGAGAACTGCTTGGTACGGTACAACATCCTGCAAAATAAAAACATCAAACTCGTTAACTTGGTTAGTAGTGTTACCACTATACATTCTATGTCTAAGACTTTCAATACTAGCCGCAGAAACGACATATCTTTTTTGAGGTTGTGTTGAAGAAGAAGATGGTATGGAAGCAGATTGGTTGTTAGCACTTTCTTGTTGTTAATGCCTATATACTTTTTTGCATTCATCTTGTATGCTAGACAACACTTCTTCTTTAGTTTGTTCAATAGGTGGTGGGTCATTTGGATTTTTTGGAGTCGGAGGTGGAAGTACTGCTATACAATTATAAATAGTTTCAATTAGTGTTTTACAACCGTCTATTTTAATAGTCGGATTTAATACAGCACCAATAATATAAATAGTGGGAATAGGAATAATTTTTTTTAATTTGATAAATATTTTTTAATAGGTGTCTTATAAGTTGATTTTTTCATATATTCACTAAGTAATAAAAATATTAGAGCTATATAAGACAACATAGTTGAAATAGTAGGATAATATATACCGGAAAATTCTTTTGTTGCTTGAAAAATTTCTCTAGAAATACAAAAGTTTTGAAATTTTATCCCAATCGTTATCTACAACAATATCATTTGGATTTCGATTATGGGCGCTAAAAATAAAGTTATAGGTCTTCTATAATCATAAGCAACAAGTAGTTGTTTGTATAAAGAATTTCACCTAGTCGCTACTTTTTCAGAAATTTTTCTATAAGCTAGTCCACAATCGTGACAAGTTTTTTTATATTTTTTTTCGTTGTGTTCTATTACTTCTAAAAATAAAGTTTATAGCAAATTGTATTTTATTAAGAATGTCTTCAAAAAGTGATATATCATCTTTTACAACTAAGTTATAAATATGACATGCACATTTTATATGAAAATGATTTGAAAAAGATGGAGTTAAAAGATCTTTTAAAATTCTAATAGCATAATTATTAGAAGAAGCGTTATCTAATGTAATAGTAATAATTTTATCAGTTATGCCATAATAATCGCAAACTGAATAAATGTTTTCTGCATTAAGTACCAGTGTGCCTATCATCTATATATCTATAAGCTAAAATACGTTTTTGCATAGTCCATTTATAATCTATCAAATGACATGTTACCGTTAAATAATCATGGCCGTTAGTACTACGGCCTATATCAGATGTGATAGATACTTTATCAGAAAAATGATATAAGGAATAACGTAAATACTGTTGATAATCATGCACAAATTTAAATACATCTCTCATAATAGTTGATCTAGGAAAATCATTAAAAACAGAATTATACATATCTGTAATGAATAAACCAGGAGATGAAGGAAATGAAAAAGGCAAACCATCCACCGCAACTAATTTTGCTTTTGCTTCCCTATCTCTATGTTTATCGTATTTATGGCCTACAATTTCCCCCGTCATAGGTTTAATTTGACTTTGTACTTGGTCCGGGACAGTATGTGAACCTTTTCATGACTGAGAGGGCATTAGTGCACCCGATTTTTTAGCCAGGTATTGGTCCCACCTAACTTTGTGAAAGTTTTGTACGTGTCTCAATAAACCTCCCGTTCCACCCTGACCTTTTCTTATTTTAAATTTATAAACATTTTTCCAATTGACATCTAACTACTTGATTCTCTTCATCCCTATAAAAAAAATTCATGCATCTCATTTAAATTTTCGTTTTATTGGGCCTCGTCTCATGCTAGAAGGAATAGGAGGCGTTCCAGTTGGAGGTGCACTAGTGGGTGTGTCATCTAGATTATCTTCTAAATTAAAGTCTTGTTGAGTTGCAGAAAATATCTCGTCGTCTAAATCTAATGATATTTTAGAAAAAAATTCAGTTTCATCTATATGTGTGTAATCAACCAAATTATCCGGAATATGATAACTAGAAGAAGTACCCCTGCCCTTGTTACCCCTACTAGAAGAAGTCTTACCCTTACCCTTAAACATACCTCTTAATCCTTCAATTTTAATTATGCTAATAAATAGTTAAAGATAATGAAATTAAGTGCGCTAATTAAAATAAAGTAACATAATAATTTAAAAAAGGAACGAATGTACCAAACGTCAACGTGTAATCGAGGTTGAAAATTGAAACGTTGCTCGATGGATGATCCTCAAGCTAGTTGACACCTTCACTCCCAATTTTTAAACTTTGATGTAGTTATACAAATGAATAAATAAAATTTAAATTTAGTAGACAATCTAGACTTGTAGATTGAGAGATTGTGGGAAAGATGAAGAGAAAATGAGGTATTTATAGTTGGAAAATTGGGTTAAAGTGTAAATATATTAACTTAGGAGTTAAAAATAGATATTAAGGGAGTAGGGGGGGTTGGGGAGGCCAAAAATAGTCGTTGCATAACGGCCAAAATATAAAATGGTCGTTGTGCAACGGTCATTTTTGCAAAGGGGAGGGATGGGGTGGACCGGGGCGGGACGAGCCTAGGTCTCCCGTCCCGGTTTGAGTCCCGTTACCGTTTTTTTTAAATAGCGGGGTAGGGGCGTGACCGGGCCGACCCGCCCCGTTGGCCAGCCTTAGTTTTGGGGATGGTGTGTTGAAGCCTTAACAGATGGTAATTGATGCTGCACTTACTTCTGTTTGGAAAACTATTACCCCTCATGTATATTGTATGAAATGATCCACATTTACTTTCCTACTGCTATTATGCATCTGCTGATAGCATTGTATCTTTCTGCCTTTTGACTATATTGGTTAAAATTCTTTTACCTGGTATTTTATTTATGCTATGCTCAACTTCCATTTTTTCCTAACACTACTGGTTTATGCTTTCTTCGATTACGTAAAGCTGGTGTATGATACACTTGTCAAAACAAACAGTTCAATATATTACTACTTATATTATATATAAGCCGCTAACGAGAGCAGCTTCGGGTCGTTTATTGACAGAAATACCCTTTGAGTTTCTACCCTTTATTTTGGACACTGTACTTATGGGTCCCATTAACCTTTCACATTGACACCTCTTTAGTTCCCTTCCCTCTGCATTTCACGTGCTTACACATTTTTCTCTTACATATCTGTTTCATCAATAGGGCAGCTGTAACATTTCCTGTGTTTCTGGTTACAAGCAACGAGGTCATTTTCGGCATTTCGATATTTCTGCCCTTTCGTTATGTTATACGAAATGCTATAGTGTGTACCTTCTCCCTTATGGACGAAAAGGGGCTTTTATATATTCAGACTAAGTGGAAACATGTGCAGCTTTTTCTGAAGTTGTGAGGGCCCATTTTACTTTCCATTTATTGATTGACCTATTTGGCTTCTTTGATAGCCACACTTATATTTAAGTGAATGCATTATCACGATTTGATTGACAAAATTTTGGGGCTCTCATATCCGTTTAATCATTTACTGTTTATAAGTTGATATTTCACAAGTATTCGGTAGACATATAGAGAAAAGAAATAAGAAATGGTTTTGAGTGAATATTTCTATGTTTGATGTTTTAAAAAAGGAATTAAACGTTTTACAATGATTAATGATCCATTTTTAGTCTTAATTGATTAGTAATAATACAAAAATACTTTATTATTTTGTAAAATGTGTATAGAGTAATTTCACTCTTTTTAATCGCACTGTGTCTAAATTAGTTTCTTCTTACAAAATGAAGAGTACTTGTATATTTCGATTTTGAGTAAATGTATTCAAAATAGCTGGAATTAATACTACAGTGAAAATGTGTTTTTCAAAGGTTTAACTAAATCAATAGTAGATGCAGGAGAACCAATTAGCTAATAGATTTAAGAATCACTACTTTTATAATAAAATAAAATAAAATTTATTTTATACTATCAATCCAAAATTCATAAAAAATTATCTATCAATTTCAATTTTTTTACTTATGTTTGGGCCCGTGCAAAGCACGTGATTTTATAACTAGTATAATATATGTATGATTATGGGCAAAATTTCTTATGGTAATATGTGACCTTCCCGAAGTGATAAAACATATCTTTAAAGATTCAGTCGCTACTTTTAGTTATGAACTAAATAAACCTAGCAGAAGTTTGCTTCTCTTAGTACCTGCTACACCATTCTTAGAGATTTTGGAATTAAGATATTTGAGTGGAATGGTAGTTCATTACTACTGGGTATTTTTTTGTTGTTGTGGTATTACTAATATGCAGAG
The DNA here is from genome assembly GCA_029783415.1 of Anisodus acutangulus. Taxonomy (NCBI): domain Eukaryota; kingdom Viridiplantae; phylum Streptophyta; class Magnoliopsida; order Solanales; family Solanaceae; genus Anisodus; species Anisodus acutangulus. The sequence goes on from CM056490.1 coordinate 56,028,699, forward strand.
ATTGAAATTATTTTTAAAAAAAAAACTTGAAAAAACTGATCCACTGTTGACGAGATAGGAAATGTACCTTAATTTCTCATATAGTCTTAATCACTCGGATTCCAAATTATAATGCAAAGAAGATCCTTCTCTTCTTCCGCTGAGCCCCAAATGCATAGAAGAAGAACCAAAGGACTAGAAGAAAGTAGAATCAGATATCCAAAGCAGATGGTGTAGTGAATGACAGGAAATTATTTTTCTCACTGCTACTTTAAGTTGGAAGTAGAAATGGCAGTGGATCCTGATCCGTTTTATAGGATATGGATCTTCAAAATTTGGACCCGACGGATCCGGATCGGACCCGGATTCATTTCTGACGGATCGGATATGGATCTGGATCTTGTATTTGAGATCCGTATCCGGTCCAGATCCGACCCGTGGATCCGTTTTTTATTAAATATATTCATAACCTAGAATGTAATTTTATAAGTATTTTCTTAAAATTGCTAAGCACATCCTTGCAAATTTAATTCTCAAAACAAGTTTAATTTATCCCCGCGTTAACTCAAAAATCAAAAAATAAAGAGGTAACTTCGATAATAAAATCAATGTTATACTAGTGAATGACTAACATCTCCATAGACAAGTAGTTAAAATTATATTCACTTCATTTGTGAAGATTTCAAGCACATGCAAGTTCTACATTGTGGAAATAATAGTCAGCATTTTCCACAACTATTGTCCTTGTCCAACATTTTCAATTAATAGCTCAAAATCAAAACAAGACAACGAACAAAATATCTCATATGAACATTTCAAAATTGTAACACAGTAAACTGTTAGCTAAGTAAAAATCGTTTGTCAGTTCAAAAAAAAATTCTTAGCAAGACAAATTTTACATGTGGATCCAGATCCGATCCGTGGACCTGGATCTGATTTTTATGGACCCGGCGGATCTGGATTCAGGTATCTGGATCTGGATCTAGTAGGATCCGGTCCTTTGCCAGCTCTAGTTGGAAGTACTCCCTCTGTCCCAATTTATATGACATACTTTTCTTTTTAGCCAGTTCAAAAAAGAATGACACGTTTCCTTATTTGACAACAATTTAACTTTAAACTCTACCTTTTACCCGTAACGAGATGATCTATAACCACACAAATATCTTTGACTTGTTTTAGACCACAAGATTCAAAAGTCTTCGTTTATTCCTTAAACTTCGTGCCTAGTCAAACTACATCATATAAATTGGGACGGGGGGAGTAATTAGATACTCCCCAATTATGTGATATAGTTTGACTCGGCACGGAGTTTAAGAAATAGAGGAAGACTTTTGAATCTTGTAGTCTAAAACAAATCAAAGATTACTTGTGTGTTTATAAATCATCTCGCTAAGCGTAAAAGGTAAATGTTAAATTGTTGCAACATAAGGAAATGCATCATTCTTTTTGGGACGGACTAAAAAGGAAAGTGTATCAAATAAATTGGGACAGGGGGAGTATCTATTATCTTCATCTGTTGAACTTTTCTGCTGGATTCAGTTTACATGATAGTCGACAGATATATACAATAACATACCCAGTGTAGTCCCACAATATATATAGTCTTAAATATGCTATTGGGTTAGCCTCATATTAGGAAGGAGTACTAGTATTGACATGCAACTCTTGACCATACAGGGAATACCTGGTTGATTTGATCGGTATGCCAGGAGTTTTATGCGAACCGGATTCCTTGCTCAATGGTCCATCTTCCATCTCAATTTCTTCACCTTTGCGCTTTCCGAGATACAGACAAGTTGAACCTACAATTGATTTCAGGTCACTGGCCAAACAGTATTTCTTGGATTGTCAATCACTTAATCTACTGTTTGATGATTCTTCAGCTGGTGATTATCTAACTCTTAACTGGTTAAACAACATATGCATTTTGGTGTTTATTTTGTTTGTTTCTGAATTATCCTTTTCCCGACATTTTACTTGGCCTTTGCCATGATATGATGAGATATTCAGGTTCATACACAAATTTAGAATTTCTTCAGTCTAGCATCCTTGTCCCAAGTTTCCTTTCATTTTGGATCAAAAGTGTTTGGGATATGATAATCTGTCAAACTCATTAGAATCTCCTGAAAACTTTGGCAGTATATATAGTTACTTGTCTTACTTGAATGGAGTATACTTTCAGCTTACTTATAACTTTATTCCACACTGTAATGACCTAAAACATAATTGAATGCATGATTTCATCGGCAATCCAGAGTTCCACAGTGCTTCCATGCATTTATTCTACTCTTTAAATGGGATAACACAGTATTGAAGAATATCCTGTTTTTTTTTTTCAATATTGTTCCCTAGACGAATTTTGTGGCGTTTCTTTTTAGTAAAGTACATGCCTTTCTATTTGGATATGTAATGGGTCATAACTCATAACACAGATCTTTTCTCTATCTCATCAAAACCAAGACACTTCCCATGCGATTTCTCAAGATTGTGCTGAACTCCTCTTATAGAAATGGCACTTGAACATTGTTCATAGTCAAATAGGCTAGCAACCTTTGTTTTTTCCCTGAGATACATGTTTATTTCTCGCAGTAGCGAATTTGAGTTGAACCCAACGTAGACGCTTCTGCTGGCATCCTTGCTCCCTCACAGCCTACTGTTGCTTCTTTTCTTTATCTGCCAGTACATCTCCAGCTGTGAGTGAGTAATCAGCAAAGTGCGAAGCAAGATATATATGTGTTTTAGAATGCCAAGCTTGGCCACTTATCTGGTACCGGAATGCCTTCAATCTAGACCATAGTTTTTAATTTCGACAGCCCATCTTCTTACTCTATGTTCTTCATTTTCTTTCCTTTGCTTTATTCTCTGGTTTAGATGATGTGATTAAAAAGGCTTGATATAGCTTCACTTATGAAGTTTAGATGTTAATATTTGATTTTTTGGAAGATTGATTATTTGTATGTGTATACGCGCTCGCGCACACATATATAATATATATGTACTTTTGATTATAAGGCTGGTTACTAACTTCATATATCATTGTAAGATGTTGACATTTGATGTTTTTTTTTTTGAAGATTGAATTGTTCTTTTATATTGGTACTTGTATATCTATTTTTGAAAAGGTGAATGATTTTATTCATTTGGGGAAACTCCCTATACAAGTAGTATACCCCAAAGTAGAAAGCCTACACAAATTTGGCTGTCTACAAATGACTCCTATTTTATGTACAAATAGGGACCTCATGGGTGCACCAAAATCTAGCTAAGAATAAAAGGATGTTCCTTAAATGTGCAAAGTCATTTTCTATTCCCTCAAAAGCTCGCCTATTTTCCCCTTTTCATGAGACCCACATGATGGGTAGGGGCAACATCCTATGCCCTATTTTTTTTTTTTGATAACTGTGGTGTCTGTTCCACGGGATACCTGCCACCTCCCACTAGCAACAGGTACCAGGTAATTCTGTCCAACATCCTATGCCCTATTTCCTCTCTTATTGTTCTAAAGGAGCAGCTTCTTCAGTGAACTTGGCATGGTCAATTGCATCCCGAGCTAATTCTAGACAACCCATAATCGTGCATCCACCTGACAATACAACAAAAGGTGATCCACATTTTCGCTTGAACTTCTGCACATAAAGCACTGGCTAACATATATGATCCTCTTCTTCCTCAAATTTCAGCTGTCAGTCTGCTCCCTTTCTACTAACCAAGCGAAGCATACCTTTTTAGGTGTGCTAGGAATCCAAACTAATACATGCCAGAAGCCCATTGTTCCTCGCCAAAAGAGTGTGGTAGTATGACTTTAATTGGAAAATCTCCATGTCTCCTTGCTTCCCACCTCCACAAGTCCTATCTAGTGAGTGTTGAATTTTGTTGGTAGAGAATTTCGATCAACCTTCGGAAATTCATCAGCATATATACATGTATATTTATATACTTCGCTCTTTTTGGATCGCAACAAACCCTTCTTCTTTTCTTTTTCGGGACAACCTAAACTTATAATATGCAAAGACATCTACCTTGTGCCTTAACTTTAATTAGGAAAGTAAGTATAAAAGAAGTGTATGAATTCTTTCTTTAACTTGTGCAAATAGAATATTACTATTTTGCTTATGGACAATCACTTCAGTTTCGTTAGTGAATACTAGATGCATCAAATCCTGTTTCAGGGATTCATAATGATTAGTATTTGGCGCAGGAGCTGCAGCTGATGGAGGTGCAAGAAGTTGCATGGATAGAAACAATGCAATCCCTAGTTCAAGTAATTGTGATGAAATTTCTCGGTTACCTCTGCCTCCATTAAATGCATGGAAAAAGGGACGAGATAAAGAATCTGAACTTTCTAAAATGTATAATCCTCCAACTATGTTAAACCCAATGAACATGGACCAGGACCTGGTTCTTGTGAAGCATGTCCCTCCAATACAGGAAGATGCTCAACCACTGATGGTATTATCTCATCCAAGAGCAGATACAGTAAAAGATACTAGGTTTCTTGCTGGAGGAGGTCATGTCGTTTCTGGTACCCCAAGTGAAGAACTTGCTCTTGATGTAGAAGAGTTCAATATCCCATGGAATCATCTGGTTCTGAGGGAGAAAATTGGGGAAGGTAATCTGTGTCTGCTGGTTTTTAGCCATTTGAATACTGCGAGCTCTGTGGTCGCTTGGTTAAATGTTAGTTTCGTTGGGATGTTTGAGGGGGGCACATTATATTGGGATTCTATAGTACCATAACTTAATTTATTTAGCTAACACAGTTTGTCTATTTTCAGGGTCTTTTGGTATTGTTCACCGTGCTGATTGGAATGGCTCTGTAAGATACTTGTCCGTTTAGATCTTATATCTGGAAAAAATTATCTCAACATATCTTTTACTTTGGAGATTAATTTATGTTTCTATTATACCTTTTTTTTTGGGGGGGGGGGGGGGGGGACCATATCTTGTTGTGGTTTAAACAAGGTAGCTCTGAAGCTCCCTCTCAAATAATACTCGCTCTGTTTCTTTTTCCAGATTTTATCCTTTATATCTTAGGGAGGAGGGGTAGATTTTTTTTTTGTGTATTGGAGATATAACCATGTGAAGCCTGCTATAGTATACTGGTTTCATTCCTTCCTGATTGCATCTCATGGAAGTTTGTATCATTTAGGACGTTGCCGTGAAGATTCTCATGGAACAAGATTTTCATGTGGAGCGATTCAAGGAATTTTTGAGGGAGGTAAGTCTGTGCTTTCTCCCCCAACTTCCAACTAGAAATTAGGAAGAGCAAGAAAGGGACCAGGATTCATGGAGATCGACGATCAGCAGACATCAGTTTTATTATTTCTTTTTCCTTCTACACTCTTCTAATTCTTTTTTTCTTTGGTTGTCCTAGGTTGCAATTATGAAGCGGTTGCGACATCCAAATATTGTACTTTTTATGGGTGCTGTCATTCAGCGACCAAATTTGTCCATAGTCACAGAATATTTATCGAGGTCTTAGCCTATTCCCCCTTCAGATTATCAGAGAAAGTGTTATGCTTTTCCCAATTAGCTGACCGATTCCCATGTTATCATGTATTTCAGGGGTAGCTTATATAGACTTCTTCATAAACCTGGTGCTAGAGAGGTGTTGGATGAAAGGCGTCGGTTGTGTATGGCTTACGATGTGGTGTGGATAAATGTGTCATACTCCCCTCCTCTTTTTCATTTTATTTTTTCAATTGGGGCTAATCTCTTACTATGATCCCATGTAGGCAAATGGGATGAATTATCTTCACAAACGCAATCCTCCTATTGTGCACCGAGATTTAAAATCTCCAAATCTGCTAGTGGACAAAAAATTTACAGTGAAGGTGAGAGTAAGAACTTGTTTAGTTGCATAAAGGTTCAATCCTTTTTTTCATGATTGATATATTCTCAGACTTGGCTGTCAGAGTCCTTATTAAAAAAAAAAAAGACTTGGCTGTCAGGGTAGTCAAATCTGAAGAAAACATCATCCTAAAGAGTGCATTTTTCCCCATTTGAGAGACGTCCTCAATGCCAACTTCCTCAGACCTTTTCCCAGGGGTCAAGAGAGAGACATATAGATCATAGTTTCATAATCTTTCTATCTAAAGAACATAAAGCAAGTGGTGGACCTGCAAGTATTTATAGATTTCTCAGATGATGGAGAGTTAACATTGCATTCCATGAAATGGGTTAATTTCCAACAAGAGGGAATATATTTTGGAGGAACTTTGGTCTGTAATCTTTCTTTGCGGTCTTCTAGACATATACCATCTATAGAGTGGTTTTTCAACTGCCATGGATCCAGCATGTTTCAAGAATTTTAGGAGTCAATATGAGGAGGAATCTATTTCTAGTTAGTTTGTCATAAGGGTGGCCAGTGGGCCGGGCTCGGGTCTGGCGGGCCGGGTCTGGCGGGGTCGGGGTCGGGGCGGGACGATCCGGGGGGTCGGGATCGGGACTAGCGGGCCTAGCGGGGTCGGGTGCAGGCGGGACTGCTCGATCCGTCGATCCCGATCCGTCGATATCGGGCGGGCGGGCTCGGGTCGGGCGAAGCGGGTCGGGTTTTCCTTTTTTTTTTTTTTAAATAACATATGTATAAAAAAAACTCAATAAACAAAACAAGATAGTGTAATAAAAACATCCCAAAAATTTGTTTTTGTGCCTCTTATATTATTTAATAGACATATGATTTTTGTAATACAAATACAATTGTCTAAAATCTAAATTGCAACTTATGGTGTTGTCCAAAAGTTGCAAATTACATAATAAAATTGCAATTAAAAATTACATTTTCAAAAAATGCATTCTAATTGCTTGATGATTTCATGTGGTTCTTCGGTTGGAATAGGTATTTGTTGATCAAATTGATCCACGCCGCTTCCACTACCTTGGTTAAGATTTCGTTGTAGTTTTCATCATCTTCTTCGTTGATCTCAGGTTGACCGCACCTTCTCCGCTCCGCTCGTATCCAATCTCTGAATAATCGCAATTTCGTCTCCGGCCAATGAGTGTCTGTGGTCTCCTATTTGATATCTGCTGCGAAAAAGCGCTTTCAACGCCTTGATTGATGACGCTTGAATGTTCAAAACATCTCGAGCCATCAATGAAAGTGTCGGAAAGGTCTTCTCATTCCCTCCAAGATTTCAAAGAAGTCTTCTTGTCCATCTTCATTGATAACTTCTTGATACTGATGCAGAACCACGCAAAACAAAAATATCCAACTCGCTAATTTGGTTAGTAGAGTGCGGCCGCACATTCTATTTACGAGGCTTTCAATACTAGCCGCGAAACAAAGATGTCTTTTGTGAGGTTGTGTTGAAGATGAAGAAGATGGTATGGTAGCCAGATGCGTTACTAGCATTTTCTTGTTGATAAAATCTATATATATTTTTGCGGTGGTGTTCTACGCTCTTCAACCCTTCTTCTTTAGTTTGTTCAATAGGTGGTGGGTGATTTAGATTTTTGGGACTTGGAGGTGGTAGTACTTCTATACAATCGTAAATAGTTTCAATTAGTGATTTAGTACCGTCTATTTTAATAGTAGGATTTAATACGTAACCAATAATATAAATAGAAGGAATAGGAATAAAATATTTTTATTTTGACAAACATTTTTTAATAAATGCCTTATAATTTGGTTTTCCATATATTCACTAAGTAATAAAAATATTAGAGTTATATAAAATAACATAGTTGAAATAGTAGGATAATATATACCGGAAAATTCTTTTGTTGCTTGAAAAAATTTCTCTAAAAATACAATAAGTTCGAAATTTTTTCCCAATCACTATCTAAAATCATATCAGTGGCTTTTTATTATGAGAGTTAAAAATAAAGTTATAGGTAATTTATAGTCATAAGCAACAAGGAGTTGCTCGTATAAAGAATTCCACCTAGTGGATACTTCTTGTGGAATTCTTCTAAAAGGTAGTCCACAATCATGACAAATTTTTTATATTCTTTTCTCGTTGTACTTTATTACTTTTAAAAATAAAGTTTATAGCAAATTGTATTTTACTAAGAATGTCTTCAAAAAGTGATAGACCATCCTTTACAATTAAGTTATATATATGGCACGCATTTTATATGAAAATGGTCCGGAAAAGATGGAGCTAAACTATTTTTTAACATTGTAATTGCGTAATTGTTATTAGAAGCGTTATCTAATGTAATAGTCATAATTTTATCGGTAATTCCGTAATAATCGCACACACTTGATAAATATTTTCTGCAATAAAAGTACGGTGTGCCTATCATCTATATATCTATACGCTAAAATACGTTTTTGCATAGACCATTTATAATCTATCCAATGACAAGTTACTGATTAAATAATCATGGCCGTTAGTACTACGACCTATATCAGGACGTGATAGATACTTTGCCATTAAAATGATATAATGAAAAACGTAAATATTGTTGATATTCATGCATAAATTTAAATACATCTCTCTTAACAGTTGACCTAGGAAAACCGTTAAAAGCGAGGATTATATATATCTCTAATGTAATGAATAAAGCAGGAGATGAAGGAAATGAAAAAGGCAAACCCTCCACAAAGAACTAATTTTGATATTGCTTCCCTATCTCTATGTTTGTTGTATTTAGAGCCTACAATTCCCCGTCATAGGGTTAATTTGACCAGACTTGGTCGGGACGATGTCGGTATGTGAACCTTGTCCCGATGGAGCGGGCGTTTGCGCACCGGTTTGAAGCCTGGTATTGGGCATACCTAGTGGATGAGCACTTACTACGTGTCTAATTAAACCCCGTCCCACCGTGACCTTTTCCAGCTTTTAAATTTTAAAACATTTTTACAAATTTTACATATGGCTACTTGATTCTCTACGTCCCTATCAAAAATGTCCATGCATCCGATTTTAATGGTCGTTTCTTTGGACCTCGTCTCATACTAGGGGGAATAGGAGGTATTTCAGTTGAAGGGGCACTAGTGGGCGTGTTGTCATCAATATTAGTGGGTGGATCGGCTAGGTCATCGTCTAAATTAAAGTGTTCTTGAGTTCCGGAAAATAACTCCTCGTCTAAATCTAATGGTATTGTAGGAAAATGTTGAGTATCAACAAAATCATCTGTGTAGGAATAAGATGACTAGAAGAAGTACCCTTGCCCTGGTTGCCTCTACTAGAAGAAGCACCCTTACCCTTACCCTTAAACATACCTTTTAATCCTTCCATTTTAATTATGATAATAAATAATTAAAGACAATAAAATTAAGTGCGCTAAATAAAATAAACAGACAATAATAATTTAATGAAGGAACGAATGTACCCAAGCATGACGTAACGTCGACGTGTAATCGAGAGGTTGAAAATTGAAACTTTGCTCGATGGAAGATCCTCAAGCTAGTTGCCAACTTCACTCCCAATTCCCAAATGAATTAATAAAATTGAATATTTAGCAAACAATGTAGAGAGATATATTGAGAAATTAGAGAGATTGTAGGAAGATTTGTGAGAAAGATGAAGAGAAAATGAGTTATTTATAGTTGAAAAATTGGGTTAAAGTGTAAATATAATAACTTATGGGTTAAAAATAAATATTAAGGGGTAGGGGGGGTTGGGGGAGGGGGGGGGGCCTAAAATGGCCGTTGGTGCAACGGCTATTTTTGCAAAGGGGGTTAAGGGTCGGGGTCGGGGTCGGGCTCGGGGCGGGCTCGGGGCGGTCTCGGGTCCGGCGGGCCTGGGGCGGGCTCGGGTCTGGCGGGACGAGACATCGTCCCGTCCCGAGTTCGAGTCCCGCCCCCGTTAAATTTTTTTTTTTTTTAGAGCGGGGTCGGGGCGGGACCGGGGCGGGGTCGGGACGGGGTCGGGCCGGGGTCGGGTCGTCCCGGCCCACTGGCCAGCCTTAGTTTGTCATTCGAATTTTCTTCTCATGTTTTTCCGTTAACATATCTTGTCCTTTTTTTCCAACCTCTTGGTCAATTAGTTTCTTTCTTAACCAGAAATATTAGGGTAGGTGTGTCTCCTCTTACTCTCGAAATATGTGTCTGGTCCTCTTCCTTTTAATCAACTTGGACCATCGAGGGAAAAGATTAACTTCTTGATCATTCAATTTGACTTTTCAAACCCAATCGAAAAAGATTAAAAAAACTCAAAAGTTCTTAAGACCTGATTGAGAATTTGCTTGAAAAAGAGGAGGCTTTTTGAATGTCCGTGATTTTTAAGAAGGATCTGCTCTTCGTAGCTCAGCACTTTGCATAATGTAGTGTGACTATCTCTTATGTTACCTCTACTTTTAGTTGCGATTGATGCTTAATGATGAGAAAAATATTGCAAGTTAACATTATAATTTACTCTGGACTTTGGCCAGAATATGGATATTTATTTGAAGCTATTCTTTCTTTTTATCAGTATAAGGTACTAAATGTTCTCACTTGTCTGATGTCTTCATCAGGTCTGTGATTTTGGTCTTTCTCGTTTCAAAGAGAATACATTCCTTTCTTCAAAGACTGCTGCCGGAACTGTAAATTCTTGATTCAACTCTGGTGCCTTGGCTTGTTTATTGATATGATTAAATGAGGAAAAAGAATGATTTGGTGCTTATTGTGACAGCCGGAATGGATGGCGCCTGAAGTTATTCGTGATGAACCATCAAATGAGAAATCTGATGTATACAGCTTTGGTGTCATTTTGTGGGAGCTGGCAACACTACAACAACCATGGAGTAATTTGAACGCACCACAGGTTTGCATTTGTTAGTTTGAAGTATTTTTATGTTAGAATTTTAGGTATAAATGGTGATTTAAACAAATCATTCTGGAGGTGAAGAGCTAATATAGACCTAAAGCTATTTCTTGGGATGTGAAAATGAGTCGGTCTCATATGGTTCTCCCAGGGACTAGAACACCACAAGTTGGGATGAGCCCTTCCAGGAAGAGTCATTTCTAGTTGCTTTACATCATCTACCTCTCTTCTTCATGTAGCTAATGTAGAAAGCTAGGCATTCATGGGCCATTGAATGGAAGAGTTCCAGGGATACTACTTCCCATTTCTGTGTAGGTTTTATTTTGCTTATTGTGCAGTCATCTAATAGTTCATATTTTGTACAACTTGTGTATACAGTTTGTCAAGATAATACTTATGTAGAGAACTAGGAAAGTTGTGGTTAAGTTGATGACCAGCATAAAAGTAGTGTACTATATCAGCATGAGCTAGGGGTTTCATCAGATCTCCCCCTTAGGTGAGAGCAAATATAAGCAAGGTTCCGACCACATTGACACATGGATGTGGTGATAGGAAAAGCTTGTCCCATGTTAGAGGATGGGGACAAAGAAGCTAATTCAAGAGAGTAAGATTCAAATAGGTAGTTGGAATAGACTTATTGATGGGAAAACAAATAGAATTTGCTCTGCTAGCATATGGAATAGCTGGAAGGAGAGGAATAGAATATGTTAGGGACAAAAAGAGCTCAACTTGGAAAGGTAAATCTGATTGTATTTTATGGTCTCTTCCTGGTGTAAAATGGATGTAGTTGAGGATGCTGAAACCCTGTTACAGTTCATAGATACTTTTATAGATGGCCAGGGTTCACTTTTCTTTTTCTATTTTTGTATGTAATCACAACTTATAATTTGTGGTATTGTGGGATAAATATAACTGGGAAGGGGGTGGGACTCATTGCAGTATTAGGATTCAAAATAAAGTTGTAGAAGTAAATAAAATTAGCGATATGATAATCTCATTAATTTTATTGTAGGAAAGGTATGCACTCAACATCATGAGTGTCTATGCACTACAAATAGAATTAGACGAGAAAACTAAAACGAAAATTTGGGAAGATATGGATAGTAGGATACCCTTGGTCCAAGAGATCCCATGGGACTAGAGGCCATAGAAGGAAGGTGAATGGGAGTTAGAAGCTAATATAGATATTCTGAGGAAGTAAATGACAAGTTGCATTAAGAAAGTAATAAAAGAAGTCTTTGGTGCATTTAGAGGCTTAGGAGTTCGACTAGGGAAGTCATGCTTGTTGAATGAAATGTGTAAAGAGTTATTAAAGCAAAAACATAGTTATGTAGGAAGTTATCAACAAATGAATTATGAATATCAAAAGCCTTTAAAGAGTATATTAAAGTAAAAAGACAGTTTCGTCATGCTCTTGGTAGACCTCCATATGCACCAGTCTGTAGGTGCTGCAATATGCAGGTTGAAGGTGATAAAAGGACATAAGCACACTGAAGAAACATATTAGAATCAAAAGATCCATATAGGGTACATTAGCTAGTTGGAGTTAACTGTTAAGGCTTAGTTGTTACACTTGTGTTGTGTCCAATGTTTGTGAGGAGTTTTCTTAATCGGGTTAGAGACTCCTATGTTCATGTAGAAGTGTTTGCTTTAAAGAACTTTTAATTCTAAAGGAATCCCTAATTTGTCTTAATAGATAATTAGTATTGTATGAAATAGACCTTAATACCTCATCACAAAAAAGAAATGGGCCTTAATAGAGCAGAACCGGTATGGATGATTTATATATTCAAACCAATAAATCTGTTGAAACCAAATGAATGGGTATGGGTGTCCTATCACTTTTCTGAATTATTTATTTGTTTTAATTACTGCTATTTAACTGCAATTAAAATATAAGAGGGGCACTAAAATTTTGTTTGTGGATATCTAATGGCAACAACCTTTTGACCATTCTGTTATTTGTTTTTAAGACTTTATTTTTCTCGTTGTGCGTATGCATTAGTGCTTGAACTTATACATTCTAGCATTTTGCTACAAGTTTGATTTATGGAAGACCAAATGAGACGACACGATATCATGCTTCACGATTGTTGAAACTGTCTCTTTGATATAGTACATTCTAGCTTCTGCTACAAGTTTGATTTTTGAAAGATCAGATAAGAAGACCATCTGTCGAGCCTCGTGATTATTGAACTGTTTCCTTTTCTTTTCTTTTTTTGATATTGTACATGGCATGGGATGTGCTGTAATGAATCTGACTTTGTAGGTTATAGCAGCTGTCGGCTTTAACAGGAAGAGGCTTGAAATTCCACGTGACTTGAATCCTCAAGTGGTGACTATTATTGAGGCCTGCTGGGCTAAGTGTGCTTCTTTTACTCGTCCCAACCTCAAGCTATTTAGTTTCATGATTGTTTTAATGTGTTATCTTAAAGTTACTTTTGATAATGTTGTAGTGAGCCGTGGAAACGCCCCTCCTTTTCCACTATCATGGATATGCTGAGACCGTAAATTAGATCTCCTCTACCTCAACCAGGTCACACAGACATGCAGTTACACGCATGAATACGTGTGATAACTGTATGATTTCTGCACATATTTTGCATTTGTTACTGGCCATGTTTCTGGGAGGAAGAACGTTTTGGATTATGTCAGGTTTGTCTGTCTCCAAATCTGTTTCCCCCCTATACTGAATTTTAAAGCTAATGCCCTTGGTATGTCACCTCTAGGTAAGTTAACACTAGGTGACTGGTGCCAACAGTGGTAAAATATTTGGAATAACCTCTCTCCACGACACTTTCTTGGTTTTTGGTGGATGCTTTGGAAACTGCTGGAGCATCTGAACTGTTCAGTGGATTTGAGAAGGCATTACTTTAGACTAGCCATGACATCATAGCAGCTAGTATTCTGTTGAGAGGCCCAACCTAACAAACCTAGATAGGTGCCAATGATCCACTATCATGCTTCAGCTTGAGTGATATTGGAGTAAATTTTCAATTAAATGGGTGCAGCCCTTTGCTTTCTTGCAGTTCGATGGCAAATGTTTTATGACAATACTTCTAGGAAAGTTTCTGCCCGTGTATAGAGTGGTGAAGTCTGATGGATACATCTGTATGTTTTGCAGGCTTGTATCTATTAGTTCAGATTGCCTGTGGAGAATACTAAGTTTTCTTCGCAAGTTCAAGCAGCAGCCACTGCCTTACAGAAGATCCTTTGCACTGGGCATGTCTATTTCCTCTTGAAGGCTAAGTGGTTTTGTTCAATGTCATTTTTTGTGATCTCTGCCCAGAATTAATGTTGTATAACTGTATGTAAAAGCATTATAACCGAAATTTGGGTTGTAGAAATTCTCACATAAATCACACACCATGTTTGTGTGCGCTTTATGGTGACATGTAAGTTTGTTTCATATGTGGCTTTCTGTTTTGATTGCTTCCTGCTCAAAAAGAATAGAAAAGGGAACGCAGACAGAATAATGGTCGACTTGTGAAGAGATTCTGATCCAGCATGTTTGTGAGTGACTGAATAACCAATGATATTAGATACTTTTGATCTATATTACATTTTCAGCGCGGTATTGTTGCAAGTAAAGTGATTATATGAATGAAGATACATATATACGTAATACATGTATGGCGTGTATACATATATATTATCCCACAGGCCTGGAGAAAGAGTTCGGACAGACTAATCAATTGTATTATAATTATCAAACGCAAAATCATGTTTGACGATGAAAAAGTATGCACATAATCTGTCAAACTATGATCTGATAGTCTGATGTAGGCCTTTGCTACTCGCTACTATTGTCTCTCTGTAATGACAAATGAGATTTTGTCAGATCAGGACTGATTTTACAGGATAATTAGTGCTTCAAAGTTCTTTTTAGTTTGAAGAAAATAAGAAAAAAAAGTGCCTAAGCATAGCTACCATTCTGTTCGGATGTTGATTCATATCAAGTAGGAGTAAATAGAACAAAAATACTTCTAAATTTCAGACTTTGAATGGTTGAACTCATAACGCTGCACGCAGGGATTTTCAGTTTCAGAATGACCCTCCAAATAAATAGAACTAAATAAATATATCGGAATATTTCGACTACTGATGATTCCAAATAACTAGAAACACGAGACAAAATATACCAAATGATGGAAAATTCATGTAATGGGTTTCATGATTCATCAAACATAAGAAAAAATCAAAATAACGACGATAACCATTGCTCTGAGGTCAGAAAGCTCCAAGATGATATTTTTGACAACAATCACCACCCTCGGTTCACAGAAAGCTGGGATTACACTACTCCGAACATAGTAGATCCGAAACCTGCTGTGATCATTCATTGAGGTTAGATCCAAATTTGTGTTGTGCCTAAAGCATACAAGCAAAGGCAGAGAGAACAAAATTGATTTGACCCAGCAGCAGAGAACCTCCTAAACATTATCACACTGCAGAAGGGTCGAATAAAAATCACTCAGAATCCAGCTTTTGCTTCTTTTCCTCGGGTTGCTCTGTTGTTCCATGTTTCAATTTAGCTACTCGACGCTCCCTTTTAACTCCTTTAGCTTTGTGAGGCAGAGCCACACTTCCAACCTACATAAAGGAATAATTTTACACTAGTAAACAGAGGCATCAAATTTTATTTTTTAAAAAAAATCAACCAGGAAATATCTTCTTACCTTCTGATCAGGAATGTAAATCTTCCCAAGTTTTCCTTGAATAGCATCTTTGACAACATTTTTCTCCTGAAAATGACCGACAGTAACAATGTCATTATCTCAAACTCATTTTAGTCAAAAAAAAAATTTGAAAAGGTAACTACGCCAATCAAACCTTCTTCTTTGCTTTTTCAAGAGAAGTTTTCATAGCTTCTTTCCTTAAACTGTCATCAGGGAGACGATGTCGCCGAGTTACTAAGTTCATGGACGGTCCAACCTCCACTAACTCTATTCTTGGAACAACTGTGCCAGATTTTTTAAGACGCAACGCACAATGTGTAAAGAAAACCCGATTTGGCGACACAGCTACACATACATATACACGATCTAATCCAGCAAGGTTCAAGTTGTTCACAACCTGCATTATTGAACCCCACAAACATTAATGGTACTCCTTCCAATTCAAAAGAAGCAAAGCGAAAAAGTTATTGTAAAAAGGAAACAAACCTCGCCATGGAATAGATCGAGCAAAACTTCTTTTAAATGTTTCAACTCTTCATTGCTCTCGAATCCTTCTCCAATAAAGGTGAAAAAGGGTTTTGACCCAATTTTAGGAGCCAAACTCGTATCATATTTGAAAGACTTCATGCTTTTGAACTCTTCTACTCCTACCTCTACAAGATCGTAAATGTGGTGATCATATGTTCGCCCAATAACAAGATTGTTAGGGCGCTTCTTGGAGTGAGAACCATACTGCAAAATGAGCAAAGACTGTAAGTGGGTGCAGAAAATAATAGACGGGAAGCAACGAAAAAGGTCATGAACATAAAAGACGGAAAATTACTCCTGATAAAGGGATAAGCTAGAAAGGTGAACCGTTTATACAAAGATGGCCTATTGCTCAAATCAAGATTTTCAACATGGTGTAACTAGAGTTGAAAAAGACTCATCTCACTCTGAGTATCTAAAGTAACACTAGGTGTTGCTCCTCGTCTACATGAAGAGTTGAAATCTACTATTAAAAATAATAATGTAATAGATGCTTTAACCAGAGCAGTACGACTTTGAACTATGTTACGTAGAACCCGAGACATCACATCAAGTGGAAACCATAAGCAATGGATGGTTAAGCAGTAAACTAGAAATTCCTATCATTGAGTGTCAAATGTTGGCCTTGACCAAGAATTACTCATCAAAGCATAGAACTTGTTTGATTAAATGAGTACAATTGTGATAAAGTATTACTCCGTACTAAATGATTCTTTATTTCATAATGCAATTGATTAGTAACAGTTTCCGACCAATTATTATCAGGAAGGCACAGATCAACTATAAATATCTGGAGTGCCTATTGACCGCAAAATGAATTTTCAGTTAGGGTGCTCAAAAGCCACACAATGTAAATTTAGATGGTACTCCATCAGAAAAATATATAAAAAATTATAGATGCTCTAGTTCTAGATGTATTCTACCCCACACTGTAAAGAAACACCTTAACCAATCAATAGGATACCAGAAGACAACTGTTAATCACAGATTAAAATCACGTCAAGACATCTGGTACTGGAATGTGGTTTTACCATTAAGCCATAAATCTGCAGATCTAGCAACTAGAAACACTAAAGATCTTCTCTATCTTAAATAATCAAACAGTTGAAGATCAAAAGCGGAATCTTCAGTAGTGCTACAAGTAGCTAAAAGGACTTTGGCAACAACTGTCGCCCACCATTCTTCTTATATAGCTTAGTCTATGTTCTTTATCTTCTAGAAGCCAGAGGCTTAACCTGAATAAGCACTTTTTCTTTTGCCTAGGTTAGGGGGAGGTTTTCAGAAAGACGTAACAAATTCTCAGTATTGCACTTAAGTTTCATCTTCCTGTATTTCAACAACAACATACCAAGTAGATTGTACGCAGACATTACCCCTACCGCCGTAAAGGTAAGACGCTGTTTCAATAGACCCTCAGCTCAAGGAAAAACAATTCAAAATCATCCTATATTTCATTGAATATATAAATACATATCTTTTGACACTAACTTTTTATCATGAGCAAAGATTAGTACTGCTTCACTAAATAGTCCGAGAAGATTCAGTTATGTCTAGCTTCAGAACAATCCTCAAAAAACAACATAATACTCAGGAAGCCACAAAACAAATTCCGATTAACACATAACAAGTTATAAATTAGCACCTTTCTACACATACACCCAAAAAGGAAAATGCTCAATCCACTTACCACAAAAAGACTGCAATCAGTCTTAAGTGAGAAAAACTCCAAAGAAGTCTCGCCCCCACTTTCAAATGGTCTAACATTATCATTATTCCGAGTATATTTAATAGAATTATCCCTCTTCAAGTGATAAATTTCAGTCATCACATCATTCAATACTTGACTTGTTTTTGTACCATGTAGTATCAATGTTTTCTTCCCAGTTTCAACCTGCCCAAAAAACAAAAACAAAAACAAAAACAAAAAATCCGATCAAACTGAAAAAACTTACTATTCCTTTGCTATGCTCAAACTCACCAGTTTGGGAGCACGCTTTTCAAGCTCCCTTCTAATTCTTCCTTTTTGTGGGGTTTTAAATTTCATCATGCTTACCTACAAAAATCGAAAAACAAGCTAATTTTATAGCACATATTTGACCATGATAACAAGTTCAAATTAACTCACCAATACAAGAAAAGGCTGGAAGAAATACTTCTCTGATGCAGGGTTTTGTGGGGGTGTTATTGCTTTCAATTGTGGGCCTATTATTCTAGGCCCAAGTATAGGCTAATTTCTGATGGACCTATAGATAATACAATCCAATATCTATCATTTTTTTTCTTGGCGGAATTCCTTCAAAGGTTGTGTCTTTAATTTTGCCCCTCAAATTTGAAATCTTTAATTTTTGTCTTTTTCCAAATAAATTATAGGTTCCGAGTTTGAACCCCTGCTCAGACAAAAATTAAAAAAAAATCACAAGGCAGAGGTTTGTAGCAAAATTAAGCCTATATCGGCAGAAGTTTGCCTTAAGGCTTAATTTGGGGTAAAGTTTGTTTTATGACAAACCTTTGCCGAATAGGTCTAATCTTGCCCGAATAGGCATAATTTGTCTGCATAACCTTTCTCTTGCGAAATTCTTTTTAATTTTCGTCTGAGCAGGGATTCGAACTCAGAACCTCGGGTATTAAATGAAGGAAAAAATTAAATATTTTAAATTTGATGGGAAAAAATTAAAGACCACCCCGAAATAAGGACATTTGTGAGAATTGACCATATATCATCTGTTCCATATTATCGACCCATATTTGCATAAATGTCCTTTTTAGGTCACTATTTAAATTTTGTTCTCCTTAGTACGACAATCTGAAATTTTCTTGTAAAAAAAAGCAAATCATAGCCAATTCCTTTTAAAGTCAAATATGTTGATTGAGCGAACAACAACAACAACAATAACATATCCAGTGAAATCACATACTATGGGGTCTGGGGAGGGTAGAGTGAACACAGACCTTACCTCTATCTTGGTAGGTAGAGCGGTTGTTTTCGAGAGACCATCGATTCTCCAATTGAGCTGATGCGGACTGAATTTAAATAGCAATTAATTGCACATTTTGTTCCTATTTTGTGTTTGTCTTTAATTTTTACTCCTCAAATAAAAATTATGACTATTGGGACATAAGTTTTTAAAAAATTCGATACAATTTATGCCGAATTCTTTAAAGAACTTATGCTTTAGAACTTATGTCTCTATAGGCATAAATTTCATTTGAAAGGCAAAACTTAAAGACCATCACAAAATAGAGACGAGTGCAAATGACACTTTAAATAGTGGTCTAAAAAAAAAATACGATGCAAATAATCCAATATTGTCTCATGGCTGGCTTTTCGTCTGTTGTTGAGTACTTTTACATTTTGTTTGATTGAATTGGAGTTTAAAATGATATTCTAGTTCAGCAATGATTGAAAAGAATAAGAGAATCTGAAAAAAATTTGACGTGTGAGAAGAAAATAAATTCTAGATTTGTGATCGAGAAGTTTGTTTGACTGAGAAAACATTATTAAATTTTAGAATTTGTATAGTTGAATTCATTTAACTTCTTAATAGTTATAAAATTTATGTAGAAAGAAATGGTCTCAAACATTATGGAAGGTCAATTAAAGTATGTATGCACGTTTTAAGTCCTTATTAATAACAATTATTTTTTAAATAATAAAAAATTGTATATAAAATAAAATTTGCAAATTCCTTAAATTTTTAATGCTAATATGTTTAGGTATTTAGATCCAAACTCTGGCAGTTCTCCACTTTGTTCTAGTACTTGTTTCATTATCCAAAATATAAATAATAGGAGTATTTGATAGAAAGAAAAAGTCATTGAATTTTATATGAAAAAACTTGTGTACATGCCTTGCATACGTATGTCATGTTAACTATATCAAAATTTGTACTTAATAATGTTTCGATAATTGGAATTATATACCCATATTTCACTCAATTTATGGGAGTATTGAAATATGTATACTTAATTTATTTATGCCTTAGTAACCATACCAATATCCAAACTCGATAAATACTAGTATGATTTTATCTCTATATCTGACTAAGTGGAGAATATATATATATATATATATATATATATATATATATATTTACGCTATTCACATAATATAATTCTTCAACAAAGTAGCGTATAATTGAAAAAACATCAATTGAACCCCCCAACACCCCTATGCTTCTACCATGTGCATGACCGAGTACATAAATACAGCATATTTTGTCTTCCTATATGACTGATGAATAACCATGGAAACTCTAGGAAGGAGAAATAGAGAAAAAGAAACAGAGCTAGAGGAGCTAGCAATCCTGGAGCAGATGAAGCAAAGCACTCGACATTTAGAAGCCATGCTCCAAAAACTATGAGCCCCAACCTTAGATTTCTCGCTTCTCATGGAGCCGAACTCAACAAAGTTCAACGGGGCATCGAGCAAAATTCTTATAGTAGTTTGCCCAGTAAGCCTGTCAAGAATAATCTTAGGGATAGTACACCCCTCGGATCTAAGCTCAAGAAATTTCAAAACTCTGCTAAACCCATCCTTTGGCGAGAAGAAGGTCCGGAAGCAGTCAGCAAATATTCCACACCCCTTGGGGAAGGGGAAATGAGTGAGTCTCAGTCCCCCCAAAGCTCAAAACTCAATCATGAAGTTTATCATTTGGAACACTAGGGGGGCCACAATGCTGAGTTTAGGCGTCACTGCATGGATATGGTGAACTCCTATAATCCTACGATGATGATTCTGTTGGAAACCAAGATGAATGACCATAAGGCAATTTATGAGTATCTGGGTTCTATGTTTTAATCCAGTATGTTGTTGTTGGGTTGTTGGGTGAGATTGTTATCATGTACAAGGATGATTTGCTTAAGCTTGATGGCCTTACCACCAATTCCCAAGGAGTGCATGTGAATGTCCAGGTACTTCATCCTCCCTCAAATTAAATATTTTCTGCAGTTTATGCTAGTCCTAACTATTTTGATAGACAGTTTGTGGCAGAACTTAGTTGACATAAGTGAATCTTATGGGGGAAATGGTTAGTGGGTGGTGATTTCAATAAGGTACTTCGTGCCTCAGACAAATTTGGAGGCAATCCTATTAACAGGAGAAGGCTGAATTCTTTTTGGGACTGCATTAATAGGTGTGAGTTGGTTGATCTTGCCTTTAAGGGAAGCCGATATACCTGGTATAATAAGAGATATAGACATATGAGAGACTTGATTCTAGAACGCCTAGACAAATGTTTAGCAATAGTGATACGATTCGACTTGGGATAAATGCGGAATTAAACAACACAAAGTAAGACAAATTGATAGAAGAATTAGAGATGAGAATAGAAGAAAGAAAGGGTTGAACTCAAGTAATTGATCACAAACTAAGGGGAAATAGACTTGAACTCATGCTTGAATTACCGCTAGGATAGATTCATAGAGAGGTTCAATTGAAGAGGGTAAGTATTAATCCCAACACTAAACTCTACATTCCACTAGGAGCACTATCCTAACACTATAAGCTAGATACTAAGAGAATCATTCTCAATCAATATTCATCAAAGCTAAGTAATGAAATGACAAATGTAATATTTATAATACTTAGGCTTAGAAGACAACTAAGCTATTACAATTATGCCCTTATGAGGTAAGGGCCTTATTTGGTGGCCTTCTCAATGAATGATGACTTTGTCTGTAAAGATTGACCTCTTTGCATAAATAAACATCTCTCGTTCTTGACATCTTCATCCAATCTCGTGCTTCTCTTCTTCAACCAAGTTGAGTCCCTCAAGTATCTCAAAGGCCTCTCCTTGCATGAATACGACTAGTATGGCTTGAAGCTCCTCGGCATAGTCTCGGGTGAAGGAACTTGAGTGAGTTGTGTCTTGTTCCTTCCATGCTATTTCTCATAGCTTGATCATCTTCACACATAGGTCTTCAATGGCCTTCAAAGACTCATCATTCATCATCAAGGGGTGTGAGGTGTGAAGATACCCATCTCATATCGTATCAAATAGATAGTTGGATAGCAGCTTACCCATACTCCAATGTCACCCACATTCCTAGACTTCATTCTGATCACTGCCCGCTGCTTGTTAATATGGATAGTAGAATCACTAGCAATATCCAGAAGCCTTTTAGATTTAAAACCATGTAGTGCAGTCACCCAGACCTAAACCAAATTGCTACCAACAACTTCACTTTAGGTCTTCCTCTTAAGATTGCTACTAAGCATTTCCAAGATGAAGTTAGCATTTGGAACATAACTATCTTTAGCAACATCTTTAGTAGGAAAAAGCATATTCAAGCGAGAATTACCGGTAAACAGAAGCCTAGATCTTACCCCACCAGCAATTTCCTGTTAGATCTAGAGGAGAATCTTACGAGGGAGTTCAGTGACATCCTTAGGATGGAGGCAGAATTCTGGAAGTTGAAATCTAGGATCAATTGGCTAGTAGAGAGGAATGTTAACACTAATTTCTTCCACACTAGCACCCTCAATAGAAGGAGGAAGAATAGAATCCGATCTTTTAGAAAGGACACTGGTGACTAGATCTATGATTAGGCTTCCATAGCCTTGGAAATTCGGACCTTCTATACTCTGCTATACTTTTCTCAGCACACTTTCTTTGCTAGAATTTGTGATACTCCTAGCCCTAGTAGCATTGTCCTCAATCAGGAGGCTAGGGAAGTACTGGGGGAACCTTTAAGAGATAGTGAGATAAAACATACCCTTTATTTTTTTAAGCCCAAAAAAGCTCCTGGGACTAATTGACTACACCCAATTTTCTATCAGAAATACTAGGACAATGTCAAGGCCCATGTTATCACCTTTTGCCATAACTCTTTCACCAGCTCCAGGATGGACCCAGAGGGTAATAAAACATACCTTTGTCTCATCCCTAAAACACCAAATGCCACCATCCTCAGAAGCATCTGTAACACCATGCACAAGCTAGTTACCAAGATTTTTGTCCTTAGGATTAAGTCTTTCCTCCATAGCATCATAGGCCTATCCATGCTAGTTTTCTTTCTAATAGAAGGGCCTCAGATAATGCTATCATAGTCAAAGAGTACATCTCCCAATTTAGGAAAATGACTAGGATAAATCAGAACATAATCCTTAAAATTGATATAGAATATTCCTTCATAAGAGATATGATGACCTTCTTTGGATTTCTTCAAAATTTAAAGAACTTCTCTTGCATCAACTCTAATTCCATATCCATCATTGTTAATGGTAGCCATACCCATCTCTTCCACCCCTCTAGAGGCATCAGGCACGGGGACCTCATGTCTCATTACATATTTATTCTTTGCATGGAAATGTTGTCTAGACTGATTGACAATGAAGTTCAAATCCATAATTGGAAACCTATTAGTATTAGCAGATGAGACCCTAGAATCTCTCATATTTTCTTTGCAGATAATCTTACTCTGTTTGCATAGGCAGATGCTCATAACTGCAGTACCATTCTTAGAACCCTGAATTTGGTCAGAAGATTAATTTCCTAAAATCTAGAGTGGTGTTCTCAAACAACATAACCAATGATATGAAGACTAAACCGGCTCACATCCTAGGCATCAAGATACGTGATTTGTTTGGAAAATACATGGGCTTCCCCATCTTCCATACTAAGCCCACAAACTTTCAATTCCAGTACATCCTTGACAATCTCAATACTAGAATAACAGGGTGGAAAATAAAATTCCTTAACATATCACGAAGGACAACCCTGGCCAAAGCTACCCCAAACAACATTCCCAACCATGTCATGCAATACATTGACATGCCTACTTCTATCCATAAACACATTAACAGAATCCAGAGGAACTTCATTTGGGGCTCCACCACTGAGAAAAAGAAGTTGCACCTGGTAGGGTAGGACATCATTACTCTTCCCAAAAGTAAATGAGGGTTGGGTAATTAGAAAGCTGAAATCAAGAACAAGGCTATTCTTTCAGGGTTTGCATGAAGGCTTCTAAAGAACCCAAATTCTACTTGGGCCTCCACACTAATCCATAAGCAATGTAAACCTGGCTAACTCCAAAAGTGGTAGGACTAGGACCTGAAATGCCAATCTTAAGGGGTGAGAGACTTGCAACAAAGGAGTATTCAATGTTATTCACAATAGCAGGGGCACCAATATTTGGAATGACAACTGGATTCCCAATAAGGCTAGATTGAGAAACCATTTGATAGGGCCTCTCTCTGTAGGATCAAAGAATCTTAAAGTGTCAGACATCATCACTAATGGCAGCTGAAACCTCCAGAACCAACCCTTTAATCTTCCCTCTGACCTGACATGCACTACTCATAACATCATGATCCATCATAACTCCACTAAGCAGGATTGCATTACCTTAAAGCTAACCAACATTGGGAAATTCTCTACTAAAAGTGCCTATTGGATTATAGACGAGGATAGGAGGATGACCAACAACCATACCACCAAAGACTTTAACTGGATCTGGAAAATTGTTGCACCTAACAAAGTCAACTTTTCTTCTTGTGGACTTTCCACCATAGAAGGCTACCTACTAGCAAGTATCACTCTTCTATAGGGCTAAATATCCCAAACCATTGCTACTTTTGTGATCACACCAATGAGGATATTCAACACATCTTCTTCTAGTACATAAATGCTCTAGTTTTTTAGGACAATAGATGTAACCTGAGTAGGTCATATGATCATGGGAATAAATTGTGTTCCCAGGGCAGAACTGGATGGCAAACTGGTACAACATCAAAGGTAGAAAGTTTGATAATAATATTTATTGGAGGGACATTGTCCCTTACTGACTTTGGTACATCTGGCTCACCTGGAATAACAATTTTCAACAAAAACAAAGAGCCAATAAACTACAAGAATGCCATATCTCAAACCTTAGAATATTGATTCCTCGTCACCACCCCTAGGCAACATAGGCAAAACATTACCATTCATGTTAAGTGGGAACCTCATGATAGGGGTTCTATAAGCTCAACACTGATGGCGCAAGTAAATGGAACAGGGCCAGCTGGCATGTGAGGTCATAAGAAATCATAGAGATACAACCACTACTAGTTCCTCTAGTGTATGCCAATAGATGATTTTGGGAAGACATGGAAGGAACTTCTTTTGAAGAACAATTAGTTTTTGTAATGATCTAACTGTAAGTACAGAACAACATCGGAACCTGATTCCGGTAAACCCAACTTTTGTGATCGATGTTGGCTAACATGAATGAAAATGTCTAGTTCACACAAAAAAAAGGATGTACAAATCTTATTAGATATAAACTTCATGTCTCACATGTGTATAATGCCTCTTCTTTTCTAGCTGCCCAGATTGAATTCCTCCGGGAACAACTAAAATATTAGCGAAAGGTCTAGTGGAAACTGATTAGTCGAGGAAAACTCTCATTTTTATCTCGTACATCCGCTCCTAAGCTAACCAAGAGCGTTGTCCGTTCCTACGCTCCCTACCGAATCTGAGGATGAAACTTGAGTTTTCCTCGACTAAGTAGTTTCCACTAGACCTTTGACTAATAATTTAGTTGTTCCTAGAGGAATTCAATCTAGGCAGCTAAAAAAAGGAGACGGGTGATGTGTACAAGGCCGTGGAAGGAATTCACCCCCTTATGATTCTAAGATTTTACATAGTATTTGAGTTATCTAATTGAAAATGGAATCTCTTGAGATATGCATTTTCCATTAACTTTATGATTATAACATCAAACTTGTAATATTTATAAATTTGCTACGAAAACTTTTATCCTACCTAGTAATTTTTGTAGTACTTGATTATATAATTTATCAAATCTTTTATCCTATTCGTTCACTTTTACTTGTTCACTATTGACTTTGCACAAACTTTAAAAAATAACAAATGAAGTGTATAATTTATCATGATACTCATATTAATTGGTGCATAATTTTAATGAATTTGAAATGAGTAATTAATACTACGAGTACAACAACAACATACCAAGTGAAATCCACAACGTGTGGTCTGGGGAGGGTATAATGTACACATACCTTAAATTTAATTTGAAATGATTAATTAATACTATGAGTAAAACATAAAAAAAAAAGAAATTATCTTGATATATTAAAAGTGACAAGTAAAAGTGAAAATTTATTTTTAATATAGTGGACAAGTAAAAATGAATAAAAAAATCTTAATTATGTAAAATAACAATTATTTTGGACAATGTATTTTTAATACGTGCAACAAAGTAAACCCAAGTAAAGTGGATCCAAATTGAACAGAGCCCTACTAATAATAGTAATTCGGTTACAATTACCAGTCCAAACCCAGTTTCTCAATTTGGAAAACAGGGCTCTTCCCTTGTGTAAGGAGCTACTAGTACCGTTTCTCTTGCCAAATCAATCCACACCATATCCTCCATTCAACACTTGACCCGACCCGATACCCAATTCTCTCCGGTGATCGGTTTCTAAATCGCCGATCGAGCTTCGAACTCTCAAATTTCTCCATTTTAATATTCCTAATTGCGTTTTAAATTCACCTCATTGAGGTTCTATTCCTTGTAATTCTAACATCTAAATAATGTTAGAAACTAGTGTATGTTTAATTTCTTTTATATGTTTTCTAATTCGCCAATTTTTGATGTAATCAATGTAAAAATTATTTGCAATTAGGGTTAGCTTAATTGTCCACGTCATGGAAATGAAGAGTTCTCGTAGATCAAGTTTACAATCAGGTATAAAGAAGCCTAGATTAACCGAAGACACAATTCGAACCGATATTCGGGCCGTAAATTCGGGCTCGGGCTCAGTTGCCTCGAGGCTTCGGGATATTGACAGCTGGCGAGATTCGGAGATCAGTGATTCACTACGTGGACCCGACCAACAACAGGAACTTATTAGTGAATATAAGAGAGCATTAGCTGAGCTTACTATTAATTCGAAGCCGATAATCACGAACTTGACTATTATTGCTGGTGAGAATTTGCGTGATGCGAAGGCGATTGCTGCTGTTATCTGCGGGAACATTCTCGAGGTGAATTTTTGGTTTTAAGTGTTATGTGAATGTTGATTGAGTTCAATTAGTGTTACTTTGATTGTATTAGTAGACAATGTGATGATATATTACTTAGATTAGTGTAGCCGGCCTCGTTGTAAATGTGAGTGCATAGGAAAATAGTAACAAATATGTTGTTTAGTGAAAGAAAATTGGTTGTGGAAGCAATTATGTCTTTTACTAAGTTAATTGACTTCAATTAGTGTTCTTTGATTGTATTAGTAGACAATATGACAATGAATTATCTAGATTAGTTTTTTTTTATCTGGTAAACGCGTTTTCATTATTTAGATTAGTGTAGCTGGCTCATTGTAAATGTGAGTGCATAGCGAAAAGTAAAGTGCACAATTGTAACAATTATGTCGTTTAGTGAAGGAAAATTGTCTGTGGATTGTGGAAGCAATTTCGTCGTTTACTATAATATATGGTTGATTTTGTATGGTGATTGTGATGGTAATGCTTATGATATCAGTGGTCAGTCACGATTTTTTCGCGGTGTTTTCGATCGTTGAGTGATGAGCACAGACAAAATTCTTAACTGTGGTTATTTTCAGTGATCAATTGTGTAAGCGCTTGTGGATCCAATTTAGAGTTTTCATCCAGACTTAGCTCAAAAGCTATCTCAGCTACTGAATTCCATGTACTATTCATCACTGCTTGGTATTTAGACAAATCAAGGTCCTTTCAACTCTATTGATCTTGTTTGATCTTGAAACGGCAATGTTCAGTCTTGCTATACTTCGAACAGTGAAAGGAACACTCCAGTCGCATAATCATGAAGCAGTTCTTGTTACACTTGTCTTGTAATTGAATTTGTTGGAAACACTATAAAATAATTCAGCTATTTAGAGCTGATTCATTGAGGCCAGTTTACACGCATAACATCTATGCAAGATGTATGCAGGATGTGTTCATTTTCATTTATTACTTCTTCAAAAGAGTTTAAAATGCTCTCCATGTTAAAGGCATATTGTCTGAAATAATTTTGGTTTTTTCAGTTATGCAATTTCCTGCTCCCAATTATCTTTGAAACAAGTTAATTCTTGATCTTGGCTCTTTGGGTTTTAAAGGGTAAATAGGCCTCTAAATTCCAGCTGCCTTGTGGTACATGTTAGGAATTCTTTCGCATCAAATTAACTTATGTTGGAGTTATACTTCATAGACCCTATCATGCACCTTCAAGAAATTATAGTGATACCACTGATTCTGAGAAATTCTAGTGCTACCAAACTGAGACGGATGAATTTTATTAGGACCATATTGTATGATGACCATAAAATCCTTCAAATCAATGTCTCGCCGCGGAAAATCTTCTTTGAGTACATGTTTTATTGAGATTTCAGAACCTTAATTTCACCTGGGGTAAAGTTTCGCCCATCTTTTCACCGAATACAAAAAACCTTAGAGCTGCCTAACCTGCTAAACATCTCAACAAAGAGAGTCATTATTTCTGTTACATTTTCAAATGATGCTATCTCACAATTCTTTTGCATTTTTTCTGATATGACACACGACCTAGAAAATACCTCCAACTGATCAGTATTCACTGGTTCACTTGTTGCTGGACTATATCTAATTTTTAAATTTCCCTCTTTCCCTAGATTAGAAGGATAAGATTAAAGGCACACTCAGCCCCTATCTACTCTAACCTTGTTTTCCCCATAACCCTTGCTGATGTGGTCTTGAACACTTTTCTTCCAATCTCTAGATGGTGTCTCAAGTCCTCTAACTTAGCATAAAAAATAAGACACTCTCATCTTTTATTTTTATTTCCCTATTTATGATCCACAATTATGTCTGAAAGAAGTCGCAGTTGCTTCATGACAAGTTTCAATAGACAGGTATCTCACTCTATTGTTCATCAAAAGTCTTAGATTCTTTGATCATAGAATGGTTATTCTCCTTGTGACATTAACTTGCAAAGGCAAAATAAAGGACGATGCAGGCAAAACTGGTTTACCATGCAGATTTAGTTAGTTCAGGATCGAGGCGTAGTTGTTGTTCTTCTGGTTGTAGTAGTAAAGAATTCAGTTGTTTCCCATGTTAACATGAGGAAGCCTCCATTTCCATCTTTCCGAATAGTGGAAGATGTATCTTGCTACTTTTGGACAACCAGTGTAATATTTTAAATAGCGTATGGTGATTCTTCAGCCAGGTTACTGCTCAGTTTCTGTATGCTGATTATATAAACATGTATGAATGTTCGCTAACTCCTTTGCATCCATCATTTTAGTGTGACTTGTGGGACCTCGCATTGAAGGGGTGTGACAATCTTCTCTGCGCTACTTTGACTGATTTTGCTGTCTATCTTGCTGTTTGTTTTTGTCATCATTTAGATAATTTGCTTTCGTGCTCTCTCCCTTTGCGTTTACTCTGTATCATCTGACTGTCTATGGATATGGCAAGCTCATACTAATCTACCCTGAATATCATTTACAGATTCCTAGTGAGCACAAACTGCCATCTCTTTATCTTTTGGACAGTATTGTAAAGAACATCGGGAGGGATTATATTAAGCATTTTGCTACCAGGCTGCCTGAGGTCAGAATTTGATCTATATGTAGTTCATTAAGATCCTGTTTTTTCTCTCTTAATTTTGTAGTTTCTCATGTCTTGCCTCTTTTCATGAGAAAGGCTTTGTTGCATATTTTTGTCCGCTTTCTGGTTTTTGACATTTCCCATATGATGTAACACACATTTGCATGGATGAAGATGTAGAACATGGTGAAAATCCATTCTGTCATCTCTTATAGAACTAAATACCTGTATTTTGGAAAGCATGCTGTTTGGTGCATAATAGGCTGTTAAGTTTTTGTTTGAGAGGGTAATAGGCTGTTAAGTTTTTGGTCATTATTGGTTTTCTTTTTTATGTTTTTAGGTTTTCTGCAAGGCTTATAGACAGGTTGAACCTTCTGTACACTCTGGGATGCAGCGTCTTTTTGTAACCTGGAGAAAAGTATTCCCTCCTCAGCAACTTCAACTAATTGAGAAGGAGCTTGGATTTACAACTGGCGTCAATGGCTCTTCATCAGGAATGCGTAGAGATGATTCAAAGGCTCAACAGACTGCAAATAGCATTCATGTAAATCCCAAGTATTTGGAGGCAAGGCAGTGCCTACAGCAACCAACAAGAGTTAGTGTTCTTCTGTGCTTGGTTTGAAAAAGTTTGCAAATGCTGTTTGTTTTTACAATCAGATTTTTTTTTTGAAACACTTGCCCGAAAAGAAAAAAGATTTTGTTTTCTGAAAACAAACAGAAAAGCTCTTCAGAAACGAAAATTTCGCGCAAACCAAAATGTTTTACAAATCCAAAAAAGTTCCACTTTAACCCCTCTACCTCTTTTGTTGTCACTTTACCTCTATTTTTTTCATTTAGAGGTCTTTGGTCAGTGTTATGTTTCTCTGAAGATGATTACTTTCTCTTATGCTATTCATTTCAAAATGTGAAATTGTTACTTACATTTTTCTATGTCAGTTCTTTATATTCCTACAGAATGAGCATTGTCCACTTCATTCTTTAGGAAAGGAAATTGTTAACTGATTATATAGGGGATATATATTTAATAAGTAAAGTTTTCCATGAACTGGTTTTCAATAACTTTCTCAAAACAAAGCAAGGAGCCTCCAAGTCCTTGCTGAGCTGTTTAATAGGCTTCTACTTGATGGAGGTTTTAAGCGTTTATGTTCATGGAGCACTTATGATTGTGCCTGTAGTTCTAATTTTATCTCGGAGTTAGGGATGAATTGTTAGGTAAGTGAACTATTACCTGCTTGTGTAGTAGAGTCTAGATGGTAAAAACTCATGGTCTCAATACTGGATTCCTTGTTGATGGTGTACCATTGTGATGATGTTTTGCCAACCTGTCATGTCAACTGGTTCAAGCTAGTAGTATCAGTCTTTGTCATGTTTATAATATGATCCTCTGAGGGTTTTCTTAAGCATATCTGTCCTCCTCAGTTATCCTTATTATTGTGGTTATTATAATCAAGGAAAAAGGATCAGCTGATGACATCACTCTAGGAGACGTACAGAAACCAGAGAGAGCAGCCGGTGTAGGTTCTGGAAGATCTTGGGTTGATAATTCTACTAAGGTGTGTGGTGTATATGTGTTTTTAACATATGCATGCATGCCTTTTCTATTGGTCTAAGCCAGTTGATATTGCAATGTATGCAGTGTGTTCAGAAAGAGCAGTTGAATGAGCGAATCTGCGAGAAAACTACAAGTGCAGCATATGGAGATCCTGAATATGGTTCTGATTTGTCAAGGGGTTCTGGCTTCGGATTACGAATAACAGGTGAAAAGTTTAAGGAAGAGAGATTTGATAAATCTTGGTACAATTCTGCGAATGGTAAAATATTAAGTCAAAGAAGTGGCTTGGACCTTAAACACGGATTCCAAAGTCTATCCCAGAGTACTGCAAACTCTGATGCATATCCACAACCGAAACACTCCATTGCCAATCAAAGTAGTACTTTGATGGATCGGAGCTGGCAGAGTTCTGATGAAGAGGAGTATATGTGGCATGATATCAGTAGTGCAGGTAAAGATCAACGGGCATCCGACGATTCATATAAATCTGTAAGTGTAATTGTTTACTTGACTCTTTCCCTCACCCTCCCTCCAAAAGAAAAAGAAAACTACCTTGTAGATTTTGTTCCGGATAGAATATCCCTTCCTAAAAAAATTGCTGATTATATCCTCAATATTTTTCAGCAATATCTAACCTACTAGTTTTTACATCCAATTCAAAATGTTCACTTGTGTAACTTTCACATTATACCAGCCTACTACTTCTCATCCTCAAGAAATGAGCTTCAATTTTGAGGAAAGACTACTAGTTGTCAGACACAAAAAGAGAACTTCAATCCCCATCTTTCTGATCCTTGTTGCCCCCCCTCCCCCCCTCTCTTCTCTCTCTATTGAGATCTCAAAGCACATTTTGTATACCTGTCTACCAGACCAATCTACTTATTATCTGATATCTATCAGCATTTTTCTCACCCCTAGGGTGAACTGAGGATAAATACTTAAGTAGTTCTCCAGAGAAAATTAGCAACCTTTGATTATAACAATCTATAATCATGCTTTAATTAGATTGTGGAGAAGTTTTTATTAATTTAACAATTGGATGTTTTGACCGACTTTTTAAAATGAACCTCCTCCATGTTTTTTCTCGTGTTCTTTTGGTCTGGTGTTTCTGCAATGTGAATAGACAGCCTCTCTGTGCTAGTTTTAGGCAATTTATCTTGTTATTTGCATGAATATGCAGGGCTTAGATAATCAACATCCGAGACCCCAAAGCATATTTGGGTTAAAGGCTGACAGTGAAGCCTCAGCTGACTCTCTTTCGAGAGAAGACAAAGGCCAAGCATCTTCAGGGAATCAAATGTCATCAATGTGGTCAGATGGAGCTAGGCATTCGGCTTCTGTTAGAAGTACTCCAGATCATCCTAGAGGTTATCTAACCTCTTTCAGTGGGTTGTCAACAGCTACAAACTCCATAGTTGGGAAATCTTTCCAGTCACAGAAAGGTTCGAGTCATCTACCAAGTTTTGGAATAGCAAAGACTGCAAATGGA
Source organism: Anisodus acutangulus (assembly GCA_029783415.1). Classification (NCBI taxonomy): domain Eukaryota; kingdom Viridiplantae; phylum Streptophyta; class Magnoliopsida; order Solanales; family Solanaceae; genus Anisodus; species Anisodus acutangulus. The sequence goes on from CM056490.1 coordinate 56,061,167, forward strand.
TCCAGGGGAACCATAAAGCAACCACGAGAAACTCAGGGAGCTGCACCTCCATCTTTAGAGCCACCGATACGTCAGCTTCCTACATCTCCATCAGTCTCAACTAGCAATGTTGATCAAGTAGTTAACAATCTCACTAGAGAGTATCAGACGCAGACTGCATCTCATGCAGGTCCAAGAATGTCTCAAACTTCAAGAAGGTCAAATCTAGATCCCCGTAACCAAGTCTCCCAGGATTCTCGGCCAATGACATCTCAGAGTGCTCATTTGGTTAGTTCACAGATATCACAGACTCCAAGATATAATCCATCATCCTTGATGTCATCTCTTCAAGAGGGGCATTATGTCCCCTTTCCTAAGAACATCCAGCAAGAAAGCCCCGAGTCTGAATCTTCCAGTCACACCCAGAAATCAATAGTTACTCAGATTTCTGGTTTTACTGATCCTTCTGGCACTGTGCCTTCCATACTTCCTGGTTCTGAATCCTCAGGACAAACAAGTATGAGTAGTTTGTTGGCTGCTGTTATGAAGAGTGGAGTACTTGGTAGTGGATCTAGTGTCGGCACACCATTGAATTCTCGTGATAAGGGGTCTCTGTCATCCCAAGCCGCTGCCCCATCTCCACAATCGGACAGTAATGCTTCAAATCCCCCAAATTATTCCCAGAGAAATGGAGAACGACCACAACTGCCACCTGGTCCTGCTCCAACTCTGGTAGGTAGTGCATCATTGCAGGCTCCAAATGTGTTAAATGCTGCTTCTAATCCTGTTGCAAATCTTTTGAGTTCATTGGTGGCAAAGGGATTGATATCTGCATCAAAGGAGGAGTCTCCAACTTCAACTCCTCCGCAGACACCTCCACAAACTCGGTTCCAGAGTCCTCCACCTGCAAGCATCAGTTCAACTCCTGGTGTACCTGTTCCAGTTTCCTCACCCACTTTCTCAACTCCAAATGATGAACTGTCTCTCTCTAAACCTGCTGCTAAAATCCCTGTTGCCTTACCTCAGTCCACCAAAGAAGAGAGAGAAGTTGCATTTAAACCAGGTGTAATTCGGGAGTCCAATCCTGGTGTCATCAGCGAACTTCATGATGACTTTCCACATCAATGTGGCATATGTGGTCTTCGACTTAAGCTCCAAGTCCGACTTGATAGACACTTGGAATGGCACGCGTTAAGGAATTCAGATGGGAAACTGTTGAATAGTGAAAGGAGGTGGTATTTAAATTCTGGGGAATGGATTACTGGAACCGGTAGCCTCCCACACTGTGGTATATTTGCAGGACCAACAGAAGGTTCTAGCAAACTATCAGAGTGTATTGAGGTTATGGTTCCTGCTGATGAAGGTCAGTGTATATGTTTCTTGTGTGGTCAGTTTTTTGAAGATTCTTATGATGAAGAGAGTGACAAGTGGATGTTCAAAGGAGCTGTTTACATGAATAATTCATCGAACAAAAGCGGTATTCATAATTCTATAGTCCACAAGAACTGTCTATCAGAAAGTTCTCAAAATTTGATGCTTAGGGATGGTATAAAACTGGTACGTGGCTCTGGCTCTCAATGGTAACCGTAAGGTTTTTCTTTGACATGTCTGATCTATAAAATAAATGGGGAGGTTGTGTAGATTCAACTCCTAGAGACCGGTCTGATTTAGTTTGTGTTGTATTAACTATCAAGTATAACATCTTTTGTGCTTAATTGTACTGTGTGTAAACAAATGGTGATAATTGTTGTGTTGATTCAACTCAGTGAAAGCAGCGTCATATAGTTTGTGTTGGATTTTTTGTGACCTTTGGTGTTTGATGTACATTGTATTCGTCATAAATAAGCTTGTTTTAGATGGTTGAGTTGTTTCACTAGATGCTATTGAATGAAGACAGATTTTTCATGTCAGCATACCTCGCGTACAGTTAAATATACGGAATATCTGTTTCTATTAGGATATATGTAGGTATTGATGGATGATGTTGATATTCTGTCTAACTCTGCTTAAATTTGAATACGATTCTCCAAGTGTCTGAATAGAGGTTCAAATGGTTAGCTCCCTTACTTTAAGTCTCTTTGTTTTTATCTTCAGATCCAGTTTTTGGTGTTTATTGGTTAAGATATTGGTTGAGTTCTCTAAATGGTTGTTCAACTTCTGTGGCCTAAGTTGAAAACTGAATTTCTGGGGATCAATAGTTCCTTTTATTAACGCCTAGTACTTGCCCACTTGCTTTATTATGCATGCTATCATAGTTGATATTGTACTTCAGTATTTTTACATTGCATGAGTACTATGCTTGCTTGATTGGATTAGTAGTGATTCCTTGACTTATATTCGATACGACTGTTTCAATTCGCAGGAATTGGATGCCTGATTGCTTTATTTGGAGTAAAAGGAGTTGCAGGGGTATGTTAATTCCAAGGTATCCAGGTTCAGCACAATTTACTTGTACTGCTTATGCATCTTCATTGTTAAGCGTCTTCTAGACTTTCCTTCAAATGATAATGAGATGAAAATCTTATAGTTTTTGGGGCATAAACATCATCCAATTTTGGTTGAATCTTTTTTATCTTATGTTGTCTTGAGCAACATGGACGGAGGTAGAAGCCCAGATACGACTCGACAGAACCTGATAACTTTGACTCAAAACAGTGTATTTGTGTTCAGAAATTCATTAATGTACACATTGAATTTTAGAACCCAATTATGCACTTGAAGTCGTCGTTCTAAAATCTAGAACCCATAAAGCTGAAATCCCCGCTCGCCTCTGCTGAGCAACTGCGCCTCCATTTCAGCAACTGTTTCTGTTGAAACCAAAATCATGGAGCTGCATTTCCATTCGAACTGCAACCTAAGAATTTGCCCTAAGAAAAGCTACAGTATCACCTTACCTCTATGAGCTATGGATTCAGCAATGTTCAAAGTGGCAAAGTGCAAACCTATTTTCCCACAGTGACAATAAGTTCGCATTCAAGCTTCACAAATGATCCACATCTTGGGGAAGAACATCAAGTTGTAGCTATCCTCAATGAATAAAATTATGTGAAGGATTCCAAGGGAGGATATTCATTAGAATTCAGATTTGTCGAGCTTTTCTAATCTCCTTAGTGTTTGGTCTTGCATAATTTCTCCCTCCCACCCCCTTAAATTCCAAAGTAGTTCGAAAGAGGCAAAACAAGCAGCTTCACCAACGTGATGATCAGATTTTACCAAGATGGGCTATAGGAAAAGCCCAAAGTTATGCAAACTGTAGCCCATATTGGTAAAATCTGCCAATTTCCCAAGATCGAAGCTGGTACCTTCAGTTACATATGCATTTTTTTTGCGCGGATTCCCGACATCCTGGTCTTTAATTTTTGCCCCTCAAATTGGTGTTACTTCTCATTTAATGAAAATTTGTAGGCCAAACGCGTCTATAAAACTTTAGATTTAGGTTTGAATCTCAGCTCAATAAAAAAAATAAACAATTTCACAAGGTAAAGGTTTCGCAAAAGTTATGCCTTAAAGACATAACTTTTGTAGTTCTAGGTTCGAATCCCAATTCAATAATTTTTTTTTTCGCAAGGCAAAATTATGTCTTATGGCATAACTTGCTCGAATAGGCATAGTTTGTTCTGAAATTTTGCCTTGTGATTTTATTTTTGACTTTGCTGGGTTCGAACCTAGAATCTCAAAAATATTTTCGTTCATTTTTTAGGCGAAGGATAAAAATTTATGAACAACAATTTGAGGGAAAAAAAGACCATCCTAAAACAGGGCATTTGTGCGAATTGCCTTACATATGTGCACAAGTGGCTTATTAATACTAAATTGCGAAATCGTTATTGATTAAAGAAACACTAATTTCTTACTCTATCAAGTTATTTAAAAGATATTCATAAATAATTCTATATAAAAAGTAAGATTTGTGATCTTAAAAATTAGGCAAATTACTTACGGCAACATGTAAATATGATATGATTTTGTAAAAAGTCCTTTACGTTGTTGGTGAATATCAGATAAACTCATAAGTCAAGAGAAATTTAAATTATATGCACTGATAGTGTGATAGATTTTTACAACATAATGCCGTTTAGCTTGTTATAGCATATTACTTATCATTTATTATAGGTTGCCAATAAATATATATTGAATAAAATTATAATATAATTATCTTTTATATAATCTAATTATATAATATGGAGTAATTGTTTTTACCATGCATACAAGTTAAACTCTTTTTTTTTTTTAAAAGAGACGGTTCTATGTTCATTGACAGAGTTTAGGCAAGCATGCATCACCAACTTCACTATTTATAACAACAAAAGTATTGGTTAATAATATTTTAATTCCTTAATTACTAGTAAATTTTAATTTTAGTTCTTATAATATTTTATTAAACACATTTGACTTTAATTACTTTAAATGAGCATTTCTGATCCGACTAATTACTTATAAATATTTACGATTTTTTTAGAATTATTATATGTTCCGCAATTTAATCATCCATATGTTACGTTAAAGTTTAAACTTGTATCGTCCCTCTATATTTAAGGGTAACATACTTTTAAGAATATTTCAAATATAACATATTTTCTACCTAAAGGACCAAAAACACACATTTTAACTAGTAGCAAGTTAGGTATGTTAAATATTGTACTTACTTTCATAAGAATCAAATTCAGAATTTACCTATATGAGGAACCAAAAATGCTATTCTCCCTTGAAAAAGAAAGACATTTAAGTACTACTTGTCACTTTTCAAGAAGTAACTCATGTTTTATGCATCATTCGTGTACATATATTTTTACACCATCAAGTTGTTCATAGAATATACATATACATATATATATAGTAAATTTTCTTAAAATATATGATTTTAGATCTTGAAATAAGATATATTATATACGGTATAAATGAAAAATAATCTGATAATATTAAAATTATTTACATTGACGATGTATATAATTAAATACTAAAGCCTGACACGAGAAACACAAGTTTTTTTTTTTGAGAAACAGATGAATAGTGAGGGGAACTATTATGTGCAGTTTCTCAGTAGTGTTAAGATGTGGCAGAACCATTGCATTAGAGGGGTTTTATGAACTGTCGTATAGTAGTACTGAACTACTGATATTTCTGAGTCTTCTTGTGGGCAGCAGTCTGCCACAATATTCATGGAGAGTAAAATTAAAGAAGCTTCCTCACTCACAAGAATCAAAAATAAAAAAACTGATCAATCAATTTTGAAACTTTATTCTCTATTTGTTTCTTGTTTCATGAAATATTTTGTCTTCAATTCCAATGTTTTCTAAAATCTTTAAGACAATTTACCCTCGTCCAAACAAGTTATTAAATCACTCTCCATACAAATGTGAAATTATAGAAAAAACAATAAATTTTATGCATGGTGATGATGTCATTGATTTGACAAGTACCTGAGAAAACATATTAAAGTACAGTGTACATGTCTAGTTTTCACCTCATTATCCAAAATGGAAAATCTGACGATGTTTATAATTTAAAGGAGGTTTCATCTCTGACCTTAAATATGGCAACCCCATTTCCCCACTCTTACGAGCCTTGCAGCTAGTTGGATTTTTTTAAAAAAAATTGAAGGGTATGGAAAAAAATTTATTTCTCCCATATTTACATCAAATCATATCAACTTATTATGATTAAGCAGTGTAATTCTACAGAGAAATCACTTTTGGCCAAACCTTGAAATTCTAAAATCATACGACATGTATTTCAGAACTATATATGCGTAAAAAATTAGGGATAATTTCGTTACCAAAATCACCTCTTAAAAAAAAGGAACAATGTAATTAAGGAAAAATACCAAATTCTTCCGGCATGTTCAAGTTATAGCAAATGAAAAGAAATAAATAAGACATTAATATATAAACAAGGATTTTAATGAGTAAATATATGATTAGCAAATCCAAGTAGAAGCCAGAAGGAGACCAACAAATTAATGAAGGAAAATTACGCACATCAGAACCAACATATGGAGAAAGAAATCTCAAAAAAGTTATCTCGAAATAAATAAAATATAAATTGATCCAATTCTAATCTCCTAGGATCAGTTAACTTCAATCCCTCTAAATTCCACAAAAAAAGTTAGCTAGCATCCTCAATAAAATAAAAATACCATAGTCAAAATTAAACCACTTACTTTTAATCTCTTGACCTGAATGTCAAAACTATTATAAGGTCATCATCTTCCATTAAGTACCTAGCTAAAATAGCCCATCATCAATGTTTTCATAAACATTTGGTACATGTCTTGATGTTTCACAATATGATCTCCCTTCTTCATTCTTCTAGAAATTATAATAACATGGTGAGCTCAATGAATTCATGTCTCTTTGTTTCTTGTTGCAAATAAACATTGAACCATTTTTCTCATTGAGATTATAATTAGTAGTAGTACTCTTCACTAATGCATCGATTAAAGCAGCGTCGCGCGCTTCAATCCATGCTCTCTCACTAGTTTTCTATCCTAATTATTTCTTGTTTTCTCCATTCTTCTTCCCTTAATATCCTCTCTTGTTCCTTATCTTCAGTTGTCTTCATCATTTTCTCCAACCAAATTTCTTGTTTCTCCATTTGTATATCCACAGAGTCTATTATCTTAGTTTTCCAACTCCTTCTCCCTCTTCTCTTATTCTTCCTCTTTTATGTTGAATCATTTTCCATATTACTATCATCAGACGAATTAGTAGGCATAAGAATCAGAGGAATCATAGAGACTAATAAGACTGTCTGAGAGCTTAGGACCTTGGTGATGGTGAAAATTATGATGAGGTTCTTCATTGTAATGATGAAAGGTGTTATTGACATGGTTGATTTCTGAGATTGTGTTTCTTGTTTTACCATAGAGAGCTTCAAACTGTCTAAAGTATCTATAATGTTTTCCATCCTGTCTTCCAGCTTTTCCTTCTTTAGTCTTCTTGTAGTATTTGTACAAGTTCTCAAATTTCTCCCTGCACTTTTTTCCACTCCTTTGATATCCATATTCCTCGGACATAATCCTATGATTGTACAATAAAATAGAAATAAATTAGCATGATTATAGAGCATTAAGGTACTTAATAATTCATCATGGTGTTTGGTTGGAGATAAAGTTTAATTTAGATATAAAGAAAGACTGTCTGCCAATCTTTTTGGTTTGGTTTCAATTGTAAAAAAATGACGAAATTTGGTTTCATTTGCCTTTAGTTTTTAAGCCAAAAAAAAAAGCTGAAAAAGAAATGGAACCAAACTAACCAATGTTATTATAGGAGGTCATTTAATGAGAAATTTAAAATTTAAGGGTTTACAAATATAAGAAGGTTTCGTTCCTTTTGTAAAACAGATTAGAAGAGAAAAAGTATTAGGAACAGATTAAAAAAAAAAGGAAGAGTAGTATTATAAAATGAAATAGATGAAGATGAAGTAGGAAAGTAATTAAACGGGCAAATGGTGCAACAACTTCAAGTGATATTGATGGAAGCAACATATTTCCTACCATTTTTCTAGCTAAAAAGGAAGTAAAAAAGTGTGTTGAAATACTAGGCCTACTCATTCTCAAATTATGTGCTGATGATCAGAAAGGCAGGTAATGAAATAGCACAAGTGACGAAATAAAGATGCAAACAACACCTGATTCTCCAACTGAACTTCAATGAACACAAAAATAGTAACCAATTATAATTGCTGCCTATCAGAAACCCTCACATAAAAAGTAACTCATGTACTGAACAAATGTCAAAATTGAGTATTACTATTCCCCCATCCACACAGAAAAATAAAATAGAGGAGGAACTTAATTACCAACAAAAATAAAATAAAAATTAAAGGAGGAAGAAGTAAAATACTCCTATATAGTAGTAGGACATCTTCTGAATTTGGTGCACTACCAGACATTTTTTGATTTTTCACGGACGTTCTCTTAGGGAGGGAAATCCGTCAAAAATAGTATTCGACGAGCATATTTTCCCACTTTTTGCCCGAAATATGCGTACTTAAATTTATAATAGTCTTAGATATAATACAATTAAATAATTCAGTCCGAAATATGTGTGCTTATAATAGTGGTTAGACACAATACAATTAATAATTCAAAATGTGCGCTTTAACAATTTAAACTTTTAGATGAGATTGTTAGAGTTAAAACAGATAGATAGAGAAATAAGGGTTAATTAGGTTAAGTATTTAATTTGTGAGGAGTATACATAGAGACTTCATCCCAAAGGGACCTTTCTGATTAGCTTCCTTGAACCTAGAATCAAGTCTTGATCTAACTTCAAGAAGTGTAAGTGTCTCTTGCCTCGGCCACCGCCCATTTCCGCCGTCGCCTCCTTGTGCACCACCCCCCCCACCACCACCACCAATACTGACACTGGTTCTGTTAGTGGCAGCTGTCATGGTACTAAAAAGTTGTAGCTTAAAGAAAGAAAGAACAATACACAAGTAAGGAGATGGAAGAGACGAGTCAAAATTAGTGGACTAAAACCAAATTTTTAGAAAAAAAAGAACGGAAGATTTAGAACAGTAGGAAGAGAAGGAGGGGTTGATGAAAGAAACGGCTGACCCGGATCGTGTCCTTATAGAAAAAAAGAAGCTTTGAGTATACAAAAAGGTACTTGTAAGGAATATATATATATATGGACCCATTTCTTCCTGTTCACGGCAGCTGCAATGTAAAAGCTTCTTCACTCTATCTGTCACTCTGGATGTACACGAATATATATTACAACAAACAAAAATAATAATATATATACCTTGTATAATTTCACAAGTGATCTGCGTTGAATAGAGTGTACGCAGAGAGACGATTTCTGATAGACTCTCGGCTAAGTATATATTAGTAAGTCATAAATAAATTCAGCATTTGTCCATCTCCGATTTTTGTTTTCTTGTTATTACAAAAGAAATCCAGAAAAATGGTTAGGGTTTTGGGGCTAGCTGATGATCAAGTGAAGGTCAGACAAGATTGTTTTTTATATATAGTTTAACCTTATGGTAGTAGCGTCCTTATATATAATCACATAAAAGATCGAGTACAACAAAACTAAGGGAAAAAAACATGTTACCTTTTTACATTCATTAACTTTTCAACACCAAACATCCTAAGTGGAATATTTAGAATCATAAGATTTAAGAAATTTTAAATATATTACACATATCTTTAATTTAAGGTTATAAAATTCAAAATTCTCTTATTTTCTTAAACTCTCAATCAAACTATAACACATCAAATTGGAAAAAGTTATATATAGTACCACAATACTTTCCTCCATCGAATCTTATGTGGCGGAGTTTACTACACAAATAGTTAAGATTTTGACACATATAAGTACGTTTAGAACGAACCAAAATTGCCCATAGAATCGGGCAATTAATATAATTTAGTTGTGGAAAGAATTTCACATATCCTATTAAATCTCTCTTCTCAACAATGTAAACTTTTATATGAAGGGGATTGTAATAGGTTAGAAAAAATAGGACGATAAGATTAAATAGTTTGCAATGGTGATTATCTTTTTGAAATATCCAAAAAAAAAAAAGAAGTTTGGTCACCGAAATTGAAACAGAGATTAGCAGTTAATAGTTAATACTATGGCTATCAAGTGGGCCGGGTCGGGACCATCCCGATTACCACCAAAAAAAAAGGAAGGAAAATGTAGGTAGCGGGGTTCGATCTCAGGACGGGACTGAGGCTCGTCCCGCCCAGGCCCCCCCCCCCCCCACAAAAATAACTGTTGCAACAACGACAAAATTTTGATTTTGGCCATTGTGCAACGGCTATAACGGCCATTTTTGGCCCCCCATCCCATAAACCCGGCCAACCCCTTAATATTTATTTTTAATCCCTAAATTAGTATATTTACACTTAACCCTATTTCTCAACAATAAATACCTCATTTTTCTCACAAATCTTCCTACCATCTATCTAATCTCTCAATCTATCTCTCTACATCGCCTACTAAATATTATATTATATTTTATTTGCTTATTTGTATCAAAGTTCAAAAATTGGGATTAAAGTTGGCAACTAGCTTGAGGATCATCCATCGAGCAAAGTTTCAATTTTCAACTTTGATTACACGTCGACGTTACGTCGGTGTTTGGTACCTTCGTTCCTTCTTTAAAATATTATTGTTACTTAATTTTAATTATCGTACTTAATTTTATTTATTTTAATCATTTATTTGCATAATTATAATGGAACGACTTGGACATTTGATTTCTGATAGAGGCACTAGGGGTAACAGGGGTAAGGGTGTATCTTCTAGTAATCCTATTCCTAGTCCCGATGATTTCACTCATATAGATGAAACTTATTTTTTTAATGATATTAATATACCATTAGATCATGAGGTATATTTTGTATCTGAATTAAAGTACTAGTGCACCTCCACCTCAGGCTCAGATTGAGTCTCAGCCTGAAACTGAAACTGAAATGCCTCATATTCCCCCTAGTATGAGCTGAGGCCCCAAACAACGAAAATTAAAATCACTTGCATGAGATTTTTTTGATAGGGATAGTGAGAATCAACTAGCTAGATGTAAAATTTATCAAGAAGTTTATAAATTTAAAACCGGAAAAGTTCATGGTGGGACGGGAGATTTATTGAGGCATGTACAAAGCATGCACAAAGCTACGTATAACGAATATCTGACTGAAAAATCGGGTGTGCTAATGCCTTTTGAATCGAGACAAGGTTCACATAGTGTCCCCGACCAAGTACAAGGTCGAATTAACCCGGTGACAGGGGAATTATAGGTCCTAAATATGATAAACACAAAGATAGGGAAAATATAACAAAATTAGTTGCGGTGGAGGGTTTGCCTTTTTCATTTCATTCCTCTCCTGATTTTATTCATTACATTAGAGAAACGTATAATCCTGTTTTTAACGGTTTTCCTAGATCAATTGTTAGAAGAGACGTTTTTAAATTTGCACATGAATATGAACAATATTTACGTTATGCATTATATCATTTTAATGGCAAAGTGGCTATCACTTCTGATATAGACCGTAGTACTGTCACGACCCAAACCGGAGGGCCGCGACGGGCACCCAGATCCCACCCCCGGGTACCGCTAATCACACCATCAACACCTGATCATAATTAAACACGGACTAAGCCGAAAAAGATTATGAAAATAGCAAACCCAACTTATACATATACCCATACCCATACCAAGGCCGACAATGCCATACAAGATTACTACACACATGACCCATGTCTACAAGCCTCTAAGGAGTATACAACATCAACAGGTCGGGACAGGGCCCCATCATACCCGTATATACAAGAAAAAATATACCGTATCAAAATTAGACCGACACTCAAAAATAAGGGGAGTGCTCCAAAATCCACTGAAATTCGCAACCTACTAACGTGGATCGTCTCCTTGCATACATGAACCTACGGGCATGAAACGCAACGTCCACCGACAAAAGGGACGTCAGTACGACTGATGTACTGAGTATGTCAGACATGAATACTAGCATAACAGGGATTTATCAATAATTGAAACAGAAACAACCAACCAACAGTAAATGCCTCTGAGGGCCCCAATGCATATGTCTGAATGTTATGCACAATGCAATATACATATACATTAGCCTCATCGGGCATCTTCCTTACCATAACAACCTCTGTGGGCATCATACCATATAATGATTAATGAATGCATGCATGATGCAAATGTGGTATACTAATGGCCACACATGCATCTTACTTTCCATAATCGCCTATGTGGGCATCAAGTTATATTGGCCACACATGCATGCCACACAGGCGTCAATATTGGCCTCTTCGGGCTCTTTTGTGATAGTCTGTACCAGCTGCAAGTGGTGTGCGTATATAATGTCTTTCCCTTTCCCCATATCCCCCATATATATATATACAATATTTACCATATAGTAGTGTGCATAGCACATGTGGGTCCAGGATAATATATGAATATAATGCAAATGAAAATGCGTGAATGCCAATAAAACATTTCCTGAATTTATCGGATGACAATAATATCCTTGCCCCTTTGTCTAACACTGAAAATATTTAACATGTACCTTTGGCTAACACTGTGAATATCAACACATTTTTCTGTATGCCTCAATAAGGACTTATGAACATATTTAGACATGCTTTTAGCATAGGAATCAATAACATGAATATTCTTAGCTACTAGGAGTAGAATAAATTATGGAACATATTACGGCTATACTTCGTTACATGGAACATGCCAAAAGAAAGAAATAATTTACCTTAACGTACCTTGATAATAACGGAACCAACCTCTTTTCACTAATTACCTACTGGAACGAAAAATTGGACAATTTGGTATTTCTTGAAAAGTATTTGGAGAATACTTTGTTTAACCCCACTGCTGGACGTCTTCTCCTCCAAAGCAAAATGAATTTTAACTAAAATGAATTGGTTGATGGTTGCTGTAAGAATTCAATTGTTGCTGCTCTAATTCCTAACGAAAATGATATGGAATTTTGTTGATTCGTTTCTAGTCTTTACTACAAAGAATGGAATGTTATCTTTTAACATTTCTTAAGCACACAGATGTGCTTCACGTGAAATCCCCCTCTTAATAAATGCCTTAGATGAAGCATTTAATGTTGGCTATAATTTGGTCTCCCACTAAACTTGGTCTACACGCTTAGGTTGCCACCTTAATAGTAAATTAAGCTTAGTCACTCTAGGATCAAATTATTACAAGGTTACACGTGCAATACTTCACTAACCTTGTTCCTTATTAATAATTAATCAATCCCACAATTAATTAATTACACACATAATTAATTTCGTGATCCAAACTCACTTAAATCTTGATGACTTATAAAACTTTCATATACTCAATGTCATAATTTTGTAATATGACACTAGTCCATAATCTCTTTGGGGATGTACATCTATTATTATTAATCTCCATCGTCACGCTTGTTACGTCCAAAATTATTTCGGGGTTTAATCCTTTTATATACTAATATCTTTATTATCATACGTAAATATAACATAAATTTTCCCAACGCTCGGGTCTATTTACACACGCCTAGAGATTTTACATACGTCTAGCGATTCAAACCGTGACCCGAAAGTACGGAATGTTACAAGTACTAACGGTAATGATTATTTAACCGTTACATGTCATTGGATAGATCAGACTTGGTCTATGCAAAAACGTATTTTAGCATATAGATATATTGATGATAGTCACACTGAATTATTTATTGCAAGAAATATTTATGAAATTTGTGAATATTATGAAATTACTGATAAAATTATGACTGTTACATTATATAATGCTATTGCAATGATTATGTTGTGAACCTTTTAAAAATTCATTTTACTCCATCTTTTCCCGATATTTTTCGTATTAGATGTGCATGCCTTATTTATAACTTAATTGTAAAGGATGACCTAAAACTTTTTAAAAACATTCTTGATAAAGTACAGTTTGCTATAAACTTTATTTTTAAAGGTAATAAATTACAAAGACGCAAAGATTATAAAAAAAATTATCATGATTGTGGACTGTCATCACATAGCACAAAATTAGATTAAATATCTAGTAATATATAATGTACGCTAATAAGCAGAAATCGAATATTAAAATTAATTGAATACAAACTCGCACGTATCGAGAGTCATAAAAGTTTCCAAAACAGTTATTGTACCAAGGCAACAAGTAAGAGTATCAACAATAACAAACAACTTAAGAATAAGGAAGAGTTACCCCGGGCACAGGCGAGTTGGTAAGTGACAAGGTGATTGAGGTACAATCACTCCGACGTCGCGGGTTCGAATCCGTGTGGTGACAGTCTTTGCTGAAATATTGCAAGGGTTGTTGCTGGATTCGTGTCCCGTTGGTCCTCTCCCTTGCAGGACTGCCACTCGCGCATATTCCTCGATTTACATCCCACCTGGCCAAGGGACCTCTGATACAGATGGGGGGTTTCGCCTTCGGGAATTTCCCCTTCACAAAGAATAAGGAAAAGTTACAAAAAGAAGAGCTACTCTTCACTGCACGAAATATGCAATTATAAAGACCTCCAAATAAGACCTCTACAAATAAAAATTCAGCCCTTGGACATCACATTAGCAAGACGTACGTACAAATACTAGCTAGCTAAGTGTGATCAGTGTCGATAAGAAAAGCAAAAAAGACAGTGCCCAAAATCCATGGGAAATCACAAGTACCTGTTGGGTATAGATATTGGTGAATGAGAAATAATTGAAAAGAAAAGTGGGAGTTGTCCCACATTGGTAGTGGAAAGAAAAATGGGAGTTCCCTCTTGCTTTATAAAATAAGCATTTATCTCACATCGGCAGTGAAAAGAAAAGTTCTTCTACTTATAAGTAGGATTACTCCTTCTTGTCAGTAAAAGGATTGAGGAGGCAAGGACCCCTCGCGCCGTCGTCGTCGCTCGCTCGGCTCGGCTTCAGCTCGGCTTCTGCTTCGATCAAATGATTTGATTGATAATCTTTTTGGACCAAATTTTCTTTAATTTTTAATTATTTAATTAATTATTATTTAATTAAATTAATTAACTTATCCAATCCTACCCGTTAGTGACCCTGACCCGCGACCCGGTTTCTTTTCCATATTTAAATTTCCCACCAGTTTTCAGTGGTTGTTCAGAAAGGTTGCAAACGAATTTTCTGAACAATACAAACTTTTTCTTCTTCTGCACAAATAAATTCTGTGTGATATACTGCCGAACAATACAAACTTCTTCTTCTTCTGCACAAATAAATTATGTGTGATATACTGCCGTTGAGTGGTTCGTCGCTACCTGAATTTGGAGTACTACTATTCTGGTAAGATAATCGTTCTATCCTGGGAGGGGATATTCCATCAACCTCGAGTACTGTGAGGGGAATAATTTCCTTAAGGACACACTTTGAACTAAGTGGACTCGATTATATTCTGAAAAATTATTCTTATTTTTCAACACTGATTCTGTTTATTTTCAGTGTTTATTATTTACTGGTTTTTTGGAATACAGATTAATAACAATCTTAAGGAAATTATATTTTTAGATTAATCTGTATTCTGTTTTGGAGACTAAAACCTGTGTGGTTTTCTACTCCGTATGAAATTTCATATTCTGACTTGAAGACATAAAAAATTTCATTAGAATATTAAAGTTCATACTTGTACAACGATTTGAAGAACATAAAAACTTCATCTTTGCTGTATTCTGGTTTGGAGATTAAAACTTGTGTAGTTTTCTACTCCATATAAATATTAGTATTCTGACTCGAAGATATAAAAACTTCGTTGGAAAACTAAAGTTTCATAATTATACTGCGATTTGAAGAAATAAAATCTTCATCGTTTAAGTCTGTGATTGAATTGCTATTCTGGTTTTATTAACTAAAACAGTATGTCAATTTGACAATGACAAACGAATAATGGCAATTGAGACTGGAACTACCTCTGGGAATACTGCACCAGCGGTTACTCCTACAATCCGTACCGCTGTGCCACCGGCTGAGAAACCTGCGAAGTTCACAGGTGCCAACTTTAAAGGATGGCAGCAAAGAATATTTTTTTGGCTTACCACCCTTGGTATGCAAAAGTTCACCAGTGAGGACCCTCCCGTGCCTGCCGCCGACATGCCTGACAACCAACAGTTCATGGTTACTGAGGCTTGGAAACAGGCTGATTTTTTGTGCAAATGCTATATTTTGAGTGCCTTAGAAGATGACTTGTACAACGTCTACAGTGCAGTAGAGACTTCCAAAGAACTATGGACTGCACTTGAAAAGAAGTACAAAACTGAAGATGCTTGCTTGAAGAAGTTTTTGGTTGCCAAATTCCTAGACTAGAAAATGGTGGATGGAAAAACTGTTGGAACCCAAGTTCAAGAGCTTCAACTTATCTTCCATGACCTTATTGCTGAAGGTATGGTAGTAAATGAAGCGTTCCAAGTGGCTGCAATGATTGAGAAGTTGCCGCCCTCATGGAAAGATTTCAAGAATTATCTTAAGCACAAAAGAAAGGAAATGAAGTTGGAAGATCTTGTGATTCGTCTCAAGATCGAGGAAGATAACAAAACCGCTGAGAAGAGGTACCATAAGACTTCACCAATTGAAGGGGCAAACATCGTTGAAGATGCTGCTCTGAAAAAGAACAAGAAAAGGAAGAGGCCTTCTGGAAAGGAGAAGGATTCCAACAAGAAAAAGTTCAAGGGCAACTGCTTTAATTGTGGGAAAGCTGGCTACAAAGCTCCAAATTGTCTTCTCCCGAAAAAGAACAAGGGAAAAGGACAAACCAATATGGTGGAAAAGAATGATGATATGGATTATCTGTGTGCAATGCTATCGGAGTGCAATTTGGTTGGAAACCCAAAGGAGTGGTGGCTTGATTCTGGTGCCACTCGACATGTTTGCGCTACAAAAGAAACATTTGCAACCTATGCTCCCGCTGGAGCCGAAGATGTACTGTTTATGGAAAATACTGCAACAGCCAAGGTTGAAGGATATGGGAAGATACTTCTGAAGATGACTTCCGACAAGGTCCTAACTCTCAACAATGTTATGCACGTTCCAACAATTCGGAAGAATTTAGTTTCAGCCGGACTACTCGTCAAAAATAGGTTTAAGTGCGTGTTGGTTAGTTAGAAAATTGTAATAAGTAAGAATGAATTGTTTATAGGAAAGGGCTACCTCACCGAGGGCATTTTCAAACTCAATGTAATGGTTGTTGACAGTGTTGACACCCAATTTTGTCCCGTCTTTTCCAATTTATTTGCAGTTTTAAATATTTTTTGCACCTCAAAACAATTTTAATCTATATACATACATGCGTGTATATATATATGTGTATATATCTCATTATTATTATTATTCACATTTTTATATCATTTGCATTTTATAATAATCAGTTTTATCCATAATATTCTATGTTATTTTATTTTTCACAAAATGGCATCGCATTTCTTTTTTTTTATTTAAGCATTAAACATTTCGCAAATATTATGTTTTATTATTATCACGTCGTTATGTTATTTTAAATAATTCACATCTTTTACAAAAAATATATAAATATGTTTTAATATTAAGCCCTTTTCATATTTTTAAATCCATAACCCATTTTTTATTTTCCTAACCCAAAACAATTTCTAACCCATTTCATTTTTCCAACCCAATACAAATTCTACCCAAACAAACAAGCCTAAACTCCCCAATTAAATTCCCTTATACCCAAACCCACAAAACAAAATCACAAAACCTTTCCAAGCCCAATCGGCCACCCCACCTTCCAAGTCCAACCCCCACAATCCCATTTAAACCAAACCCACAAAATAAACTCCCAAGCCCAAAACCAAACTCTCCAATTAAATACCCATTTCCCTTTATTTCCCCATTCCGTCGCCTCACCCCAACTCCTCTCAACCCGCACCCCACTCGACGGCCCACCCCCATTTCGTCCGCCCAACTTACCCGACCCATCACCCATCTTCCCTTTTATCCCTTAACCCAAAACCCAAAACAAAATACCCCAAATACCCCAAATCCCTACCAAACGAAAACCCTAAACCCTTCTCTCTTTCAACCAAACCCGCACGCCGCCCACACCCTGCCTCTCCAGTCACCTCCCTACCAAACCCTGACACCACCACACCCCTCCCATCACTTCACTATACCCATACCCCTAAAGTCCGCTTCCAAAATTCAGATTTTTTTGCCTTTAATTCAAATTTCAAACTCGTTCTTGGGGGGGGGGGAAATCCACCTATAAATATCCCCCTTGTTCTTCATTTAAGGAGGTTCGAAAATCCGTCTTCGGAGGAGGTCGGAAAATCTGTCTTTGAAGGGGTTTCTTAGAATTTTCGGGTCATTTTTAGGTCCGAAATTTAAGAAATCCGAAACTCATAAGAACATTTCTTTATTTTTGCATGTGTTCTTCAATCCAAAAATTCAAAATATAGTTTGAAATTATTGGTTTGTGGTGTTAGGGAAATCTGAAATTTCTGTTTGCTTCTGACCGTTTTTGGATTTCGGGTCGGGCCACATTCCGGGTTGGGTCAAACATCAGAAACAAACTTACAAAAGCAGCATCCTAAAAATCAGAATTCCGAAATCGCAAAAATCAGAATTCCAAAATAACATCTCCGAGCGGATTCGACAACTCGAAACACGCCTCGGTTCGCTGCCCGGTGAAGGTCAGTAAATATATCTCCTCTCAATTTTGTTTTCTACATTTTTGTGCTTTTTTTGTGTGTTAATTATATAGGAGTTTGGCTGTTTATGGGCTGTTTGAGTACGAGGGATTTATGAACCTGTTTGGTTAACTGTTTGGTGCTTAGATAATGCTTTGTTAAGTTCACGTTAATATGATGGGATGTATATGCTGTTTTAAGTACTTGTCTAGCAAGATTATTATTTAGGCTACTTGCATGATCAGTCCGTAAACTCTAATTCCTCTCCATTTTATTTTGATGCATTGTCTGCTGTGTAATTTGTTAGTTTCTGTCTAAATTTGAGTATGTTTAGCCTATGTTAGTTCAAATATGTGTTATGTGTGATGCTAGTTTAAAGCTCGAATTAATAAGTGTTATTCAATTTATAGTATGATACTTGTCTAAAATCGGGTATTTAGGAAGTATGTGTTGGATTAAATATGTATGGACTTAATGATGACAGTTTTGATAAGATCTAGTGAATTTCGGCCACCTCTCTATGTCTACATATCTATTGAATTGATGGCACACCTGCCTTGTCTGTTAAAATGCCTCTATATTAACATGTAAGTCTCCTAAGTTATCAAGTGTCACGCCTATTTGTTGAGATATTTAAATGACATTTGCATTAGTGCCTTATATTTAATGAATCAGTTTACATCATGCTAAGTTATAATCCTTGGTGCATTTTACTCTTGGTTTGCAATCATGATCATGTAGTAGTATGCATAAAGTATAATTTGGTGCTGAAATTGTTCAAGTGTATAGAAGGTTTTGGAGTATGATTTGAATAGGTATCGCTTGGGGATAAAAGGCCTTTGCTTCTTGTTGAGTTATGCACACATGTCCAAACTGCCTACGAGGAGTATGTGTTTATTTTGCCTTGGTCTCTAAATTGGTTCATGTGAGCATACATATTTCCATGTTGTCAAGTTTTAGTGGTTTGTGTATGATCAATATGTCATTGTTAAGATTCAGATTCAAACTTATATGATGTATGTATGTGTTTGTTTAAGTAGGTTTCATAACATGAATGTTAGCTTGGTAGTTTAGATTATTTGGAAGATCATGTCTAGCCTAGAAAAGCTTGAATATATGATTGTGCCTGATTTTAAGCTATCTAAGCCTCATATTAAGCAATGGCAAGGCTATAGTGATTGTGTGAGTGTGCTTGGATGCTTCAGTGACCTGTTTATGTGATTCCTATGGTTTAAGACAAGCGATGAATCATGTATGTTCCTATTAAAGTTTCTTGAGTTCAGTCCAGCATGCTCCAGATATGATTCAGGTTGTTAGATGATTGGGTTTTGTTAACATAGGTCATCTTAAGTGGTCATGTTAACTATGACATGCCTAGAATGATTAACTTATGATTGCCTGTCCTTAATGCTTGTGGTTCTGCATACTTAAGATGTTGTTTCCACACCACATGGCCATGTAAATCTCTGTTGTTTATCTTCCATGTCAATCTTGAGCTGATTATGCATCCATCTTTGCTCATCTTAGTGTAAGCTTGATCCTTGTGCTAGCATGAAAGTCCTTAGAGCATATTATTAATGTACGTTGCTTACCTTAATAAAATATGCATTTTTTTGGCCCAGATTAGACAATTCTGTGTCTAAAAAATATCATCTTTTGGATAGTTAATTCTGTTTCAGCCTGTCTGTCAACCTGTTGAAGTGCTAAGTGCCTACATATATCATATAAAGTCTTTTAAGTTATCTTATATCATGCTATGTTTACTAACTTGATGAATGATATATGTATTAGCATTTCGCGCGTATTTGAACCGATTTGTGTCGTGGTTATATTATCGCCCATGTCTGCATTCTATGTTTATTGCCGAATGTTTTCTTTCATAGTTGCCTTGTCGAAGCTGTCCTATTATCTTATTATCTTTGGTTGAAAGCGAAGACAAGCTTCGGGTTGGGTTTAGCCTTCTTCGATAACTTTGTCATGCCTAAGGTTCAAGAAGCCTTTTGAATCTTGTTGCGGCATCGTAAATGAATGGTGGTAGCCCCTTGGTCTTCTTATCTTTCAAATTCGAAGTTTAGAGTGACTGGTCTTTAAGTTTACCTTCCCTTTATGTCTTTCTTTGTGCTACCAATAGATGTGGTATCCACCGCACCTTGAGATTCTGGATATATGTCATCTTTAAATAGTTACGGTTATGGGTTTTGTTGCATTTTGGCTGCTGATTCTGAGTGCCGATTCTTGCAACACTTAGGCTAATTATCGCACTATTCTCGCTGCTGCGTTGTCGCGCACACCGCCGTAATCTGGACCATTTACACTTCTTTTCGGAAACATTTTACTGCTGCATTTTGAGCTCATTTGATGTCTTATCACTGCTGTATTTTTAGCACAATTGCTGCTGTTTTCTTGGCTAAAAGCCTGCTACTTTAGGTTGTTTCGGACAACCTACTGCTTCTGCGTTTCGACCCACTCTGCGTTATTTTTAAACCCATTTCTTGTTGTTTCTTGGCTGAAAACGATCGCTTCTTTCTTGTTTTTCTGTTTCAGTTCTTTGCCCGGCCAGATTACTATTTTCTTGTTTTACCGTTTTTCTTGTTTTAAAATAACCACCGCACCTTTCAGACATTGCTTTCCTGTTTCAGTCCACTGTTTCAGCATTCAAATATCCGTTTTACTGTTTTTTACTGTTTTAAACTAAACACCGCGTCTTTTTCGGAAATTATTTTACGCCATCGTTTCACCGTCTGCTGCTGCTGTTTACTGTTTCATTTTAATTTTACTGATTTGAACACGATACTACACTGGCCGATGAAAAATATCCGTCGATTTTGAGGCCTCCACAGTTGCAAAGACGGAAATATAAGTTCTGGGCAATGATGAAGATTTAAACCTTTTATTTCATCCGAGATCAACATGTTTAGTAGGCGAGGTGACTAAAATAACCAACAAGTTATATATTCGCAGCCACGACGTGATTATAGTGATCTTTTCTATTTCACCCGAGAGACCAACACGTTTAGTAGACGAGACAATCAAATATAAACCACGTTAGTCATATGTTTGCAGTCACGACGTGATTGGAATGCTCTTTTCAAAATTTAAATCTGAGCCCTCCGTGATCAAAACATTCACTGTTTTGAATACGGATATGAAGTTATTTGTATTTAACTGTTTCTAACCGTTTGTTCTTGACAGCTTGCAGGGATTAAAGTAAATAACGGCGAATTATTCCTCGGAGTTTATTTATTTTATTTCTTTCTTTAATTCAGCTTTTATCCCGCTTTGTATTGTAATATTATTTATCGCACTTATGTAACTATTGAAATGCTTAGAATAGGCAAACTTAGGATTAATTCATAGGTTAGTTTCAAACTTAGAAACCCTTCGCTAGTTATTTATTTTAGGCTCGTCACGCGTATTCAAGATTTTCAAAACAACTTTTGTCATCTTTTATTTGCTTTATTAATCATACCGAATAAGTTTATCTTTTTTTGCAACTCGATGATTTTCGAAAGATTCGCTTCTTTGGCGTTATAAATAATTTTGTTTCTACTCTCAATTGACAAATGCATATTTTTTTCAACTCTACATGTATTTCTCTTTAAATACCATACAAATGTATATTTTTTCTCTACATGTATCTTTCTTTTAAAAAAAATGCATCATTTACTAATTATTTGCAAACATCTTTAAAACATGCATTTTTCTAGCAATAAGTAACCTGAGTTTGACTGGATAACCGCAAGTTAACGGATCTTAAAGGATGCCTAAACCCTTCCCTTTAGGAGAATAAAGAACCCTTACCTAGAATCTCATTAGTTTCGCAGACCATTAAAATCGGAGTTTACATTGCAGCATTTAGTTTAATATTTAGGTGTCCTAATTCACCGTAAAAATAATTAGGTGGTGACTCCTCAACCCTTTTTACCCAGGAATCACCGAACAAGTCCGCGCTCCGCTTTGACCCGAGCATGGTCGAAAAACGGGTGCGACAGACAATATTAATAAAAATTCAGTTTCATCTTACTTATTGGAGTCAAATGATTTATGGCATGTTCGTTTAGGACATGTCAACTATAAAATCTTGCGCAAATTGATTAATTTAGGAGTATTGCCTAAATTCGAGTGTAATAAATCTAAATATGAAATCTGTGTTGAATCTAAGTTTATTAAACATCCATATAAGTCTATTGATAGGAATTCAAATCCTTTGGACTTAATTCACACAGATATATGTTATATGAAGTCAATACCATCTCGCGGTGGGAAAAAGTATTTTATAACTTTTATTGACGATTGCACTCGATATTGTTATGTGTATTTGCTTAATAGTAAGGATGAAGCAATTGATGCATTTAAGCAATACAAAAATGAAGTAGAAAATAAATTGAATAAAAAGATAAAAATGATTAGAAGTGATAGGGATGGAGAGTACAAATTTCCTTTTGCATAGATATATTTAGAATATGAAATTATTCATCAAACTACTGCCCCTTACACACCACAATCAAATGGAATTGCGGAAAGGAAAAATCGAACATTAAAGGAAATGATGAATGCCTTACTAATAAGTTCCGGTTTACCGCAAAGCTTGTGGGGGGAAGCTATCCTTACAGCTAACCGAATACTCAACAGGGTGCCCCACAGCAAAACACAATCTATTCCATATGAACTATGGAAAGGAAGAAAACCCAACTTGAAATATTTCAAAGTGTGGGGGTGTTTAGCAAAGGTCCAAGTTCCTTTGCCCAAAAGGGTAAAAATCGGACAAAAAACTGTGGATTGTGTTTTTATTGGTTATGCTACAAACAACAAAGCTTGTCGGTTTTTGGTTCACAAATCGGACAATCCCGAAATTCATGTTAATACGGTAATTGAATCAGATAATGCTGAATTCTTTGAAAATATTTATCCGTATAAAACTGAATGTGAGTCGTTAAGTGAAAGATCTAAACGACCGCGGGAAGAACCAAAGGAAAATACACCAAGTAAAGCGGATGCAAGGCGTAGCAAACGTCAAAGGACATCTACTTCATTTGGACCAGATTTTGTGACATTCTTGCTTGAAAATGAGCCTCAAACATTTAAAGCAGCGATGTATTCTTCTGATTCAGCATTTTGGAAAGAGGCAGTCAATA
Source organism: Anisodus acutangulus (assembly GCA_029783415.1). NCBI lineage: Eukaryota > Viridiplantae > Streptophyta > Magnoliopsida > Solanales > Solanaceae > Anisodus > Anisodus acutangulus. The sequence continues at coordinate 56,084,447 of CM056490.1, forward strand.
GTGAGATTGAATCAATTTTGAACAACCATACATGAGAATTGGTTGATCTTCCTCCTGGAAATAAACCTTTAGGATCAAAATGGATTTTTAAAAGGAAAATGAAAGCTGATGGCACTATTGACAAATATAAGGCAAGACTTGTGGTCAAAGGTTATAGACAAAAAGAAGGCCTTGATTACTTTGACACATACTCGCCGGTAACAAGAATAACTTCTATTCGGGTGTTAGTAGCATCAAGGCGATATATGGTCTTGAAATCCATCAAATGGATGTCAAGACAACTTTCTTAGATGGAGAATTGGAGGAAGAAATTTACATGGAACAACCTGAGGGCTTTGTGGTTCCTGGTAAAGAAAGGAAAGTGTGCAAACTTGTTAAGTCACTTTATGGACTTAAACAAGCACCCAAACAATGGCATGCGAAATTTGACCAAACAATGTTGGCAAATGGATTTAAGATTAATGAGTGTGACAAATGTGTTTACATTAAAAATACTCCAAATCATGAAGTCATTGTTTGTTTATATGTTGATGACATGTTGATAATGAGTAGAGATATTACCGATGTAAATGCTACGAAGCATATGCTGGCTAGCAAATTTGATATGAAAGACTTAGGAGTTGCTGATTTGATCTTAGGCATCAGAATTCATAAAACTCCACAAGGTCTAGCATTATCGCAGTCTCATTATATTGAAAGAGTACTTGACAAGTTTAAGTATTTAAATTTCAATGTTGTAAAGACTCCAATTGATGTAAGTTTTGCACTTCAAAAGAATAAATGTGAAAGTGACTCACAATTGGACTATGCACGAGTTTTGGGAAGTTTGATGTATATTATGAATTGTACACGATCAGATATAGCATGTGCTATAAGCAAGCTGAGTCGATTCACGAGTAATCCCAATCAAACTCATTGGATGGCAATGAAACGAGTCTTGGGGTATTTAAAACACACCCAAGACTATGCTTTGCATTATAACAAATATTCCGCCGTGATCGAAGGATATAGTGATGCAAATTGGATCACCGGATCATCTGAAGTAAAATCCACGAGTGGTTATGTTTTCACAATTGGGGGTGGATCAGTGTCTTGGAAATCATCAAAACAGACATGCATCGCCCGCTCTATAATGGAATCTGAATTTATAGCTTTAGACAAGGCCGGTGAAGAAACTGAATGGCTCTGGAATTTCTTAGAAGATATTCCATTCTGGCCCAAACCTTTGACTCCTCTATGTATACATTGTGACAGTTAAACAACAATAGGTAGGGCAGGGAGATTAATGTACAACGGAAAATCTCGTCACATACGACGAAGACACAATACCGTTAGACAACTCTTCTCTAGTGGCGTTATCATGATTGAGTATGTAAAGTCAAGAGATAACGTGGCGGATCCGCTTACAAAAGGCTTATCTAGAGAGGGAGTTAGTAGATCATCAATGGGAATGGGGTTAAGGCCGAGGACAAGTCATCATGACGGTAACTCTACCTAACAGACTGGAGATCCCAAGAGCTAGGTTAAAGGAGATCAAACAAAGTTGTGACTGCCGGTTCAACATTGTCAAATAACTCAACCCATTCTCGGATGAAGACAATGTTTAGAAATAAGGATAAAACCTATGGCTTGTTAATGAGTTAATAAAGCATTAAGGTTCTTTAATGATTGTCTAAATCTGGCAGTGTATGACCAGATAATGTGGCTATAGGACCAGATAATGTGGCTATAGGACCACATGTTTAGAAATCACCTATGTGTGTGTTAAGTGTAAGCCGTTTTAAAGGGGAATGACAGTGAAAGCCCATTCTCTACGCACTCATGAAACCAGGAAGTGTTCATGGCTGAAACGAACACAACCGTGAGAACCATAAACGGTTGAGGGTTGATTATGTGACTTATGTTGTCTAGGTATACAACAAAGTTCGACGGTTCAAAAATATCAAATCTACCGATTGATCGAGTATATCCGATATAAGTTCACTACGAAAAGTTCAAAGAAAAACCTACTTATCCAGATGCAGTCAATTCTCGCTTGTATATCACACTTGTCCGCGCTTTTATATTATAGCCATTCCCCATTCATGTGGGGGATTGTTGGGTATTGATATTGGTGAATGAAAAATGATTGGAAAGAAAAGTAGGAGTTGTCCCACATCGGTAGTGGAAAGAAAAGTGGGAGTTTCCTTTTGCTTTATAAAATAAGCATTTGTCCCACATCGGTAGTGGAAAGAAAAGTTCTTCTACTTATAAGTAGGATTACTCCTTCTTGTCAGTAAAAAGGTTGAGGGGGCAAGGACCCCTCGCGCCGTCGTCGTCGCTCGCTCGGCTCGGCTCGGCTTCTGCTCGGCTTCGGATTCAGATTCGGATTCGGATTTGGATTTGGATTTGGATTTGGTCAAATGATCTGATTGATTGATAATCTTTTTGGACCAAATTTTCTTTAATTTTTAATTAATTAATTATTATTTAATTAAATTAATTAACTTATCCAATCCTACCCGTTAGTGATCCTGACCCGCGACCCGGCCGGATCCGCGTGTCTGACCCGCGACCCGGTTTCTTTTCCATATTTAAATTTCCCACCAGTTTTGATGGCTACATTGAAAAGGTTGCAAACCTTCAGAAACAGTACTTCCATGGCTATAAATTCGTTTGATTCCTCAGAATTTTACTAACGCATTTTCTGAACAATACAAACTTCTTCTTCTTCTGCACAAATAAATTATGTGTGATATACTGCCGTTGAGTGGTTCGTCGCTACTTGAATTTGGAGTACTACTATTCTGGTAAGATAATCGTTTTATCCTGGGAGGGGATATTCCATCAACCTCGAGTACTGTGAGGGGAATAATTTCCTTAAGGACACACTTTGAACTAAGTGGGCTCGATTATATTCTGAAAATTTATTTTTATTTTTCAACACTGATTCTGTTTATTTTTAGTGTTTATTATTTACTGGTTTTTTGAAATACAGATTAATAACAGTACCCACCACCTAAGTTTACTAATCCAAAAGCTACCTTGTCTCTCTCTCAAAGACATGAAAACATAAACAGATTCAGAATTTTAAATTTATAATTTCTGAAATTCAAAAAAGATAACTTATTATGTTTTGGATAAGTTATTTATACATATACTTTCTCTGTTTCATTTTATATGAGAGTGTTTGGCTGTACACGGAGTTTAATAACTATAGAAAAACTTCTAGAATTAGTGGTTTAAAACAAACCTTGGATACTTGTGTGGTTGTCATTAAGAGTAAAAGAGAAATTTTGAAGTTAAATTATTTTTAAATATAAAAATGTGTTATTCTTTTTTAGATTTACTAAAAAGGAAAAAATGTCATATAAAATGGAACGAAGGAAGTATATATATTACTCATTCCTTCTCAATTTAAGTGTTTTAGTTTGACTTGATACAGAGTTTAAGAAACAAAAGGAGACTTTTGAATCTTGTGATCTTAAATTAAAGATGTATGAGGTCTTTTAAATCTTGTGGTCTTAAACTGAAATTGCTAAACTTACTAAATATATAAAAAGACACTCTTTTTAGGACATATCAAAAGAAAAAATAAGACACTTAGATTGTATCTAGCATTCTAGCTCCGACTTAGTACTCCCAGCTATCTTTGCTTATCTTTGTCTTTGTGAGGGTGGGATAGAAATTAAAGAGAGTCCTGATTTTCATTTTTCAAGGATTGTGCATATGAGTACAACTGGTACTGGTAGAACAGAGAGACGTCTCTGATGACTTGCGGTTGAAGAGAAAGGGTCTTTATGACTTTGCATGATGTAGAGATAAACATGTGGAAAGTGGGTCCTCCGGGGCATAGTCCAGTGGCAAAGTCTGGGCGCTATAAGGCGCTCTGGCATGGGACAACGTGGGTTCGATTCCCCGCAAGCACGAAGAAACTCTGCATGTTGGGGAATTTGACCTTGTCTCATTGATCAGTTGTACGCTCCCAGAAAACTGACCACCGGAGCACATCCCGCGATTTACCTGGTAATAGTATTGAAGGACCGGTGCTATTACCTCCAAGACATAGTCAGACGCAAGCCTGGAGACCTGGATTATAAAAAAAAAAAACATGTGGAAAGTGTACTTGCATGATCAGATCCTGCAGCACTCCTCTTATCTTCTTCCTGCATGACATGGATGCTTCTGATATTTGAGATATTGCCAAAATTTATATTACAAACGTGAAACAATTACTGTGTTAGCAACATTTGATTTAACATGTTATAATAAATTATATTATTCTAGTTTCCGTTCTTTTTTCCTAATGCTTTATCATGTTTGCTTTAGTATTTTATCATGGCTTATGTATTATTGTTATTTCTTTTTATGAATTACTTTAAAATATTTTTCCTTGAGTCGAGAGTCTATCGAAAACTTCTCTACCTCCCCAAGATAGAAGTAACTCCTAAAAAGATTATTCCAGAATAAATGAGCAATTGTTAGGAGAGGTGCGCTAGCGGCGAGCAGAAGCAAGGTTATTAGATATCTCAGGAAAGCGCGGCCAAAACCACACGTGCAAGTTTCCCTGCATGTGGCTCGTCCGTGATAACTTCTTCATTTCAATTCTCATTCGCTCGCTTTGTGCACCTTAGCCTCTTCAAGTTGGCTCATTCTCGAAATGACTAAAGTCACTTTTTTATCGCCTATATATGCAAAAGGAATAATTCTAGCTAAACAGATGAGATCCCTGCACCTGACTAATGGAAGCAAGGGACCGAGTTATTCTCTATAACCATAATATAAAACAAGTAAACCTGGAAGCTTCGAAGCTCCTGAAAGATAGATGAACGCATAAAACAATTATTCAACATATGCACCAGAGCGATTAAAAGGAGAGCGTTCCTTTCAACGGGACAAACAACCCATTTATGATCAGGGTCCCCTAGCTGACATAAAGTTTCAACATAAAAAAAATCGCCTCGTCTTCTGCAGTTGATGTTACGGATTACCCTCACTCTTCAGGCCAACAACTTTGCTCCAGCATTTTCTGCCGACTGTTAGCCTGTTCAGCTGACCTCAGAGGATTCATGTCACCCGGCACGACATGTTTATTCTCGGCGGCGATTATAGTCTCTTTCCCAGGGTCAGGCTACTCCAGAAGATCAGCAGTCTAGCGCAGTTGCTTCCCTTCCAGTCTCTTCCTCAAATTCTGGAGCCCTTTCATACATGACATGGTTGAGTATGATCATAGAAAGATTCTCTGTAAACGAACCTCTGTCTACGTACACTATGCCTTCTCAAACCTCAGTTATAGAATCATTTAACATGTTATTGTTATTGTCCTATAGTTGAAATCTCTCTCTAGTAAATTATTGTACGGTTGAAAATTAAAAGGTACATCATTTTACATATATTTTAATTTAAATTAAATTTTAAGTGATATGATAATATATACTCCGTATATACTACTAGTAAAACTCTTTCCGAAAACATTTGTCGGTCAGAGACAATTTTTGGAACACTTCTAATTCCATTTTTTCGTATGTATGCCCATAAACCTTTGTGCCTAGTCTCTCTTCGAGAACAGAAGGTCACTCAATTATTTTCATTGTAACATAAAAGTTATTTAATTTTATTTTGTATCTGAAAAATCACTCAACTATTATCATTGTAACATAAAAGTTACTTAATTTTATTTTGTAACTGAAAAGTCACTCAACCATCGTCATTGTAACACAAAAGTCATTAACTTTGTTTTGTAACTGAAATGTCACTCAATATAACTTTCATTTTTGTAACACAAAATCAATCAACTCATTTTAGTCAACTTTTGCTGACGTGACATTTTTTTAAAAGTTAAATCCTATGTAATATAAACTCACCCATTTTTACCATTTGGTGATATGCTCCACTAAACCGACCCGCTATCCAAATTTTTATATAAAACACTAAGGACCGAAATTTTACAAGTATTTTTTTTACTGATAATGTGGTTGGATTCTCCTCCCTACTCAGGCCTTAAAATTTTGCCTCAAGTTCATCTGGTTACTATGGTACTACTGCTTAGTTATTTGTAAGTAGTAACAGTTCTTCAAGAAAATTTATATATTCTATTCAAAAATATTAGCGAGTCAACTGAGTCTAGTTGTACCTTTATTCTTCTTTTCATCTATGATGTATTCAGAATACAATTTCCTTGACCAAGCACCTTGAGTTTTACAAAAAATACTATACGAAGTTGGTAGTGATTGCTGGGAAAGTAAATGCCACATTGATAATCAACGTTTCAATTCACTTAGTTAATGCAGAAGTCAGAAAATAGTGATTTTGTTCAAAATTACTCCATTCATCCCAATTTACATGATGTAGTTTGATTGAGTACGAAGTTTAAGAAATAAATGAAGACTTTTGAATCTTGTGGTCTAAAACAAGTCAAAGATATTTGTGTGGTTATAGATCATCTCGTTAAGCGTAAAAGATAAAGTTTAAAGTTAAATTGTTGCCAAATAAGAAAATGTGTCATTCTGTTTTAGATTGACTAAAAAAGAAAACATGTCATATAAATTGAGACAGAGAAAATACTATATTAATCCTCTACTCTACAAAATTTACACTACTAATCAGTTCTCAGGCATTCCTATCAAATCCTATACTAGATTCATTAGATAGCGGGTCAGGTTAGTGGGGGGGGTCACTAAATGGTAAAACTGGGTGAGTTTATATAAAATAGGAATTTAACTTTAAACAAATGTCACATCAGCAAAGGGGAGGGGTCACTAAATGGTAAAACTGGGTGAGTTTATATAAAATAGGAATTTAACTTTAAAAAAACGTCACATCAGCAAAAGTTGACTAAAATGAGTTGAATGACTTTTGTGATACAAAGATGAAAGTAGAGTGATTTGAAGTTACAAAATAACGTTAAGTGACTTTTGTGTTACAATGAAGATAATTGAGTCACCTTATAATAAATCATGAGAAGTAAGCTCAACTGGTCTTTGCCTAAACCTTATGGGGAAACTTCCAAATGTCTATATAACAATCTAAATATCACTAAACTTTTTTTTCTCAATAAAATCAATCCAATTCCACATCCAAGCAGCCCAACCCTTCTCCCCTCCTCCCATGGGCGGCTGGACTATGAAGCAAGTGAAGCAATGGCTTGGAGCCTCAATTTTTTGGGGGCACCATTTAAAAAAAATAAATATTATATATATTATTTTAAAAAAACTTGTGTATACTATTAAATTTGAAGAAATATTTTTAGGGAGAAAGTACAATAACTTTCACTATTCTTGTTCTCAATATTCTGAATTCTCTCAAATAGGTGCAAAACTTACTGCTGTTTGTAAGTTACAAAAGATCAAATTTTTTTTTGGTGTCTTCTTCAAAATTTCAAGCAATCATTATATTGAAGCAACACTATTTCATATCATTATATCAACTTATCAAATTCCTGAGCCATATTTTATTGTTCTTACTTTATTTTTTTTTTCATTGGAAATTTGTCATTGTCAATATTCAAATAAAAAAACTTGATTCTTTTTCAAATATATATATTGCTTGTAGAACAACATTAGCAACTCATGTTACTGTTGCCTAAGCTGAAAGAAGTTTTTCAAAATTAAAATTGATAAAATATTATTTAAGATCAACAATGTCTCAAAAGAGATTGAACGGATTAGCTATATTATATATCAATTGAAAAGGTATTGTTAGAACAAATTGATTATAAAATAGTAATTAATGACTTTGCATCTACAAAAAGCTAAAAAAGTAGACTTTAAATAAATATATATGTGGCGATCTTTCCTTTTTATAAAAAAAAGTTAGTGATATAATTTGTAGAAGAAAGAAAGATATTCATCTTGAGAAGAAGGTAGACGAAGAAGAATCAAAATTTTGTATTATTCATTGAGTATACAATGTGATACATTGTGATATATATAGAAGCTCCTAACTAACTTTGTGAAGTAGTAACTAACTTTAGGAATAAGTGTAAAGACTAAAGTACCCTTATCTCAACTAACTTCATTATCACCTACTTCTACACTCCTCAAATTAGGAAGTGCAAATATATTTTGAACTCCTAGTTTAGAACTAAGGTGATAATGCTGAACTTTTGTGAGATCTTTTGTCAACAGATCTGCAGGATGATCTTGTGTAGAAATGTACTTTGTAGACATCAAGCATTGAACAATTTTATTCCTTATAAAATGGTAATCAATCTAAATGTGCTTAGTCCTTTCATGATATACTAGATTTGCTGCTAACTGTATTGCTGCTTTGCTATCAGTGAACACTTCTACAGGCTTATGAACATCAATTCCAAAGTCCTTCATTAATCCAAGTAACCAAATGATCTCAGTTACTGAGTTTGACAAGCTCATATACTCAGCTTCTGCTAAGCTCCGAGAGATAGTTGACTGCTTTTTTGATTTTCAAGTAACAAGTGAAGCACCTATCATTACTAGATATCCTGAGACTGATCTCTTAGAGTGTGGACAAGATTCTCAATCTGCATCACAAAATACAATGATAGTCTTCTTCTTATTACTGGATAGTAGCACACCTTGTCCAGGATGATTCTTTACAAATCTCACAATTCTCCTAGTTGATTTCATGTGGGACTTTTTAGGTTGTTGGAGAAATTGACTCAATGTATGAACTCCAAAAGAGATGTCTGGCCTTATCACGGTTAGGTATAGCAACTTTCCAATTAATTTCTTATAGGATGCTTGATCTGTTAATGGATCATCATTGATTCCTTATGTAGGCTTTCCAGTACTAGCTTCTTGCGTTGCTTTCACTGCTTTATCATATTATTGAGTAGTCAGTTTGGTGTTTGTGTCAATAGGAGTTACTACAGGTTTTGCTGCACTCAAGCCTATTTCTGAAATAAGCTCCAAAGCATACTTCCTTTGGTGCTCAAGATCCCTTGTTTTGATCTTGCAAACTCAATCTCCAAGAAAGTATTTTAATTCACCTAGGTCCTTCATTTTGAAAGTCTGTTTCGACTTGTTCTTTGTCTCTTCAATCACATGCATACTGTTGCATATAATCAACATATTATCAACATAGATGATTGCAAATACTATGTCTGTTGATGTCTTCTTAATGAATAAAGAGTGATCATGTTCACTCTGTATAAATTGAAATCTTAACAATGCCTCAGATAACTTTGCATTCCACTGTCTTAGGGCCTATTTTAAATCATATAATGATCTAATGAGTCTACATCCAGTATTCTTCTCATGACTCTTAAATCCTTGAGGTAATTCCATGTAAATCTCATCATTCAAATCACCTTGTAAGAATGCATTGAACATATTCATTTGATGAACGTGTCAATCATTCTGCCCAGCAATAGCCAACATAGTTCTAACAGTTTTCATTTTCATCACTGAACTAAATGTCTATTGGTAGTCAATACCTTTCTTTTGACTATAACATTTAGCTACCAACCTAGCCTTAAATATTTCAATCTCCCCTGATGATTTGTACTTCACTTTGTAGATCCATTTGCACCCTATAGGTACCTTACCCTCTAGTAACTTCACTACATCCCAAGTATGATTGCTTTGTAAGGCTTCTATCTCTGGCTTCATTGCTTCTATCCACCTTGGATCAGAAGCTACTTCCTTGTAAGCTTTAGGTTCTATGATACTGGTACTGGACAACTTAGACAAATAAGCTTGGTATGTATGAGTCACACATTCATAGGACATGTACTTGACAATATCATATGGTGTATCACGAACATTGAGTGATACAAAATTCTTTATCCATATGAGTGGCTTTTTACTTCATTATGACTGGTGTGGTTTCTTCATCATGTACCATATCTTCTATAATAGGACTACATGGTGTAGTCTGTAGTATTGCATTTGTTCCTACTTGCATAGTCTCAATATCAGTATTGAGTCCAGTGTAGTTAAAAATAGGAGCATGTATTATACTATCTTTATTCTTTGTCTTGAATGAAAATATGTCTTCTTTGAATAGTACATCTCTGTTGACAAAGAAATGATTAGCAATACATAAAGAAGATACCCCTTCTGAGTCTCTGCATAGCCCATATGAATAGCTTGTCTTGCTTTTGGTTTAAGCTTGTCAGCTTCATTAACCACTTTGGCATAACACAAGCATCCAAGTACCTTTAAATGTTGTAAATAAGGTTTTTTGCTATGCAGTTTCTCATAAGGGGACATGTTGTTAAGTACTGAACTAGGCATCCTATTTATGATATAAACAATTGCTTTTACACATAGACCCCATTATCTTATAGGAATACAAGCTTGAAATCTCAAAGCTCTTGTGATTTCTAGAATATGTCTATGTTTTCTTTCAGCAGTTTCATTTTGTTATAGGGAATATGCACAAGATTTTTGATGCACTATGCCTAGATTCTTAAAGAGACTGTTACAAATAGCATTAACAAACTTAGTTTCATTATCACTTCTGACTACTTTTACTGGTTTATTATGTTGAGTTTTAATATAAGTAAGAAATTGTTGTATCACCGTGCTAACATCAGTTTTAAGTTTGATTAAAAACACTCATGTCATCCTTGAGTAATCATCCATCACTCTCAAAAAATATTTGTTTCCATCAAATGTGGGCACATTGTAAGGACCCCATAAGTCCATGTGCACCAAATCAAAATTGCTAGAGCTTACTGTATTATTAACAAGAAAAGATAATCTAGTCATTTTGGCACAAGGAAAAACTGAGCATTTATTTATAGCACTTGTAATATAATCCAACTTTACATCTAATAGTTTCTTAAGAACTGAACTAGATACATGACCAAGTCTTTTGTGACATAGGTCTATGTCTAATTGTGACTTATTCTCAGACTCAGAAAAACTACTATCGCAGGCTCCTACAATCAGCGGTTTGTTGTCTTTAGTATCTGATAGAATGTAAAGGCCTCCTTCATCTTTATCAATTATCGTCACTTTTCTAGTGTACAGATTCTGAAATACAAAAAAGTCAGGAAAAAAAGAAGCTGAACATTTCAACTCTTTAGTTAGTTTGGCTACAGACAACAGATTAAATTTGAAATTTGAAACTTGAAATATAGAACACATTTGACACAGTATTCCCATTTTACATTGTGCTAGTACCAATGTGTGTAACCCAAGACACATCACCATTAGGTAGAAAGACATTCTTTGAATTTTCAGTTCTAGTAATGGTATGGTGATCAAGTAGATTCAGGTTAGCTACCATGTGGTTTGTAGCACCTTTATCTACTATCCAGTCTTGGTTACTACTCATTTGACTTGCACTGCTATTCAGACTCATATCAGCCATATTTGCTGAATATGTGTTATCTGAAGCTTTATTTAACCGTTGCATTATCTGATGATATTGATATTGTGTCAAGGTGCAAGAGTCCTTTTGATTGAGTTGTGTGATCTGAGAGCCGATTGGAACTCTGACCATAAGCCTGATATTGAGAGTTATTTTGCACATAACCTTGACCTTCTCCAAAACCAGTTGATTGCACTTGTCCATAAGAGTTCAGGTTCTGACTGTTTTGGACCAACACTGAGTTATCAGCTATCACATTATGTGCAGTATTAAGCCCTCCTTTCTTCTTGAACCTAAAGTCTGATGGATAACCTATAACCTTGAAGCAGTTCTCCCTGTTATGACCTTTGATCTTTCAAATCTCACAGTATATATTGCAGTTCCTCTTGAACTTCTGATGTTCACCAGTTTTGTAATACATGATTGCATCATAAGAACTTTGTCCATTACTTGGATTTCCCCTCAATATCCTAGCATTTTCCACTGCATATTTTTGACTCTCATCACTTACTATCATTGAGTACGCTTGGTTAACAGTTGGCATTGGGTTCATCAACAAGATCTGACTTCTTGGTTGGGCATATGAATCATTCAACCCCATGAGGAATTGGAAGAACTTAAGCTTCTGTAAATGACCAGCAAACAACTTGGATTTGTCACAATCACAAGTAGGAGTTGGGACTAATGTCTCAAATTCTTCCCATAGTTCCTTCAATTTGGTAAAATAACCAGAAACTGAACTAGTCCCTTGAGATAGTGTGTCTATCTCTGTGTATGTTAAAGGTTCTTGAACCATCAACTTGGTTAAACCTTTCATACAGCTCTTCCTACATAGATTTGATACTAGTAGCATACATAATTCCTCCTAACAACCCCTTTGATACAGAATTCAAGATTGACAAGACAATATAGCATTCACTATCTCCCAGTTTCCTTCTAATCCTGGATATTTATCTCTAGTGCAAGAACCATCAACTAACCCCATTTTGTTCCTTCCCCTTAATGCTATTTTTATAGAACGCAACCACAAATAAAAAATTTCAACACCAGTCAATTGGAAGGAAATGATTTGAATCCCACTTACATCGGATGAACTCAAGAACAAGGGATAATTGTAGTCGATGACATTTGCAGAACTACCAAGATTCTGTGACTGTAAGAGAGGATCCACAGTGCTTGTTGTACCATTTTCGATTGCCATTATTATTCAGAGTAATCAACACAACTACACAGTTTGGAATTAACAACAGAAAGAATTCAGAAAGAATTTTTGAACCAGAAATGAACAGCTTGTTCTGCGGAATAGAACAAGAACTGTAAACAGAGAAATGAATTCAAAATCGTGTTTCAAGCTAGATTTCTAGCAGATTGCTATGATACCATGATATAATTTGTAGAATAAAGAAAGATATTCATCTTGAGAAGAAGGTAGAAGAAGAAGAAGAATCAAATTATGTGTATTATTCATTGAGTATACAATGTGATACATTGTGATGTATATAGAAGCTCCTAACTAACTCTTGTGATAACTAACTTTGTGAAGTAGTAACTAACTTTAGGAATAAGTGTAAAGACTAAACTACCCTTATCTCAACTAACTTTATAATCACCTACTTCTACGGTTAGGACTTTTCTCTAAAGTTTGGGTTTATGCCCCCAATCTTGTTGAGACGGCTCTGACTCCTCCGTCACCTTTTCTCTATTGTTATAAGCTAAAGTTGAAATGAAATTTAAAAGATCATAGTACAAAGATGGTGCTACGAAACTACGAAAGAAACAATAAAGTTGCATAATTGAGGGCCTACTACCTGACATTGAAAGTCTGATATATAGATCGAATAAGGGTAAGACTTTTGAAAGCAGTGGGAGGGGGCTATGTGCTTGTTTCTGCATAATTGGAAAGTATGACCTACTCACTTAGCTGGCTTTTATCATGTCCTCGTTTTCAATCATATATTATTTAATTCAACTAAATAATGGATCGATTTGATAGAAAAAATCATAATATTGATATAATTTTCCTTACATTTACAAAGAGATAACTGCCGCTACAAAAACAGGAATTTGCAACAAACAACTTGTGTCTCTAAACAACAACAATCCATTGCAAATTTTATTCAATGATGGATTAACGAAATTAAAAAAAATCAATTTAGTTACCGGTTATTTAATAAAAGATTAGCAATGAATTTCATAGCTAATTCTTATTTCCTTGTAGTAATCAGCTGATAACACTGCCTACATATGTCTTTTCCTCTAGCTTTCGAGCAATTTTTTTTGCAATTTTTATCCACATATTATTCAGAAAACTCATTTAACTATGGTACTTTCAAACGTTGAACATTCTTGTTAAGTTTTAAGGTTCGGATATACAGTTAGCTACCATTGTAAGCGCGTTTTTTTTAAATGTCTGGCTTACGGCAAGTACAATCTGAAAAAATTCAGAGATTGAGTTGTTCGTATCTATAAATGGCTGATATTCTTTCATCTTTAATCATAAATTTCAAGTTGAGCAAAAACTTTTCTGTAGAAAGTGTTTTACTCTCCTTAGTGGATTCACTTGGTGTGAATCGAAATAGCTGAGCCAGTAAATTTCTGTTAATTACCAAATGATTAAAAGAAGAATTGATCATGTCTATGAGGAATGGCTTGTTTCAAAAGGATTCACTTAGCTTCGTTCAACTCCTTAACACCAATTAGCTAATTTCCTCATGTATTTTGAACATTGATTAATCTAAATTTAGATATAAAAAATTTACATTATAAAATTTAGAGAAAGAACACTACCTAATCTTGGTATTTCTAAGGTACTTTATAGAGCAGTACGAGAAGTAATAACTATTACAAATGTTCGAAAGGATAAATAAATGGTCAATCTTCAAAACTGCCGCATGTGTGTTGTGTCTTGAATCTTGATCACCTTGCAAAGCCAATGTTGATAACTGCCGCAAGTTTGTTGTGTCTTGAATGTTGATATCCTGAAATCAAGAAACAACTAAATCTGGATGGTTATAACGTTGTGTGTTGAGTCGAGGATAGCCCTCTATCCTTAAGACAAGATTGCCCCGTATATATGCTTTTACGTTAGCGGGCAATAGTCTCCCAAGATAAAACAACACTTTAATCTCAACGCTACAAAGCCAATAGGTTGAGCCTGGCGAAGAAAACAAATATGACTTGACTTGCTGAAGATATGGAATAGGAAGAAAGAGTTTATGTCTACTCTTCTCTTTTGTCTCTGTGTATAGAGTGTGTCTCTGTAGTGTATATCTTGTGTATACGTGAGGGTTTGGTCACTATTTTTTCAACCACTGTTTTGCTGAATTTCAGCCACTGTTTTGCTGAATTTTCAGCCAGTGTTTTGCTGAATTTTCAGCCACTGTTTTGTGCTGAAAATGCTGTTTTTGTGGTTGTTTTCGGCCTGTTTTTCTGGCTGTTTTCGTCTATATTTCTGCCTGTTTTCAGCGTTTTTCTGCAGTCCAAAATTGAGCCAACAACTGCTCAATATATAGCATGCAAGAGGGGCTGTCCAACTGCCAAAACAAGGCTGTAATGGCCATTAAGGGAGGCCATTAAAACAGCCAAGTAATGGCTATTAAGGCCATTGAAAGAGGCTGCCCAAATGCCCAAGTAATGGGCTGTTAATGGAGAGTTAATCAGCCAAGTAATGGCTGGTTAATGCTCCAAAACGCAGTCCAACGGTAGGCAGAAAAAGTCTCCAGAAATTCTGGGGACCAAACTGTAAATATTGAAACTTCAGGGACCAAACTGTACATATGAAAAAATTCTGGTCCAAACTGTACATCTGGCAGAGTTCTCTGGTCCAAAAAGATAATATCACCCCCCGGCCCCGGCCCCGGACCCCGCCCCGAAACCGGACGGGCGGCGGCGCGCGTGTGGGCTTAGCCTTGAACCCAAGCACATCTGGGTCTTCCCTCCTTTAAACACATGGGATACCCTTGGGGATCCAAACCCTTTACCACATTAGAGACTTATATAGAGAACAATTCTTCCTATTCCCACCGATGTGGTAGATTTGTCCCACACCACATTTCCATGTCTCAAACACCTTACTTCGTGGACCAATATCTCTTTCATTTCTCAACGAAATTAGACGATTCTTGGCCCTACGGTCATCTACTCAATTCGTAGATCATGCATGTGCGAAGAGATAAGGTCTCCAACATGCGGAACACTAGTGTTTAATTCATCAAAGATGGGTGGATGCATCTCCCTGTCAAAGACTAATTTCCAACACCTAATACAGAGGCGCAAAAAAAAAAAAGAATATCGCACCCCTTCATGGATATTGATTCTTGGATTAATTTTTTGTTGTAAGAAGTATCTGGGCGTTTTATTATTCAAATTTTGCAGAGTGGAATATCATTGCATATATATGGATTCTCATGAAAGTTTTTTTGTTTGTTCATCATTTTTAGAAGAAATTGGAGGACCTTGTCTGCCATCTAGAGCTTAATCAAGAGCCTTGTCCCTCTTAATATAATAACAATGATAAGGATCATTGACCAAATATAAAAAGATACCTTCGTAGTAACTTTTTACCAACAACACACAAACATTATGTTAAATATTAATTCCCTCCGTTTCGGTTTATCTAACACAATTTCTTTTTTAGTCCATTTTAAAAATACATTTTAAATTTAGAAATAATTAACTTTACACTTTTAATTTTACTTTTAATTTTTTTTAATAATTAACATTTTTAGGATCATAAGTTTCAAAAATAATTACTCACTTTTAAATTCCATACCAATTCAAACTTTTTTTTATTGGACCAGAAGAAATATTAAACACAAGCAGTTTATTCAAGATGTGCTATATATAGGCGATTAGGCGTAATACTTTGACAGATGTATATCACACATGTTTTGTGGGTCCAAATTCACGTGAGACTAAGAATTTCTAAATATGTAGGACCCTCAAGATTAAGACTCCACCAAAGATGCTACTAATCAAACCAAAAAGTATGCTCATATTTTAAAAAAGGTTTATATAGCTAATAAGCAATGAAAAAAATTATAGCTAATAAACAATCCTAGTTCTTATGGATCAATGTGATGATTCGGATTCATCGAGAAATATTTCGTCGGACGCCCTAGCTCGTACGAATTACATGATGGATTAAGATTAAGACCTCATCAACTCATAATAAAAGTTAATTCTCTAATTATTTTTTCAAAGGAAAACTGAATAATTACCGAAATAAAGGTGGTTTACCGTCATTACTAGTGAAATGCGAATTGACGTGAACCTTTCGTTGAATAGATCCAATTGAGTCCACACCTTACTGCACATGCCTTGATTGTTTAGCTAATGCTACTGCCGCAAGCAATCTCTCAAAGAATAGGGAGTGAACGACCCTTCTATCTAGATAGATGATTCCGTTCGGCCGAGCCAGCTATCGAAAGTCTTGCGAGAAGAGATCGGTCGGCGTGAAAGACGAAAGGCCTAGATGCCTTATCTTCCTTAGTGATGTTTAGGATGCATATGTTGTCAAAACACCAGCTCAAATTGTCATAAAACTTAGTAGGAGTATATTTCTTCCTACAAAAGTCACGAAATTATTTTTATCACTATAAAGTGGATCTACTTACGGATAAGTTTGAAAATCAACTAAATCTCGTCTAAAAATCATATAAATAAGCCAAAATATCATTTTAGCTCAAATTACTTTAAACTCAATTTTTAATCATTTTAATTAAAGATTTTAAAGTTGAAATGTTAGAAATGAAAAAACTTTTAGTAATACACATATTAATTATTCTAGTGAATTTATCTATTAGGAATTTAAATTAGTTGAACTAATAAAATCTGAATGACGAATGATTTAGAGAAGAAATTAGACAAATATATGGTTAAACAAGATTTGATTGCTGACCTGAATTAAAGAAGCCGCAACAAAAAGTGGTTGCCTACCCGCTTTTCTAGTAAACTTTTTTGGTGAAGTGTAATTGATTTTATTTTAAAGTTGTCATATCGTTGATATGGGAATCATCAGTTGTCACCCCAAAGAGGAAAAAAGAAAAAGAAAAAGAGGCTTAATCATGTTATTTAAGAACTAATGTTAGGAGATTTTCTAAATTTTTTATGTAACTAGTTGCGAAAATGTAAAGCGAATTCTTTAATTTGTTTTGAATAAAGTAAACTAATGGCGGGCTAATTCGGTACCTTTTTTTTTCATGATTTTTCACTCGGTGTGTGGTACCTGCATTAAAGTCCGATTAAATGCGAATCGCGCGTTGAAAGGCCTATTTTGGGTGCAACGCTCCCAATAGTTTTTTTTCATTCTTAAGGCTCAAATCCAAGACCTTTGGGTAAGGGTAAACGGACCTCAACCCTTAAACCACAACTCATGTTGGTTAGTGAAGGAAAATAATCACATGCTCTTTCATTCAACCATACAATCATATATATACATCTCTAGGATCCTAAGAATATATTACATGATTAATATGATATCCTAAGAATATATGATTATGATATGATATTTACATCCTAATGATATGATATGTTATTATCCTAATGATATGATTATGATATGATGTCCTAATGATATGATATTATTCTAATAATATGATTATGATATAATTGAATTATCCTAATCAATATTATCCTAATGATTAATATTGAATTTATCTAACAGTCCCCCGCAGTCTTATTGGGAGGTTTTCGTATGCTGAGATTGTCCCTGAAATTATCGAAAAAGTACGCGCGGAAGACCCTTCGTGAAAATATCTGCAATCTGATAACGGGACGATACATGGAGAACACGGACTTGTCCACAAGCAAGCTTTTCACGAACAAACAATATATCCATCTCTATGTGTTTTGTGCGTTGATGCTGGATAGGGTTACTAGATAGATATATTGCACTCACATTATCATAATAAACCACAGTTGCTTTGTCGATCAGACAATGAAGTTCCAAAAGAAGATTACGGAGCCAACATGATTCTGCGACCACATTAGCTACCCCCGATATTCTGCCTTAGCACTTGATCAGGATAGTGTCTGTTGGCGTTTTGACGACCACGAAATGAGGTTGTCTCCTAGAAACACACAATAACCAGAGGTGGAACGTCGTGTATTCGTGCAGCCACCCCAATCAGCATCTGTATAAGATGTGAGGCCAGAAATGATGGACTTATACAGATGCAATCCAAAATCAAGAGTACCCTTAACATACCGCATAATTCGTTTAAGAGCCCTCATATGTTCTTCCTTTGGATCATGCATATGTAAACAGACATGTTGGACCGCATAAGAGATATCAGGTCTCGTGAAAGTTAGGTACTGCAATGCCCTTGCTAAGCTGCGATAATGTGTTGGGTCACTGTATTGAGTACCCGTAGAGTTACTTAATTTTGCCTTCGTATCAACCGGCGTATGTGACGGTTTGCACGAGGACATACCGGCTTTGTTAATGATCTCCTCGGCGTAGTTTTTTTGACAGAGAAATATACCACTAGCATATTGAGTACATCGATTCCCCAAAAATAGTTTAAAGGGCCCAAATCCTTTATAGCAAATTTTGACGCAAGGAACGACATAATAGACTAGCGAAGTGACTCAGATGATGATGTGAGAATGATGTCATCCACATAGAGAAGAATATATGCCATGTCATTTCTCTTCTTGTAAATGAACAAAGACTAATCGAACTTGCTGTGTGAGAATCCTAGTGTGGATACGAACCTTGCAAACCAGTTGTACCACGCCCGAGGAGCCTGTTTCAAACCATATAATGATTTTTTCAACAAGCAAATATAATCTGGATGAGTAGGATCTCGGAAGCCCAAAGGCTGGTGCATGTAAATTATTTCTTGTAGGTGACCATGTAAAAAAGCATTCTTGACGTCCAACTGATGTATGTACCATGATTTGGACAAAGACAAACTGAGAACAGTCCTGAGAGTCGATGGTTTAACTACCGGACTGAATGTTTCATCGCAATCCACGCCAACCTGCTAAGACCTGCCATCACCAACAAGACGAGCTTTGTGTCTCGCAAAAGAGCGATCAGAATTACTTTTATGACAGAAAACCCACATAGAACATATTATGTTCACATTAGATGGATGGGGCACTAACTCCCAAGTCTTATTTTTAATAAGAGCATCAAATTCATCTAATATGACAATTTTCTAATTCGGGTCTGATAAGGCTGCTTTGGAATTTTTGGGAAGTGGTGATGGTTAACCGAAGATGTTAGGTTAAAATGACGCTTGGACCAAAAAATCCCGTGAATGGCATGAGTTTCAACAGTCTGAGGTGGGACCGAGACCGTTGGATGGGGCAGTGGGCTATCGAGTTGTGGATTGGGCCGATTATGGGCTTGCGGAGCTGGCATATTGGCTTGTCTTGGGAATTGGGTGAGGGAGCAGTGGGCTCCCTCAGTTGGTTTGGCTAGTCACGAGAATTAGACCGGTCGAGACCGAATAGGAGGAGGTAGTGGGCTCTCCGACTGGTCCAATCCAATTTTGTTGTTGGGCCACTATATTTGGTGGTTCATTTTGGGATGGTCCGGTATTGGATTGGGCATGTAGATGATGATTTTGAAAGCCAAGAAAGAGAATGTGTGTCCGACTAAGAGAAAATATTTTGGGGGTTATTTTGTGGCTCTTGATACCATGAAAGAAAATAATCACATGCTCTTTCATTCATCCATCCATCCAAATATATATACATCTCTAGGATCCTAAGAATATATTACATGATTAATATGATATCCTAAGAATATATGATTATGATATGATATTATCCTAATGATATAATATTATTCTAATGATTTGATTATGGTATAATTGGATTATCCTAATGATCAATATTGATTTTGTCTAACAGTTAGTACTTGTCTGATTGCATGGTGGTCTCACGATTAGGGCAAATTATTATTTGCCTCTTTGTTTCATGGTAAGTAAATTAGAGCGGATGGAGAGTATACTTGGCGGGTTCCATTAAACCTAGTGTTTTTAATACGAAGCATAAATATATATATAAAAAATTATTAAAATTTCAATAAATTTATATTTTGAACCCATAATTCCAAATATGTTACGAGTTCAGTGCTAAAAATTCAACTATTAAATTCATAAAATTTAAATTATGAATACACTTCTATGTAAATAAGAACCAAAGGAAGATCTCATCTAATCTTCACCTCTAGTAGATGTTTTCTATGGAAGGGAAATGTCAACCGTGTAAGAGCGGTGCAAGTCGTTAAATTCAAACTCGTGACATTATTATTCAAATAATTATCTCTTAATTATTGAACCATCTCACTACGGTTCGAAGTGGGGGTTTAATAATAGGGAGGTTAGTTTTAACCACTAGGCTAAACCTATTTGTGTAGCCAACGACACAGTGTATATTCAATGTATAATAAGTATATAATAATTATATAATCAGTGTCTAGTATATACACACTGATTAAACACAAATTACACTGTGATTATACTGGTTAAACTTTGTAAAACACAAAGATTGGGTTTATTTTTAAATGAGCCATTTTATGTTGTTCTGTAGTGTATAAATCCCGTAATAAAATGGTGACATATCTAGAATCTAGATTTAGAGGTAGAGGTTCGTTAGTGATTTTTTATTTGGGTGTTATATATATATACGAGTGTCCAAAATGATTCAAATGGTACCAACTACCAACCGAACAACTATAAAATGTGAGCCCATTTAGGTGGGGCTTTACTTTTCTAGTCCAAAATATTGCACGGTATTCTCTAATCTTTAATTTTTGTCCTTCCTCTCATTTGAATATTTTCTGACCAATATACCCTCCAACCTAAAACAGAACTCCATTTTTCTTCATCCTCACCCAATTGTTAAGGCCGACACTTGCAGTCTTGCACCACCACTACTACAACTGCTTATCCCGTCGCGTCGGCATCGGCAATGGCAGCGTACACGTCATTCAAATGGATGGCGATATGTAGTGGAGTTTCACGGTTAGGGTTGTCACGGCGGTCAAGTACGGCGGTGATATTATCAGCGAGTCTACTTAGAGTAGAGTGATCGCCTAAAACCACGGCCTAATGTACAGGGCTATATTTGTAATCTTTTGATTTTATCGTCGTCATCGATGACACCGGCGCCAGTGTTGTCGTCGGTCTTTAGTTTCTTTTTCTTTATTTAAATGGTAAGTACTACTAGCTAGTAGTAATAATTTTGAAATCAATAATCCTAAATTGTTTAAAACATTTGAATAATTGAACTGAGTTATAAAAAATTGCATACTTTGGACATATTCACTTTTTCAGCCACAATTGACATGTCATGAATATAATAACAGTAATATGATATTTATATATATAATTGAACATAGATATAGTTATTATGAACTTGAGCAAAACCCTAAATTTGAATAATTTTGTTTCATGGATTACATATGGCGTGAGGCATAACAATGAAGTCCCCACGTGAATAGAAGCTCAACATACATGTAGTCGCTCCTAGTAAACGAACTATGTTGATTTCTGACGAAGAACGCTCCAAACCTCAGCTTGAATCGCTTGCGAAGAATTTTGTTGTTAAACCTATGTTTTAGTTAGAGAATCATGTTACTAATCATGATTTAATGATAGAATTACTAAGGAATCGTTAGTAGCGAACTTACCTTGTTGTGGGAGGTTGAGAGGAGTGAAAAACGCTCTTGCGAGGATTTTCTATGAGGTTGTACGAGTTGGTGAATGATTTTTCGGACTAAGTGTTATATTTAAGGATTGACATATTGGACCACCTGTCTCGCAGAGCGAGGTCTATAGCGAGGTAATGTCTCACCCTGGACCTCGTCGGGCGAGCTCCCTCGTCCACTTTACATTTAGACGAATTTTTGACAAAAATGGCATTTTAGACTTACCACCTCGCTGGGAGAGGTCTATAGTGAGGTGATGTCTCGCCTTGGGCTTCGTTGGACGAGCTCCTTTGTCCATTTTACATTTAGATGAATTTTTCACATTTTTCGATGGTACTGACAGCGTCTCGGTAAAATGACAATAACTTCTAGCAAAGAGCTCCATTGGAGCTTCACCATATATGTATGGAAAAATATTTCAAAGGGATACAACTTTCATGAAGGAAGTTTTTCCAAAATCCATATAAAATTGTCTAAATATTCGCTTCAAGTGAGGTCTTGTGCAAACTCACTTGAAAACATGGCCCGTAGAGTAGCTTCCGACTGTACTTTACCCAAAGTCTCTTCTTATAACTTTATTAGTTTTCAAAACACTTCTTATACTTCTTATCTTGGTTCCATTACATTTCCATAGTATGGGTCAAACCTTAGCCCGAAGGTACGAGGTGTTACAATATCTCCCCCTTAGGATCATTTGTCCTCGAATGATGGTTCATGCTTAGGAGTATGACTAACTCTAGAATTTTACAAAAAATTCGGCAGGTCTGTAAATAGGACTATCACAACATCACTCAAACATGTTCTAGCTAACAAGAGTATCAATACAAGCCTTACAGAGCATTTTAGTACACATGACATGACATAACATAACATGGTAACTGAAACATAGGCGTGACTAACATGAATACTGAGCTGGCATGAACACATGGATATTGAATTGAATGAATACATGAAGACTTTATATGAGATTTGAAAAAAATATATTATTTGGCATGAATGATATGGGTAATGTATCATAAGCATAAATATGACATGATTACACGAATATGACATGGGACATTAATACATGAAGACTGGTTGACATGGATACATGAGTGCTAAATTGACATGAGATATGAATACATGTAAACATGGATATCACATCATGATATTTGATTGCCGAAAGATGAATGTTACAACATGATATCTGAATCCTGAGCGGAGATGGGTCATAAACATCGAACTAACATGAGGTTTGAATACTTGAGGTAGTTAACTTGCGAACTTGACGATCTTTCGTAGGATCCCGTATGGTCTAGTATATTTGGGACTAACTTCTCTTTCTCCTCAAATCACATAGCATCTTTCATAGGCAAAACTTTCTACAAACACTCAATCGTTAACATTACACTCTGAGTCTCTGCATCCCACATTCACATAGGACTCTCGTGACTCTTAGCCATTTTCAAAAGCTTCTGAATTAATTTAACTTTTTCAACAGTCCAATGGACCAAGTTTGGCCCTAGCAATTCTGTTTTGCCAACTTCATACCAATCAATATGTGATCTACACCTTCACTCATACAAGATTTCAAACGGTGCCATCTTAATACTAGCATGATATCTATATTTAGAAATAACTCAAAGAGAGGCAAATAATCATCTCAATTACCTTTAAAGTCTAGGACACATGCGCTCAACATATCTTTGAGTGTCTGGATAGTGAGCTCTGCCTGACATCTGTCTGAGGATGAAAAATGTTACTGAGATGGTATCCAATCCCTTCTAAAAAGACTTCAATTTTTTTTGCTTTGAACTGGGCACCTCGAGCTGATCCAATGGACATTGGAGCCCCATGAAATATGGAACTTTCCTGAATATATAACTTTTTCATAATCTTTCATTGAATCGACTTTCGCTTGCTACCAATTTGAAAACTTAGCCACGAAGTTGACTACATTCTTCTTCTTCATGTCATTCCACAAATAAACCTTCTCAAGATCATGATATATTTTCGTGGTGCTTGGGTAGGTAGAATATCTGAAATTGTGTGCCTCTGCCATAATCCTCTCTTTGCGTCTATCTACATCTAGGACGTAAAACATTTTCTTCGTACCTTAGAGTACCATCATCTCCCCCTTATTTAGAAGCCATGAGTTTATGTCTGTGAATCCCTTGCTTTAACTGAGATAGATAGGGATTAAGAAATTGTTCTCCTCTTTTACTCAACTACTAAGACTTGTTGCCATAGAACCTTCGAGCCTAGCTCGCCCGATTCATACACATTGGAGAAAAACTCCCTTGTAGAAGGACTTCACTTCAATTTCAACTACGGATTTGGCTTTGTTCCGTACCATAAGTATACCGTCTTCCGGATCCAAAAGTTGAACTCCTAGAGTTGCTAAACCTTGAACTTCTCCCATCATGATTCTATTGTATGCCTCAACATGAGCTAAACTACATATATTTGATATCTTTCTGAGATGCTTCTTGAAATACTCATATTGTTGTTGTGCGCTAAGTCTTTGACTAACACCCTGAAAATGAAGTCTCATGCAATGACACTACCTTTGGAGACTATCTCATTATGCCCTTATTATTGAACTGATGTTCTTCATATCTCATACTAACCCTTGGGGTTTTCAATATTCAACTGCACTCATTGACAATTTATATATCTCTCTCTTGAAAGGTTAAAATCTTATATTGGGGGATCCTTCTCTCTCGTTGGGATCCAATCAACTTTCCTTTTCTTCTACAATTTTTTGCACTTTATGTCACTAACTAGGGAAAACTGAATTATTTACATGGACGGGGAACTAAATTACTTACATGGACTGAATTACTTGCATAATCTGTCTTAACAACTTAATGTCGCTCACACTGCTAGTCTTATGGAGACCCTTTTTAATAACTCTAAAAGACCATTCTTCTGTAATTTCCACTCTTACTGCCTAGCTAATTTTCTTCTCCCACTGTTACTGTACTTCATACTTATCTTAAACTCTTTAGGTTCTAACACACATTCGGTGTATTCAAACTGCTACTCACTCACTAATGTCAACATGATTAAGGAAATTAAATCTTACATCTACTTGCTCTGCAGAAATTGTTAATTCATTATATCTACTCAAAACTTACTTACTATTCTCTATTAAACACATGTTAGTATCATGTTTCCTGGTTTTGTCTTGAATACTAAAGTAAAACATAGATTATTTCTAACTTCCCTCATCATCCGACCCTATTTTGGGGTCGTATACTAATTTTTTCATACTATAGACATAGATCACACTTAGGGAAAAATTTATGGGGGTAAACACTTAATCACATAACCTTAGATGGAACTGTCATATCTTATCTTCTTATAGTAATATATACTTCTTGTAGTAACTTACTAACGTCATACTCTCCAGTTCTGATATGAATAAACTTAAATAATTTAAAACTATTCCCAAAAATTCAATATCGTCTGCTTAGAGTTCTCATATCGCGTACAATCTCTTCTTAGTCGTGTGCATGTGTCTTATGAAAAAATATATCTTTGAAAAAAATTAAGACATTCTAGAATCACTTGTGGTTTGCTCTTAGGCTATTTCCTGCTCAAAACTATCGTGGGAAGTTTATGCTTGTTGCGGCTAACTTCATAACATGTTACCCTGTAGGGTCTTAAATCTGAACTATCATCCTCATAGTGGTAGCTCTGTGGTCCAAAAATCCAAATAAACTTATTTTGTAAGGTATAGAACATACATATACTATCATGTTGAAACTTGTCCTTAAAATGGTACTATCACCTGATAAATACATCATACGCCATTTGGCGAGTCTTGGGTCTCAACCTGGACTCAACACATACAAATATTTCACTATAGTCATCATCACTTATACTTTCTTTTAGCATTCATAGGCATCACTGAATACTCACAAATCAAGTCACAAGAATCTGGATACATCAAAAATTGAAAATATGATAACTACATAATCGAACACTGGTGTACCGAATAACCATGATCCTGCTAATTGAAACACTGTATAACTGGTAACTGAGATTAACTAATAACCATAAATCATGATAACTGCTTTTGCACTTTCTGATAAGAGTTATGCTCTAGTCTGTAATAACTACGAATTTTGTTTCAAATTTTGATATTACCTCAAGTCTCATCTGTTACCAACACACACTTTTCGATTATACCCCCAATGGGTAGTCATCCTCACTTGAACCTTGAATTTCCTTCTCTTGCTTGCGCATTTGATACGTTCGGAATTCGATGGAGAGAGAATCTTACTTACTGCTCTATGATTCATGACACGAGTTAGAAGAATTCCTGAAAGTACTGCTCTAATTGCACAGTCTAAAGTATTAAAGAAGTGAGACAATCCCAGATGTCTTGGTGGTCAACCGTTTACATGTGTGGGCACATCACACAAATAAAAGTGAATCCACTAGACACAGTTTCATAGACTCCCTAAGACACTCGAACCTATACTCTTATATCAAGCTTTGTCACACTCCGAACCATGGCCTCGGTAAAACACGACACTCGGTGCCTGACTACATGTGACCGAGCGAACCATATGGCTTACTTGTCAACATGGACATCAAAACATGCTAAAGAAATGATTTTTAAAACATGTAAAAGATATGCTGAAAATATATTGTGTAAATAGTCTGAAAATATCATAAGTCTGAATAACTGAAAATCTGACATGACATGATAACTACACTAGTCTATGAAACCTCTGACATGAATATGAAAACTGTCTACCAGGACAAGGCCCTGGCATACCTCTATAATAAAGTATATATAATTATGAAATAGCAGACTGACACCCCGAAGAAAACGGAGCTCGCCAAATAATTGATACGATCAAGTCCTAGTGTGTAACTCTGTTGTCTTGAAACTAGGGGTGAGCGGGTCCGGGTACCCTAACATTTTTTAACTACCCGAACCCTACCCGGTAAAAGATCGGTTCCTAAATTTACTACCCGAAACCTACCCGGACCCGCAGGGTCCGGGTAGGTTCCCGGGTACCCTGTAAATAAAAAACACAAATTAAGCAATAATTTTTAAGCCTATGAGAATAAAAAAGAGTTCTAAAATAATTTCATCAAGTAGTTTTTTAGCCTGCAATCGGAGTTTTTAGTACCCTTATAAGAAGTTTTAGAAAACTTATTCATTGTAGAAAAGCTAATTCTGTAACCAAAACCTAAAATTGTAAGCCAAATTTGACACTCAATTAATTGAACATGTTGATTTCAAAATAAATTTGAAAATATCTGAATTAAACTTATTTTCGTGTTCATAAGCTCTTCGATACAAAAGAAAAACTTTATTATACTAGTAAATCCCTAAATTTCATCTTCACAACTACAAAAATATACACAAATTTTAAAAATAGATTTACATTTCAAATAAAAAAGTAATACAAATTGAAGATGAGTATCGCCTGAAATAGAACAGAAGCATATGATATTAAAAAGAAATTGAAGAGTTAGATATGAACCCATATGCATTTTAGGAATGACGTGAACACAACCAAGGGAGAGAAAGAGGCAAAGGTGAAGCTTCAATGACGACAACGATGAAAGTACCTGAGAGAAAGCTTCAACAACGACGACGATGAAGCTCGGTGGTGTAGCTAAAACGCCATTGTTATTGAGAGAGTTTTGAGTGTTTTCTCTTAGGGCACAAAGAGCATTCTAGAATAAAGGGGTAAAAAAGCTAAAATATTTACGTCTTGGGGTGGGGAAAATCAATGTGTAGGCGTGCAACAAACAATTTTAGAGAAAGTTAAAAGTGGTCCAAATGTTTCTAAAAAAAGTAAAAATATTTAATATTTTATAGGTTCCGGGTATCGGTTCCGGGTCTGGGTACCCTGTCTCTATTTGCCGGAATCGGAACCGGACCCGACATTGATCAGTTCCTAATTTTACTACCCGGACCCTACCCGTTATTATAATATATCTACCAGGAACCTACCCGTTAGTGTCGGTTCCGGTCGGGTATCTGGGTACCCTGTACCCGTGCTCACCCCTACTTGAAACTCAGCACCTGCACCGTGAAGTGCATACCCCATACAAATGGACGTCAGTACATTTGAATTGTACTGTATGTAAAGCCACTGAAGAAATAAGCAGGCACATGAAATAATAAAATATTAAACTGAAACTAAACATGATCTGATATGAGTATAAAACATGTAGAATATGTATATCTGTAAACTTATAAACTTGTATATCTGTATATATGTAGGGAGAGGAACAATAAAATCGACATGAACCACCATGCATGAACGTGGAGTCTGATCTCTACCTGAACAGCTAAGCCATCTTGTACTTTGTCGGAGTACGAGACATGAACATGAACATGATGGATCCAATAAATAATCTGAAGGTATCGTCCTCTGGTGGATCGACCCTTATGCTACACTGGCGTACGCAATTTCAGGATATTTGAGCCTTTTCGGTAATCTGTGCAACTCCCAAAAATATATATTTGAAAATAGTGGCTTGAAAGCCCATGAATTTCATGAAATATCTGGTAATCATAACTTGTAATTTCATAAATTTAACATGTAAAGAAATACATAATATAACTTGTATAAATCATGAAAATATATATTATGGAACTGAGTAAATATGATATTAACTTATATTTAAGAACTCATGGGA
The DNA here is from genome assembly GCA_029783415.1 of Anisodus acutangulus. NCBI lineage: Eukaryota > Viridiplantae > Streptophyta > Magnoliopsida > Solanales > Solanaceae > Anisodus > Anisodus acutangulus. Next base: position 56,113,050 of record CM056490.1, read on the forward strand.
AGTAAGACATAGGTTCATGAATTACGGTATATATATATATATATATATATATATATATATATATATATATATATAATTGAACATAGATTGGATTATTATGAACTTGAGAAAAAACCCTAAGTTTGAAGAATTCTTGTTTCATGGATTACATGTGGCGTGGGGAAGAACAATGAAGTCCTCACGTGGATAGAAGTTCTACAATTGCTTCTAGTAAACGAACTATGTTGATTTCTGATGAAGAATGCTCCAAACCCTAGCTTGAATCGCTTGCGAAGGATTTCATTGTCAATCCTATGTTTTAGTTAGAGAATCACGTTACTAATCATGATTTAATGCTAGAATTATTAAGGAATTGTTAGGAGCGAACTTACCTTGTTGTGGGAGGTTGAGAGGAGAGAAAAACGCTCTTGAGAAGATTTTCTACGAGGTTGTACGAGTTAGTGAATTATTTTTGGACTAAGTATTATATTTAAAGGATTGACATATTGGACCCCTTGTCTCGCTGAGCGTGGTCCATAGCGAGGTAATGTCTCGCCCTAGGCCTCTCGGGGTGAGCTCCCTCATCCACTTTACACTTAGACGGATTTTTGACAAAATGACATTTTAGACTTACCACCTCGTTGGTCGAGGTCTATAGTGTGGTGATGTCTCGCCCTGGGCTTCGTTGGGCGAGTTCCCTTGTCCATTTTACACTTAGATGAATTTTTCACATTTTTCGATGGTACTGACAGTGTCTAGGTAAAATGGCCATAACCTCTAGTACAGAGCTCCGTTGGAGCTCCACTATATATGGATAGAAAGGTATTTAAAAGGGATATAACTTTCATGAAGGAAGTTTTCCCAAAATCCTTATAAAATATTCTGAATAGTTGCTTAAAGTGAGACCTTATGCAAACTCACTCGAAAACATGGCACGTAGAGTAGCTTCCGACTGTACTTTGCCCAAAGTCTCTTCTTATAACTTGATTAGTGTACAAGACACTTCTTATACTCCTTATCTTGGTTTCATTACGTTCTCATCGTACGGTTCAAACCTTAGTTCGAAGGTACGAGGTGTTACACTTTGCCTTGCGAAATAACTATTACATCACTTATGCTTGTTAACTTAATTTCTATAGAACTATGTTGAACAAGGCATATGTTCTATGTAACTTTATCCAAATATGCATAGTTTCTGTGAACCATTGTCTTGCGAAATAGCTACGACACAACTTATGCATGTTAACTTAATTTCTATAGAACTATGCTGGACAAGACATATGTTCTATGTAACTTTACATGAATAGGAATAGTTTCTGTGAACCATTGTCTTGCGAAATAGCTACGACACAACTTATGCATGTTAACTTAATTCCTATAGAACTATGCTGGACAAGACATATGCTCTATGTAACTTTACATGAATAGGCATAGTTTCTGTGAAACTTTGCCTTGCGAAATAACTACTACACAACTTATGCTTGTTAACTTAATTTCTACAGAACTATGTCGAACAAGGCATATGTTCTATGTAACTTTTCCCCAATAGACACAGTTTCTATGAAACCTTATCTTGCGAATTATTACACAACTTTGTCAGTTAACTTAATATGGACAAGGCACATGTTCGGCGTAACTTTAATACCATGTTAAATTGTGTGAATTTTGAACCTTCGACTAATTCAAACTCACGTCGTATAAAGTCCATTAAAGGGGAATTACTTCAAATTAAGACCTTTTTCTAATTCAAATCCTGAATCCAAACCCTTTAGTTGAAGGTCGAAGTATTCTATCTATAAATATCGATAGTATAGGTTATTATCGAAAGATAACTAGATAACTCTTCATAAAATGTTATTAGGTGCTTTTAATGGAACTATTTTATCAGGGCATATCAATAATGAACTAGGCAAAACAACGTACGTACTCCAATAATTAGAGATAATTCCATTGATTTAAGCTAAATTAAAATAAAATTACATGGCTGCAGTTTTTTGCAAAAACAAAAAAAAGTATATTATCAATGCGTGTTGAGTTAAAAATGTATTGATGGATATTGCTAATAGAAGCTTAAAGTTAAAGTTATTTGGAGCTACTTTAAGAGAAAAAAGGTTTAAAATGTTAAATATGTTACTTTAAGAGAAGAAATTGTTTGGATAATGCTAATAGAAGTTTGAAACTGTGATTAAGTTGTTGTTAAAGAGAAGTTAATGGTGAAATTCGAAATTCACTATTGTTGATATTTAGAGCTCCTGGATTTGAAATCTGAAGGAGGGGAGAAAGATGAAATTAGAAAAGAAGATGACTTGGAATTGGAGAAGAAATCTAAGCTATGGGCATGGGAGAGTTAGTTTCGTCACACTTATTAATAACTAAAATGTTAAAGGCTAAAACTTAAAACAATCATATAATATGAACAAAACTTAAAGACCACCCGAAATAAAGACATTTGTGCCAATGACCCCTCTAGTAGATCAGTACAGGCTGAAAAACGGCCCATATGAACTTGAGGCCTAGTTGCATTCTGAACTGAAGTGGGTAATAGACTTTGATTCTGGTGTCAATCTCATTATTTGATGGGACAGTCCTCGAAAATACATTTAACTATTAACTAGAGTTTGTTTGATCAAACTTCTGAAATAGATTTATTTTGAAAATATTTTTTAAAAATAATGCTTCTAACTTTTTTTTTTTTGGAGAAAAGCGGTTTCTGTTTGCTTAATTATTTTAAAGGGTATTTTAGCCAATATTAAAATAAAATTTTTGTATTTGACTAAAATTTTAAGTGTTTATGGGAAAAACTACCTCTTTCGGCTTATGTTACTATTCAAAATACTTTTTTTCCCACCTAAAAACTTGACCAAACATCTAAACTCTTTAAATTAAGTATTTTTTTTTATTTTAAAGAACAACTTTTGACTTTTCAAAATCCCGGCCAAACATGTTGCAAGGCATTTGATATATAAACCAAATCGAATAGATTTTGAAAAGAAATGTTTGATTAAAAAGCTACAAATTGGTTCCTAAATCACACATGTTTTCTTAAAACAAAAATAAGAGGGCCATTCACTCAGAGGCGAAGCAACAGTGGACAAAGGATGATCGATTGGACACATTTATTAGTAAGGACTATGTAGGTTACATTGTTATATAGAGTCTTGCCGTTCTCCCGGATAAAGAAAACCTAATTCATATTCAATTTCTCTAAACATTTCTATTTCCCAGTCTAAGAAAAAAAGTAACATTTTAGGTGTATAAAAAATATAGTGAGATTTTTAGTAGTTGAGGGAAGCTGTAAAATAAGTAGAGATGGCAGTGGATCTTGGATCCGGTGGATCCAGATCTGTTTTATGGGATATGGATCTTCAAAATTTGGATCCGAAATCGGATCCGGATTCATTTCTGACGGATCGAATCTGGATCTGGATCTTGTATTTGAGATCCGTATCCGGTCCAGATCCGACCCGTGGATTCATTTTTTATTGAATATATTCATAACATATAATGTAATTTTTTAAGTATTTTCTTAAAATTGCTAAGCACATCCTTGCAAGTTTAATTCTCAAAACAAGTTTAATTTACCCCGTGTTAACTCTAAAACTAAAAAATAAAGAGGTAACTTCGATAATAAAATCAATGTTATATTATTGAATGACTAACATCTCCATAGACAAGTAGTTAAAATTATATTTACTTCATTTGCGAACATTCCAAGCACATGAAAGTTCTGTATTATGGAAATACTAGTCAATATTTTCCACAACTATTGTCATTGTCCAACATTTTCAATTAATAGCTCACAATCAAAACGAGACAACGAACAAAATATCTCATATGAACATTTCAAAATTGAAACACAGAAAACTGTTAGCTAAGTAAAAATCGTTTGTCAGTTCAAAAAAAAATTCTTAGCAAGACAAATTTTTTTACATGTGGATCCAGATCCGATCCGTGGACTCGGTGAATCAAATGGATCCGAATTTGGATATGATTTTTATGGACCCGATGGATCTGGATTCGAATTTGGGTCCAGATATAAAAAACGAAACTGGATCTGGATCTAGTAGGATTCGGTCCAGATCCGATCCGTTGTCATCCCTAAAAATAAGGTTGAGATGTTACCGCCATGTAACTTGTATTAACCTAAAAGGTGAAAATAGTGGTATGCTCTTATTGGTGGTTCTATATATAATAATATAAACATATAAAAAAATATATTGACGTGAAGTTTTTTCATTGCAACTAGCCGGGAAACGCCGCACACGGCAGCGGCAACACTGTGCATTACTATTGTACACGGCATTCTGCTTAGGGTTGAAAAAAAGGATAATTGTGGGCTCAAAATTCAACCCCCATCTCTTTCTTAGGGATCAAAATTTCTAGATTTTTCAGTACTACAATTTGATTTGTTGCACCAGGTAATCATGCCACAACCTTATTTTATTATCTCTTTTGTTCTTGGGTGTTACTTATTGTCGGTTACAAAGGTGAAACTTTAGGGTTAATAACTTAATACTCAGTGGCAGAGTATAGGATTCATTGAAAATTTTCTTGAAAAATAACATTGCAAATATAGGACAATCTTTTTTATAGTAGATGTTAAATTTTCAAAGCTTCTTCATATCAATTTTTTTATATTTTAATTTTTTTTAGTGAAAACATTTAATTCTACACGTGGTTAATAAGCAACATGCAGACTTTGACAAAGAGGAATAGTTCCGACACTTAAAGGTGTTCAGTATATAATATATATTTGTAATATGTAATAATTAACCTGTCTATATGGTATAATTTTTCGGTGAAGTTCAACCGTATATATATATATATATATATATATATATATATATATATATATATATATATATATATTATATAAATCCGAACACCCTTAAGAAATTTTTTATTTTTAGCTCCGCGCCACTGTGTTGGATCATCATTTATGCTATTTTCTTCTATTTTCTTCTCTTTTCCTCCCCCCCCCCCCTTTTAATTAATAATTTTATAATTTGAAAATAACATATAAAGTAAAAAAAAATAGAGCCTTCTTTTTGAGGAAGTCTAAAGCAATTGTTTTAGTGGAGCTTTCCCTTAAGTCAACCCTCATTCTTTTGGGGTATACATACACTTCACGAATTCGAATCGATCTCTATTCTCTCCTCTCGCTAAATAACTTAACATTCATTAAAGTGCATCATTTAATCTTTTTGAAATATGGAGACGAACATATAATATTATATTAATTTACTTTTAAAAGATATGTACATAAAATTTTAATTTTCTGAAAGACTATGAGTTCATATATAATTTAGACAGTAAATCCGCTCCTACTCACATATCAAAGCTTTTTCACACTATTATCGACTTATCGTAGTTAAACTTGTTTTAGCAAGTAAAAATTACAATATTTACCGTATTAACACAGAGTAGTCCAATTGTGTAAATATTTTAATATCGTTACTGTATGAAATTTAAACTCGTAGTTATATACTGATAGTTATATGTGTATTCCTAAGTGTTGCTTTATTTGTTTTGTTATTGTGATATTTTGCTGTCTTATTTTTTTCTTGAGTTTCTGCATTGACTACGTTCTTTTGAGCCGAGAGTCTATCGGAAACAGCCTCTCTGCCCCACAAAGGTAGATGTAAGGTCTGCGTACATCTTACTCTCCCCAGACCCACTGTGTGGGATTACACTGGGTATATTATTGTTGTAGTTATATACTGACAGCTAAAGATTGTATTTTATATTGTTGGTGGATTTTAATCTGTAATTATTTGGTTTTGTACCATGTTTAATTATTGGATAACCAATTAACATTTATCAATAATTACCTAATTTATAACTTTATTGTGTAAATATTATTTATATTGTTATTGCATAAAATTTAAATTTATTATAATTTGAATCCACATTGAATATAAAACAACTGATGGCTTCCTCAACAAATAATTAGAGTTATTATATGTTTTATAACTTGCTGGTGGAATTGGAAAGATGTAGTTCTCTCTTAAGTGGTGGAAAATGACATTATTGACAGCTCCAGCTGGGGACTGCCACTAAGAGGATCTTGATAATATAAAATTTAAGAGATATGTTGAGTACTTATACGATTCGAGTAATTTGCAATAAAACAGTCCCATTCTTAATTAGATCATGGTACATGTAAAAGTAAGAAAAACCACCAGTTGTCTTTGTGAATTCTTGTCTGAAAACCATTTAATTATATTGGAAAAGAACACCCCTTTTCTAATATTTTCTTTTTGAACAATCTTTTCTTTTTCTAGGGAGGAAGAGAGAGGTTTACACTTCGATTAATCTATAAACTTTGCATAACTTTGTATCTTGACATGGAAAGCTCCTTTGTTAATGAAAATTGTGTCACGTAAATTTAAATTAATCGGGCACTCAGGCCCCAATACAAGTATCATATGCATCAAGAGTACAATACTCAACATCTTGTAAGTACATTTTCATAGTCTTCAATGAAGAGAAAACATGATTTCTTCCTTCAAGTGCATCTGTTAAAGATTTTGGACAATATTTTGTTGAAATAGAAAAAGAATATTTGAAGTAAAACAAAAGAATGGAATATTTGGACTCTGATATTTGATGCTCGAAGCCTCAAACACGAATTTCATTTAAAAAGAACTAAAGTTTTGTGGTGCAAAACCAATACTATTTCATTTTAAGTGCTTACAAAAATGTATTCAAATAGTGTTCTATTTCAAGTTTGATTGCATGCCATAACATTTCAATATTTGTAAATAATATTCATGGTGCTCCATTTTATGTGTCTTATTTTAAGGACCCATTTGGTCATAGATATATTTAATTTTTTTCGGGATTTTTTCCACTTTTTTTGAAAATTAGTATTTAACCATGAAAATTCAAGTTGTATTTGGAATATGAAAAAATTAGGTAAGATATTGAATTTAGGGAGCTATTAAATATATATAAAAAATGACATTAAAAAATACAAAAATATAAAGTGAGACACAAAAATTAAAATTACAAGAGGAAGTACGTAGTTACAAAAAAGGATGGCCAGTGGGCCGTATCGACCCGGTCCCGATCAGGTTTTGCCCCGATCCCCCCTAAAAAAATGGTGTCGGGACCTGGGCTCGTCCCGCCCAGGCCTGTACCGCCCCAGACCCGCCCCACCCCGACCCTGACCTCCTCTTTGCAAAAATGACCGTTGCACAACAACAATTTATATTTTGGCCGTTGTGCAACGACCATTTTTGGCCCCCCACCCCATAAACCCCCTACCCCCTTAATATTTATTTTAACCCCTAAGTTACTATATTTATATTTTAACCCAATTTTCCAACTATAAATACCTCATTTTCTCTTCATTTTAATCTCACAAATCTTCCTACAATCTCTTTAATCTGTCAACTCAATCTATCTCTCTACAAGTCTACAATTACACTGCCTACTAAATATTTTATTTTATTTGCTCATTTGTATAATTTTATCAAAGTTAAAAAATTAGGACTAAAGTTGGCAACTAGCTTGAGGATCATCCATCGAGCGAAATTTCAATTTTCAACCTCGATTAGAAGTCGACGTTACGTCGGCGTTTGGTACCTTCGTTCCTTCTTTAAATTATTATTGTTACTTTATTTTAATTATCACACTTAATTTTATTATCTTTAATTATTTATTTGTATAAATAAAATGGAAGGATTAAGAGGTATGTTTAAGGGTTAGGGTAAGGGTGCTTCTTCTAGTAGGGGTAACAAGGGCAGGGGTACTTCTTCTAGTCATCCTATTCCTAGACAGGATGATTTGATTGATTACACTCATATAGATGAAACTGAAATTTTTAATGATATACCATTAGATAATGAGATATATTCTGCAACTGAACCAAACTTCAATTTAGAAGATAATCTAAATGACACACCCACTAGTGCACCTCAAACTGAAACTAGAACGCCTCCTATTCCCCTAGTATGAGACACTACCCCACACAATGAAAATTAAAATCTGATGCATATTATTTTTTTGATAGGGACCAAGAGAATCAAATAGTTAGATGCAAAATTTGTAAAAATGTTTATAAATTTAAATGGAAAAAGGCCAGGGTGGGGCGAGAGGTTTATTGAGACATGTACAAAGCTTTCACAAAGCTAGGTGGGATGAATACGAGGCTACAAAGTCGGGTGCGCCAATGCGCTCTCAGTCGGAACAAGGTTCACATAGTGTCCCGGACCAAGTACATGGTCAAATTAACCCGACGACGGGGGGAATTGTAGGTCCTAAATACGATAAACATAGAGATAGGGAAGCAATAGCAAAATTAGTTGCGGTGGAGGGTTTGCCTTTTTCATTTCCTTCCTCCTCTGATTTTATTCATTACATAAGAGATATGTATAATCCCGCTTTTAACGATTTTCTTAGATCAACTGTTAGGAGAGACATTTTTAAATTCGCACACGAATATCAACAATATTTACGTTATGCATTATATCATTTTCCTGGCAAAATATCTATCACTTCTGATATAGGCCGTAGTACAAACATCCATGATTATTTAACTGTAACATGTCATTGGATATATCATAATTGGTCTATGCAAAAACGTATTTTAGCATATAGATATATTGATGATAGGCACACCAAAAATTTTATTGTAGAAAATATTCATCATGTTTGCGATTATTATTGTATAACTGACAAAATAATGATTGTTACGTTAGATATTGTTTCTTCTAATAATTATGCTGTGAGACTTTTAAAAATCTATTAATTCCCATATTTTCCTAATCATTTTCATATAAAATGTGCGTGCCATATTTATAACTTAGTTGTAAATGATGGTCTATCACTTTTTGAAGAAATTCTTAATAAAGTACAATTTGCTATAAACTTTATTTTTAAAAGTAATAGAATACAAAGAAAAAAAGAATATAAAAAAACTTGTCACGATTGTGGACTACCTTATAGAAAAATTCCTGAAGAAGTAGCGACTAGGTGGAATTATCTATATAAACAACTACTTGTTGCTTACGATTATAAAAGACCTATAACTTTATTTTTTAACGCCCATAATCGAAATTCAGCTGATATGCTTATAGATAATGATTGGGAAAAAATTTCAGAACTTATTGTATTTTTAGAGAAATTTTTTCAAGCAACTAAAGAATTTTCCGGTATATATTATCCTACTATTTCAACTATGTTATTTTATATAGCTCTAATATTTTTGTTACTTAATGAATATATGGAAAAACATCTTATAATACACCTATTAAAAAAATATTTATGGAATAGGAATTTTTTTTTCTATTCCCACTATTTATATTATTGGTACTGTATTAAATTCGACTATTAAAATAGACGGTCGTAAAACACTTATCGAAACTATTTATGATTGTATATCAGTACTTTCACCTCCAACTCCCAAAAATCCAAATGAACAACCACCTAAGGAACCAACTAAAGAAGAAGTTTTGTCAAGCATACACGATGAATGCAAAATGGTATATACGCATTACCAACAAGAAAGTGCTAGCAACCAACCGTCTTCTATACTATCTTCTTCTTCTTCTTCTTCTTCGTCTTCAGTACAACCTTATAAAAGACATGTTGTTTCTGCGGCTAGTATTGAAAGCCTTAGAAATAGAATGTTTAGTGATACCACTACTAATCAAATTAGCGAGTTTGATATTTTTGTTTTGCAGGGTGTTGTATCGTACCAAGCACTTCTCAATGAAGAAGGACGTGAAGACTTGCTTAAATATTGGAGGGAAAATGAGAAGACATTTCCGACACTATCAAAGATGACCTGAGATGTCTTGAACATTCAAGCGTCATCAACAGCGTCTGAAAACGCTTTTTCTGCCGGAAGATTTCAAATAGGAGAACACATACACTTATTAGCGGGAGACAGCTTGGAGATTGCAGTTTTATTTAGAGATTGGATATGAGCGGAGCGTAAAAAGTGCGGTCAACCGGAGATCAACGAAGAAGACGACAAAAACTACAACGAAATCTTGTCCGACGGAGGTGGAAGCGACGTCGATCAATTTGACCAATAAATTCCAATTCCAACCGAAGAACCACAAGACATTGTCAAGAAATTAGAAAAGGTGTTTATAAATATGTGATTTTTTTTCAATTTTGAAATTGTATTACAAAAAAATTATATTTCTATTAAATAATATAAGAGGTATAAAAACAGTTTTGAGATATTTTTATTACACTATCTTGTTCAATTATTGATGTGTTTATATATGTTATTTTTTTAAATTAAGTGTAAAAAAAAAAAGGAAAACCCTGATCCCGACCCGATCCCGCCCCGCCAAGATCAGTTCTCTTTTTCGACGGGAACGGGACGGGACATTAGCGGATCCTGTCAGTCCTGGCCCGCCATCCCAGTTCCATTGGGTCCCGTCCCGTCGGGACTCGTCCCGCCCCGAACCGAACCCGGCGCACTGACTACCCCTAGTTACAAACAAGGTATGTCCAAACACTTGTAAAATTATCAAGTGAGCACCTAATTTGCCTACTTTTGAGTACATGAATGCAATGGTTCTGACATCATAGGGACAACGTCGTATCAACTTCTCACATTCTATAACAATATTCTTCCCACAACACTATGAACAACAGTACTGTTACATCTAATCTTTTACAAGTACTACTTATAAATGGTCACTATTCTAATTATCACTCCTAGTGCGCGGTTTTTTTTCTTTCCAACCCATATATCTATCCAGCACATTTCTTGCTTACACCCAAAAATCAAAATCCTCGCAGTTCATTCCCAACTGGTTTGCACTTTTCTCCATTTTTTTGGCTGCTCAAGGCTTATATCTCCTCTTCCATAAATGGCTTCCGTAATCCAATGGAATCTTACACTGAAACCGAAGTACCACTACCTAGTACTACCACCATCAACTGATCATCATACAATATCCAAATGTCTAGTTCTGAAGCGAGCAGCGGCGGAGTCAGTAATTCTAACTCGGGTCGACACCCGGTTTATAAAGGGATAAGGAGAAGGAAGAGCAGCGGGAAATGGGTGTCGGAAATTCGGGAGCCAAGATCACCCAATAGGATTTGGCTTGGCACATTTCCCACCCCGGAAATGGCGGCGATCGCTTATGACGTGGCCGCACTGGCACTGAAAGGCCGGGACGCCGAGCTGAATTTTCCGAATTCGGCATCTTCGTTGCCTGTCCCAGAGACCAACTCGTCTCGGGATATCCAGGCGGCTGCGGCTTGTGCGGCCGCAGCACTTGGGGCAGCTGGGGATGCCTTAGGCGCCCGTAGTAGACTGGTTTCCAGAGAGGAGGAGAATTATTTGACGCTCGGGAATAATAATAATGAGTATTTTATGGATGAAGATTTGATATTTGATATGCCTAATGTTATTATGAATATGGCTGAAGGGATGCTACTTAGTCCACCACGTCTCAACCCTCCTGATGATGACTATTATACTGGTGCAGACCAAAATCTCTGGAATTATCCCTAATTCCATCTCAATTAATCAAGTTAAAAAATCATAGTTTCATATATACAAGTTTTAATTAGTAGTATATAATGATTTTCAATAAGATGGAGATGACTAATTATATAAATAATCTCAGCTTCGAATGCTTGCAGGAAAAAGAATGGGATGGTATGGTATTTGTGTTGGCATGTTCTTCTACTACCGTTTGTAAATGGGTTTTTACTGTTTCAATTTAAGCTTTGCCACTCTATTTCAATGTAAGTGCTTTCTATATATACTAGTCTCAATCTGTGTAATACTTTTTTTAGTCGGTTTCAAAAGAAATAAAATAACTTTACACTTTTCATTTTATCCAAAAGTAATGATTTATAGTCATATAAATGTTTGTGACTTGTTTTTTTATATCACAAGTTTCAAAAGTCTTTTATATTTTTTAAATTTTATATTCAGTCAAACGTAGTTTTCTAAACTGAGACGGAGAGAATAATACTACAAATCTTGAATATTTGATTCCATAATAAACAATCTCAAAATAGCAGCCTTGTCATTAGAAAGGCATTTTTGCAATATATATAACCTTGCATTTGCATTTTCCAATAATACAAGCCTCTCATTAGCTTAAGGGAGAAGTTAACTGTATATGATATTAGTACGGAGTACTAATTTGAGTAACTTCCTTTTTCTAGTTGTTTCCTATTGTTTGTATATGTTATATTTCTATACTATATGGGGTATGAAGTTATTATTACTAGAACTTTAAAAAGAAAGGCGGTTATGTAGGTTTTATTGAGTTATGGATAGAAAATACGTAAATATTCTCTATATATTATGTAATTATTATTTTGGTATAATTACGTAAAGTAGATATTCTCATACGATTAGGATTACAATTATACATATATACATATATATATATACATATACATATACATATATATATATATACATATACATATATACATATATATATATATATATGTATATATGTATATATATACATATATATATATATATACATATATACATATATATATATATTAATGAGAAGACTCCAAAAAAGAAGAATTACACTATTCTATATGGTATCATGAGCCAAACCCTAAACACCCTTCCTACTATTCTTTCGCCCCCTCCTCTCCTTGCTTCCGGCGGCACCCCTCCCCCCTAACCCTAATTTTTTTCCTCTTGAACCACCGAAAACAACCACTTCATGGCTACTCCCGAATCTCCCGAGGGTTCCTCCTCCACCCCAGACGTCACACATCCTCCTCCCTCCTCATCTCCTAACTCCTTTCATCCGGCCTTCACCGTAACAAATATCAAAAACTTTATTCCTTTGGTTCTTGATCAAGAAGATGGAAAATACTCATCGTGGGTTCAACTATTTCAAATACATGCTTGTGCATACAATGTCCTTGATCACATTGATGCCACCCCTCCTCGTCCACCCGATGTCGACAACCCGATGTGGAAGCGACTAGATGCATTTGTTAAACAATTGATATATGACACAATATCCAAGATGAACACAATCAGAAGGTGTTAGTAGTTGATGCACCGCCGACCACCGCTGCACCCGCCGGACCACCGCAGCCTGCCGACCACCCCAATGGGTCGAGGCCGCGGCAACAGACGTGGCGGTAGAGGAAGGGGCCATGAGAGCAGGTCCAATTACGGTGGACAGCCACAACAGGCCTAATCCTCACATCTGTGGGCCACCCCAATGCCGTGGCCCCCCGCCGAAAATTGGGCCTCCCCCCTTGCCCTTACCCAACTACCCTGGCTCAGCACCCGACTCCGAGTATATTAGGCCTTGCTCCTGGCCCACATCACACGGGTCAACCGAACCAGGCCCACTTCTCTGCGGCCCAACCACAACAACATGCATACAATCTTATGACCACTACCGAGCTGAGTCAGGCCTACAACACTATGAATCTCTAGCAGCCCGACAACGCATGGTACATGGATATAGGTGCCACATCCCACATCACTCGCGACTCTGGTAGTCTCCCTCAACTATTTAATTTGACCAATCCTCAATTTATTTTGGTCGGCAATGGCAATCGCATTCCAATTTAGGGCCATGACACCACTCAAACACCACCACCTCACCCTCCCTTTACCCTAAAAAATGTCATATATGCTTCTAACATCATTAAAAACTTAATCTATGTTAGGAAATTTGCTAGTGATAATTCCGCATCTATTGAGTTTGACCCTTTTGGTTTTTCTGTGAAGGACCTACGTACGGAGACAACTTTTACGAGATGCAATAGTGTGGGGGACTTATATCCTTTCTCAACCAATTTCGCTGCAAGTGTCAATACACTAACCTCTCTAGTTGCAATCTGTCCTTCAACTTGGCACAATAGACTCGGGCACCCTGGAGCACCAATTTTTAATTTCCTTAGGAATCAAAATTTCATTCAATGTAATAAAGGGAAATTTGTCCATGCTTGCTACTCTTGTCCTTTAGGGAAACATGTTAGACTCCCTTTTCAATCTTCATTGAGTGTAACATTTTCTCCTTTTGATATTATTCATGCGGATTTATGGATATCTCCCATTTCTAGCAAATAGAGTCACAATTATTTGGTGTTTTTGGATGATTTCTCTCATTTTCTTTGGGTTTATCCTCTAAAATATAAGTTCTAAGTTTACACAATTTTTCTTGAATTTGAAGCATATGTTAAAACCCAATTTGAGAAGACCATCAAAACGCTTCAATGTGATAACGACTGTGAGTTTGACAACATCCCCTTTCATAAATTTTATGCAAACCACAACATGGTGTTTCGATTCTCTTGCCCCCATACCTCACCTCAAAATGATAAAGCCGAAAGAATCCTGCGCACCATCAACAATAAGATCCGCACTATGCTCTTCCATGCTTCCATTCTCCCTTCATTTTGGGTTTATGCACTACACATGACAACTTACCTCCTTAATATATTACCAACACGAACTCTTCAAAATAAAATCCCAACTGAAATTCTCTTCCGTTGGATTTTCTCTTATGATAACCTTCGAATTTTAGTTGTCTATGCTACCGAAATCTCGCCTCCACGACCCCTTACAAATTAGCACCTAGGACTACTCGTTGCATTTTCTTAGGTTTCCCGTTGAACCATAGGGGTACTTATGCTACGATCTGTCCATAAATAAAATCCTAATCTCTAGCCATGTCACATTCGAGGAGACTGTTTTCCCATTTGCAAACGTCCAAAAATTTTAAGTCACTAATTACGACTTCCTTGATGATCCGGACATTTTTCCTCTCATAAGAAATGCAATACATAGTACTAGTATTCTGGCTCAAAATTCACCGCCCCTGTCAGTTGTCCCGTCACTGCCCCACAACCCGTAGGCCACCCCTCCCATCCCATCGACCACCCCCTACCCACTGTTCCAATCACGACCCCACTATTCTCGATAAAAAACCCACAGCCCCACTGCTTGAATCTCATGACGTCAGTCCCGCAGCCCCCGTCGACCACCCCCACCCCCGATAACCCCACTGCCCAGCATAACCCTACTGCCCTAAGTTCCCGT
Source organism: Anisodus acutangulus (assembly GCA_029783415.1). NCBI lineage: Eukaryota > Viridiplantae > Streptophyta > Magnoliopsida > Solanales > Solanaceae > Anisodus > Anisodus acutangulus. The sequence continues at coordinate 56,128,051 of CM056490.1, forward strand.
CACCTAAACGACCACTACCCCCAGTTCCTGTCACCCAACCAGTCCTGATCTCGACACATTGCATGGAAACCGTGCTTATCATGAGATTTTCAAATAAAAAGTCCATTTTAACCTATCCACTCAGACTATCTCACATATACCTAAAAACCTAAAATTAGCCAAGCTTGACCCAAATTGGAATGCGGCCATGCATGAGGAATTTGATGAGCTCACTACACAACGCACTTGGGATCTTGTCCCGAAACCAGAGGGGGTGAATGTGATTCATTGCATGTGGATTTATCATCACAAATTCAGAGATAGTTGTGAGCTTAAACGCCATAAGGAGAGACTTGTGGCAAATGGCACAGGGCAACAAGAGGGAGTTGATTGTGGTGAGACTTTCAGTCCAATGGTTAAACCAACCACCATTCACACTGTTTTGAGCAATGACATGGGAAAGAATTGGCCGATTCATTAGCTTGACGTGAAAAATGCGTTCTTACATGGGGATTTGAAAGAAGCCGTATACATATATCAACCACCTGGATTTGTGCATCCTTCGGCTCCTTAGTATGTATGTCGGCTTCAAAAGTCACTTTATGGCTTGAAACAAGCTCCCAGGGCTTGGTGTGACCGCTTTGCCACTTACATCTTGCAGATTGGGTTCATGTGCAGCAAAAGTGATAACTCACTTTTTCTTTTTCATCAAGGTAATGACACTGCATACCTGTTGCTTTATGTGGATGACATTTTCATGCCTGCCTTCTCAGATGTGCTGAAAAATGAGATCATTACCATGCTCAAATTCGAATTTTCCATGATAAACTTGGGTAACTTGAGTTATTTCTTGGGTATTTCTCTGACCAGATCTGAGAATGTAATGTTCCTGTGTTAGCGTAAGTATGCCGAATAGATTGTTTACATGGCTAAAATGGCAACCTGCAAGATCATGCCCACTCCAGTCGACTCAAAATCGAAGCTTAGTGCGGATGACGGAGATCTGGTGCTTGATCCTTCTCTTTATAGAAGTCTCGTCGGTGCGCTTTAGTATCTTACTTTCACTAGGACTGATATTGCCTACACTGTTCAGCAGGTGTGTCTATTCATGCATGCTCCCAGGGAGCCTCACTTCACAGCTCTTAAACGTATCATTTGGTACGTCAAGGGTACTCTTAACTATGAGTTACATCTTTATCCATATGTACTGACCAGACTGATATCATATACGAACGCCGATTGGGGCAGTTGTCCAGATACACGTCGATCTACTTTCGGCTATTGTGTATTTTTGGGTGATAACCTCATCTCGTGGTCTGCCAAACGACAAGCCACGCTTTCTCGTTCGAGTGCAGAAGCAGAATATAGAGGCGTTGCGAATATCGTTGTCGAGATTTGTTGGCTCCAAAACCTCATTCTAGAGCTCCATTGTCCCTTACGTAGGGCTTCTATTGTCTACTGTGATAACATATCTACTTGTCTCATAACCCTTCAGCATCAACAAACCAAACATATTGAGATGAATATTCATTTTATTCGTGAGAAAGTTGTCATGGGCCATGTTCGGGTGTTACATGTTCCTTCTTCATATTAGTACGCAAATATTTACTAAGGGACTTCCTCGATAGTTATTCCTCGACTTCAGATCCAGTCTGAGCGTCCGTCCTCCGTCCGCTCCGACTGCGGGGTGATAGATAATACGTAAATATTCTCCATATATTCTGTAATTATTATTTTAGTGTAATTATGTAAAGTAGATATTCTCATACGATTATGATTACAATTGTAAATACCTATATATATATATATATATATATATTAATGAGAAGAATCCAAATATGAAGAATTACAATATTCTACAGTTACCATGGGACCACATGATTTTCTTCTTCTTAAGTGGTTTGAAATATGACCTAATAAGGCATCAAATCAAAAGAATTAGCAGCAAAGCAAAGATTCTTGATGTTAGGTAGACCAAGATGATCAAATTGGAAAAGTTTTAGTCAATTAGAATCATTAAAACGTTGACCTAATTAGTGTTTTGTCCAACCAACCATGTTATATAATCCATTATATTTATATTCAGTTCCTTTCTATTTAATGAGATAATGGGGAGTTATACGGACAGGGACGTCTTTTGAGAAGGGAATCAAATGTTCTTACGTTTGTTTATGTTAAAAGAGTTTAACTTCTATGCGTATATGGTAAATTTTTTATAATATTAGTAAATTGTCTAAATGATAATTTCATGTACTGCTAATAATATGTTGAACTAGTTTAGGTTTCTCGGACATTTTAAAATTATCGTAGGTTGTATGCCAGGTCCTTAAAAAAGTGTATTTTTTTTAGTATCCAACATGAATACTTCCACATGCGAATTCAGAAAATAAATTTTATGAGTTCAAACTTTTAGATTCTATATTTTTGAAGTTAAGGATTCATATATATTATTCATGAGTGTTTACCTGTAAAATGGTACAATTGAATTTGTATATGTAGTCAAAGATACGTGGATCTCTAATGACACGTCAGATATAAATTCTAGATGAATTATACTGAAAACAAGTGTTAACAAGACAAAGTAAGTAATAATTAGCTTGAGCCTTGTGTCCGCTTCTGAGCAAAGTGACGATAACTTGTATGAAAACACAAAAATCAAGAGAATATCAGTAAGTCTTTTGTAATAACTAGAATCTGATGTGTTACAATGGAATAATATGCCCTATTTATATATGAGCTTCTCGGATATACAACCCACGAAATATGCTCTCATTAATATAAGAGAATGAATGTTGTAATAATTGGACAATCAATATCTCAATAAATGTCATTAAAGCACCATTGGAAATCTTACGACCAGTTTTTATAATGGTCGTCCATTACAACTCAAACGACTCTTAGTTTTTTTCATTACCGGTACCGGCCATGTTTGTGGCGTTCCCGGTATCACACGTACCTAGTTAGCAGTACTGTAAGCTGACATGGTCATGACTAGGCATCAGGCTCCACGTGTCACATTATAATTTGTACAACTGTTTTATACGAATTTTACTCTATATAGATAGTCTATGCACTTTTCGGTAGTGACTCTTGTGCAATCGGGAAGTGGATTTGAGCTACAGACTTTCTCATACTTTGGCGGGAACTTTTAAGAGTAATAATTGCAAGTCATTTCATCACATCCATTCAATGCTTCTGAAATGGTGGAACTGTCCAATCGTCTGAGCGTCACGAACTATGATAGTGATGATACATGTCTTTTCATTTCCAGATGTTAAATTATTTAACCATAAATAGGAGGCCGAATCTTTTACAAAAGGCAAACACAAATTTTGCTAGACTTCCTAAAAACTTTGCTTTCTTTCCTTGTCAAAAACCTTCTTCAACAATGTCTTCTACCAAGTCTTTCTCTTCTCACTCATCTGAGGGCAATTACAACCCTCCAAGCTGCCATGGGAATGAACATATTTTGTCTACAACTAAGATGATTGACTTGCACTCCACTGCTGCTGAAATCCTATCTTAGGGTTTTGACCTCTCTGGAGATCTCCGTGTTCAAAATAACTACGAACACGTCGAGAATTTTGAATACAAAATAACGGCCAAGATTCTTCCTGCCGTTATAAAGGATTGTGGATTTTCCCTTGATATCGTTATCAGAACAGTCGACCTTTTCGGTCGAATTCATTATCATGTTGAAGGGTTTTCCATGACATATACTTATCCATTCACCATCGGTTTCAAACTCCCTATCCCAAAGATTATTGAGGATTTTTTCCGTTGGTATAGGGTTTGCTTAGGCCAAGTTGCTCTGCAGATTTGAAGACTAGTTTACTGCATTCAGATGTTAGCCAATGTTATCGATGCTCCATTCACTATTTACCACCTCCTCCTCCTATATTACCCTAGGGTTTTATGAGGTGGAATTATCCATCTGTACCCCCGAGAAATCCACAACCTTATTAATGTAGAGGATAACCATGACCAGGGTTGGTTGACCCGCTTTATTCTAATCAAGATCGACCAAATTCATCAACCTTATTCGGATCCTTTCCCGGAAGAGTGGAATTCTTCCCGTGAGTATCTTCTTCTTTTTAAAAAAAAACTTATTTTCTTGGCTTTCCAAATAAAGGAAAACCTCTTCCAACTTTTCAGCTGTTTTAGTTGAGCCACAACTAATTCAATGAATTTTTGAGTGGGTGGTAAGCTTTCTTTGAGCCTCTCCCAACATCACTAGGTCATGGAAGAGTATTATTTCCGCATGATGAAAGGGGAAATATCACGGTCTCTCCGGAACTCCTTGTCAACAGATTTTCTCCATTCGCAGGGTTCTCGGTATGAAAGTCCTAGGCCCAAAAAGTGCCATCTCGAACAGTTGCTTTGTTGAACATTAAATTTGCTTCTAGCGATCGGAAATGAAAATCTTGAGATGAGGCTCCTGAGCCCCCGGTGGGACCATTCTAAGCATAACTCAATCCCTACTTTCGTAATTGAGGTTGGGACATCTGCTTTTTTCCCTCAGAAATCTCCCCATGCTTCTCTCGAGGCTTCTATCGCGCATCTTGCAGACTTGTTTCTACATGTAGAATATTCCTTCATCTCCTTTCATTTTCCACAAGCTTGCTCTTATTTATTGATCGCAATCCTTTCATTCAAGGTCACACCTCTACTCTCTCTACTACGGATTTGGCTAAGGCAATTGGTCATTCTGTTGAAGAAAAAAAGTTGAAGGATGAAATCCAACACCTCAGGGCAGTAGTCGAAGTCTTACGTATTGATATTAAGGATTCAAGCTCTCTCCAAGCCTCACTCCGGTTGTGCTTGCAAGATGCAATTGACTCTCTGAAGGGCCGAGAGAATTCTCTTCAAGTCTTGACCATTTCTTACCCGGCCCTTCAAGGACGAACGACCCAGCTTGCTTCCGACTTAGCTGATGCCCAGGGAAAAGTCCATAATTTTGAGCATATCATCACCGAACTCCAAGCCAAGTGCCAAATGTGGAAACTCCGAAGAGACTTGACCGTTTTGAAGAGTCGAGTGGATGCTCTTAAGGAAGCAAGCGAATTAGGTTTTGATATTTCTTCAAAAATCTTGGATGCAGAAATAGACCCTACTGATACCGAGTTGTCCTTGGAAGCCCTTTATGGAGACAGAGAGGATTCAGACATGGAAGTTGATGGAAGTTTGGTGAGGTTGATGAACCTCCCCCCCCCCAAACTGATCTTTTTAGATCTCTTGTTTTATTGGCAACACTTGAAACACCCCCGGTGGACCATGGAGTGGGCAGGCCATAACCTTTCGCGTATGTTTTATTTTAGTCTTTTTTTTGTTTTTTGTTATCGTGTCATGTTTGGGCTCAGTTAATATCTTTTGTATCCGGATTGGTTCCAGTCCGAAAAAATATGAATGAATCTTTTTTCTTTGAAATTCTGTGCTGAATTTTCATTCTTTATTTATCTTCATAAGAAAGCATTAGTTTCAAACTTTATTACTTTGTTTTATGAACCTGAACCTAGTTTTGAAGTTAATTTTATCAGAACAGGTCAAGCCTTGAAATTTTACAAACTTTCTGATAACCTTAACTAAGTTCCAAAGATGTGTTTTTCTTTTCATCTTTAACTGAGACTTCTCATGGCCTCCGAAGTTAGTTCCGGAATAACTTGCTTACGAACAACTTAAAATCCTGATACTTCTTGTATTTGGAGCCTTAACTTCTTTGTTAAGGTTTTAATAAGAGAGGGCCCTTATTTTTAATGGTGTTGTATAAAAGAATGTGTCATGTTCATTATGGCACAAAATTTTCGATATGCTTAATATAACAACATACGTTTTATGCTCATGATGACAAAGATTTATTAATCATAAAAGGAAATTTTTATTGATTTTTTGACTTATAAATATGAAGACAATTGCAAGAATATTTCAGCTACCATTTAGTGTGGTCAGTCCGATTACATATACATTAAATATTCGGGTAGTTCCCAGTATCAGAGCTTTCCTTAGGAGCATTAAAATTTCAAAATTTTCTTCACTCAATTCTGGGTGTATATGTCTCCCTAGTATCTGTATATGAGAGTTTATGTTGTGAAGACTCGGATATTGGATAGTTATCTTCGGTAGTAAGATCAATAACATGATTATATTGTGATGCTGCCTCATTAAAAACCTTTCCGGAAAAATCCAATTGGGATAAAAATCGATCGAAGGGAAAATGAATGAAGTGCATGCCTGGACCTACTACACGTTAATGACTTACATTCCAATACTAGGAAGTATATTTTCTTGTTGGTCTGCTAGCTGATAAGCTCCTTTACCGGCAAGGCGAATAATCGTATATGGTCCTTCCAGTTGGCTCCTAACTTTCTTATGCTTCCGGGTACTCTGAGTGACTCTCCGGAGCACCAAGTCCCCGAGTTTGAAGTATCAGAGATTTGTGCACCGGTTGTAGTAATGCTATATTCTCTGCTTTTGGGCTACCATCTGGATGTATGCTAAATTTCGACGTTCCTCAAGCAAATCCAGGTGTAAGGACATTGATTTTGCATTTGATTCCTCCTCAGCCTGGAGGTATCTCAAGCTAGGAGTCCCGACTTCTACCGGGATCAAGGCCTCTACACATAGATCAGGGAAAAAAGAGTTTCTTCGATACTCATTTTTTCCATGGTTTGATACACCCGTAAAATCTCTGGTTGTTTGGACGACCAGTTTCCTTTTGCTTTCTCCAATTTCTTCTTTAGATTCTGGATTATAGTATTGTTTGCTGACTATGCTTGTCCATTTACACTGGAATGATAGGGAGTAGAGGTGATCCGCTTGATATTCAATTCATCAATAAACCCCGTGACCTTGGCTCCGATGGAATTCCAACCATTGTTACAAGCTATCTCTTCAGGGATGCAAAAAGTATAAATAATATGTTGCCAAATGAAGTCCTTTACCTATTTCTCATGTATCTTTACGTAAGCTACAACTTCAACCCAATTAAAAAAATAATCAGTCATAAAAATAATTTGACATTCATGTCCTGGTACCACTGGTAAGTGTCTGACAATGTCCATCCCCCACTTCATGAACGACCACGGGGATACTACCGGATGAAGTTCTTCTCCCGATCGGTGTAACAATTACGCATGGCGTTGATACTTATCACATTTCTTCACAAATATTTTTGTGTCTTCTTCTATCCTGGGCCAACAATAATCAGCCCTCATGATCTTCTCATTAGGGATTCTGTGCATGAATAATTTCCACAAATGTCTTCATGAACTTTCCTCATCACGTAATCTGCTTTATCTTGGCCTATACACTAGGCTAGAGGACCATAAAATACCTCCAGTAAAGCTTTCTATCTATAATACAATACCGAGCAGTTTTAGTCCTAAGAGCTCTGGATGCTTTCGGGTCCTTTGGGAGCTTTTCGTTCACGAGATTCCAAGAATTCATTTCTCCAGTCCCAAGTTAGGCTGGTTGAATTTATTTTATCAAATATGATAGGATCTAACACCGAATGCAACAACTGAACAACCGACTCAATTTTAGAACCCTCGGCCTCCGTGCTGGAGCCTAAGTTTGAGAGTGCATTCGCCTCTATACTTTCCTCCCGGAGTATATGTACCACCGTCCATTCTTGGAAACGAGAGAAAATCTTCAAAGCTTTTTCAAGGTATCTTGACATACACTCCTCTTTATCCTCGAACACTCCATGAATTTGGTTTACTACCAACGGTGAGTCACACTCGACTTTAATAGTTTGCGAGCCTAATTCTTGGGCTAGTTCCAATCCTGCAACCAAAACCTCAAACTCTGCTTCATTATTAGTCAACGGAGTGCTACATATTGTTTGCCATAAAATTTCACCAGTGGGAGTTCGTAATACAACTCCTAGACCGGTCTCTTGACGTTGGAGGCACCATCTGTATAAAGTGTGCAAATCCCGGGAGGCAATCCCTGAGACTAGGATAACCTCCTTTTCCACCAGCGGGGTTACTCCCTGACTGAAATCGATCACAAAGTCTGTAAGGACTTGCGATTTTATTACAGTTCGGGACCTATATTTAATGTCAAGTTAACTTAATTCTACCGCCCATTTAGCTAAGCGCCCAAAATGTTCGGGCTTATGCAACACATTTTTTAAAGTAAATATTGTTACTACAACAATTGTGTGGCACTGCAAATATGGCCGAAGCTTTCATGACGACATTACTAAGGCAAAAGTCAATCTTTCAAGTAATGGCTATCGAGTCTCGGCCCTGACATCACTCTACTTACATAATGGACAGAAAATAGTGTACCTTTTTTCTCCCGTACTAGCACTGCACTTACCACAACCTCTGAGACTGCCAAGTATATAAGTAGTTGTTCCCCGTCTTTCGGTTTTGACGTGAGCGGAGGACTGGATATGTAAGTTTTCAGGTTCCTTAAGACTTGCTAGCACTCGAGTGTCCAAATAAAATCGTTCTACTTCAGAAGTGAGAAGAACCTATGACATTTTTCTGAGGATCGGGATATAAATCTGCTTAAGGCCGCCACATGCCTGGTCAGTCGCTGCACTACTTTAACATCTTCCAGTGTGTCTGGTATGTCTTCGATAGCCTTTATTTTATCAGGATTTATCTCGATCCCCCTCTGGGAAACCAAGAAACCTAAAAATTTACTGGAGCTGACCCCGAAAGCATACTTCTCAGGGTTTGGCTTCATATTATACTTCCTCAGTACCTAAAGGTTTCCTGCAAATGACTTAAATGGTCTTCTACACGAAGACTCTTAACAAGCATATGATCTATATATACTTCCATTGTCTCACCAATCTGTTTTTCAAATATTTTATTTACTAACCTTTGATATGTGGCCCCAATATTTTTTAGTAAAAAAGGCACAACGTTATAACAATAAGTTTCAAAAATAGTTAAAAAAGATATTCTCTTGGTCTTCTGTGTGCATTCTTATTTGGTTATATTCAGAATACGCATCAAGAAAACTTATTATCTCGTGCCCGACCGTAGCATCTATAATCTGATCTATATTTGGTAGCGGGAATGAGTTTTTAGGACATGCTTTATTTAAATCTTTGTAATCAATTCACATTCTAATTTTTTTTCCTTTTTGGGTACTACAACTACCTTTTCTAACCAGTCCGGGTATTTTACTTCCCAGATTGATCCTATATTGAGTAGTCTAGCTACCTCTTCTTTAACAAATCTATTGCGGAGTTCGGCTATCGACCACGTTTTCTGCCGTACCAGAGGAAAATTAAGATCCAGGCCCAACTTATGAGTTGTGACTTCTGAAGGAATGCTTGTCATATCTTCATGAGTCCATGCAAAGTAATCAATGTTAGATATAAGCTATTTAAGAATTAAATCCCTGAGCTCTGGGGTTAATTCAGTGACTAGGTATACCTTTCTATCTGGAGTTTTTGAATGTAGTGCAATCTGCTCCAATCCACTATAGTGGACTTGGTGGCATCTGAGTTATCCGGTACCTGAAAGTATTTGGGTACTTGGTACCGGTCTGAAAACTCCTCCTCCGGATAGGCTGTTACTGATTCTACCGGTAGAATCTGGAAAAACTCCTCTGGTACCGGCTCTGCTTCCTGTAATTACTATTTGGGGTCTGCTGCCACCTCTGGTTCCTCTATGGCGAACATTTCCATGGAAGCAGGTTGTTCACCTCGAATTTGCTGAATTCCCTTTGGCTTAGGAAATTTCACCAACAGATGTAATGTTAATGGGACCACCTTTGTATCATATATTCACGACCTTCTAAATATCGCATCATACCTCATATCCCCATCGAGGATATAAATCTTTGTCAACTTAACAACTCTCATCGAGTCTACCGGTAGATCCACTTCCCCTTTTGTGGTCTCACTTGACATGTTGAAACCCGAAAGGATTCTGACAGCCGGAACTATTTTGTCTGCCATATTCATTTCTTCTATCACCTTCAACATGATTATATTAACTAAGCTTTCAGGATCAATTAGAACTTTTTTCACTTGGAAGCAGTCGATATGCATCGTGACCACCCGTCCATCATTGTGAGGATTGTCTTCTTCAGTGAACGTGATAGTATGTTTGTCATGTATCTCCCAGAAACGTTTTTCCCGAGTTACAGAAATTTTCATCTTCTTAGCCACCGTGAAAGATGTGGCGGCAATAATTGATCCACCATAGATCATGTTTATAACATGAAGTGGTGCAACCGGATTTGGCTTACCTTCTGCGGGTAGTCCCCGCTCATAGTTGTTTCGAGCTCTTTTGCTCAAATATTTTTGGAGGTGGCCCCTGCTTAGCGTTCCTGCCATCTCTTCTCGTAGATGTCTACAATCTGCAGTTTTATACTTGTGAGTGTCATGGAAATCGCACTAGATGAACTGATCTCTTTTACTAGGATCAGACTATAATGGTTTTAGTGGTCGAGATAACGGATGAGTTCTTAACACTGCCACAATTTTCTCTTCATCAATATTGAAGTTGTACTCGGATAATTTTGGATATTTGGTACCCTTAGATGTGTTACCTTTCTCAGAATTCACCAATCCTTGATTGTTTCATCCGGAACCTCCCTTGTTATTTGATTTTTCAAAGGAGCGGAAACCCTGTCCATCTCCTTATTTCCGCTGGGAGGATAAGTTTGATACCGATTCTTTGAGAAATTTCCTTTCTCTGACTTTGTGAAGATACTCCCGGCTTTAGACCCAAACATATCATCCTTAATTCGGATCTTGGATTCATATCAGTTGTGCAAGTCTTTTCAAGTTGTAGCCTGGAATTCCAAGAGATGTTTCTTGAGTTTTTGTGAAACATCTGAACTCAAAAGGTTCAAATCCTTTGTGAAAGATTCTGCAGCCCCTTCATTCGGGACTGTGGGTAATAACATCCCTTCCTTCTAGAACCGTGTAACGAAGTCTCTGAGGAGCTCTATTTCTCCTTGTGTAATGCATAAGATATCTGCCTTGCGTGTCTTCACCTTCTGAGCCCCCGTATGAGCCTTTATGAACATGTAGGCGAGCTGGGCGAACAAACCAATCGAATCCTCAGAGAGTTGTGAATACCATATTAGAGCTCCCTTAACAAGTGTTTCAGCGAACTTTTTGATCAGAATCGATTCTATTTCATGTTCTCTTAGATTGTTTTCTTTCACGGCCGTAGTATATGCCATGATATGCTCATGTGGATCAGTAGTTCCATCATACTTGGCCACAAAAGGCATTTTAAACCTTTTGGGGATTAATTCAGGCGCAACCTCTGGCTTATACGCCAACTGAATATACTTCTTTACAACCAGACTGTCAACTACGGGAGGTCCCCCGGTATTTGACTAAACTGACGCTGGAACTCCTGACAATTTTTTCCTCTTTCTCTGCATTGGTATCGACTTTTCTAGTTATGTCTTTCATGAACTTTAGAACCTTCTCCTGGAATGAATTTTCAGGGGCTTAGTTTTCTGAACAATTATTTGCAGATCTGTCTTGATCATTACCGGATCTGCCTTGATCATCACCAGTTTCTCTATGTGCATTTGACTGAGGCATCGATTCTCCTGTTGGAGTATTGCTAGCGTTTTTGGACATTAACTCCTCTTGAAACCACTTCAGACGCTCCAACTCCTCGCTCATTGCGACGTTCTGCGCCCGAAGATTTTGTATGATTTCTTTAGGTGTTTCATCAGTGGGAACATCCCCATGTTGAGTCTGGCCGTCTTTGGAAGTGACTCCGTTTGTATGCATCGGGTCCCTGGGTGTCGTGGTTCCTTTTGGAAAACCATTTGGCCAAGATTGCTAGTGTTGTCCGCGACGTTACGACTGCCTTCTCCTTGTCCCGTCATCTATCTAATCTGAACAAACAATAAGACTTAAAGAAAAAATTAGATTAGTCGAGGGGTCACTTGTGACACCACAATTGTCCAGGCCCCGCGGTGGACGCCAAAATGTTTACCCATAAAATGGTACATTTGAATTTGTATACGTGGTCAAGGACACGAAGATCTCAAGTGGCATGTTAGATATGAATTCTAGATGATAGCATAGTAGGACTTCTTTCACTCTATTGCATGAAACATTTCCCAATTGAATTGGCAGGAATAGAGGAGGCACAAGCCTGCCATTAGAAGAAACCAAAGGCAATTAGTTTATATGGAGAAAACTAAAAAATCCATAGTTTCCTGATAAAGACCCTATTTCGCACCTTCTAATCTTACATAATAATAAAGAAAACTAGCTCTTTATTTGTTTATCTCGCCCTTCTTTCTTTTCTTCGATTTTAGATGGTAAAAAAGAGAATTGAATTATACTGAAAATAAGTATTAACAAGACAAAGTAAGTAATGATTAGCCTGAGTCTTGTGTCAGCTTCTGAGCAAAGTGGCTATAACTTGTATGAAAGCACCGAAATCAAGAGAATATCAGTAAGTCTTTTGTAATAACTACAATTTGATGTGTTACAATGAAATAATATGCCCTATTTATACATGAGCTTCTCGGGTACACATCCCATGAAATATGCTCTCATTAATACAGGAGAATGAATATTGTAATAATTGGACAATCAATATCTCAATAAATGTTATTAAAGTGTCATTGGAAGTCGTACGACCAGTTTTGTAACGGTCGTCCGTTACAACTCAAACGGCTCTCAGCCTTCTTCATTGCCGGTACCGGCCATGCTTGTGGCGTTTCCGGTAACACGCGTACCTAGTTAGCAGTACCATAAGCTGACATGGTCATGACTCAATATCAGACTCCACGTGTCACATTATAATTCGTACAACTATTTTATACGAATTTTGCCCTATATAATGAGTACTATTTTTCATGATTCTTTACACGTGACTTTATACTCCGCATAAAAAAAAACTTTATACCCCGCATAAAAAGTTGTGGGTTCAGATGAACCCCAATGTTAATACTCTACATCCGCTTGCGCCAATATTTCCAGAGGATCAGAGCAATATCAAAACTAATTACATAAAAAATATAATAGACAACCTACAAGGTAAAATTAAATTACATTGTTAGTTTGTAAAAAATCTTCAAATTAACAACGTCTATAAGTTAAAAATCCTATTATAAAATACTGGTAACAACCGGACCATTTTTTTTTTTACATGATACTGAAAATTGTTTCAAATTTTCATAGTCGTATATATTTTCAAACAGATCAACTTCAGATAAATTTAGATTTCTTATGACGCGTTATACGTAAAATCTAACATATAATAAGACCACCCAATTTGAATATATAAGATCGAATTTATTGCTATATTCTTTGTTGACATGTCGTTTCTTATAGCACTTAACTTATATATATAATTTCTTTTACTTAAAAGTGTATTTTAAGATGTTACAACAGGTTATTTACACTATTTTCAGGTTATCATATTATACTTGTTACGAATAGCGGTATGTTATTGTAAATAACTTTACCCGAGATGAAATAATAGAAATATGCAATTGGTGAAAGTTAAATTCACATATAACATTAGGCATTCCTGCATGATCTGATAGGTTCGGTACAGTACTGTTACATTGAGAAAATACAGAATTACATAGAATTTCTATATGGTTGTACCTAAAAGAACGACACGAAATCAAAAGAATTAATTAAGCACCCAATTTTGGCAAAATATGTAATAAAATTGCAAAAAAGAATTTGGAATATATGAGACTGGCATTTGACGTGTCCAATTTTTGTTACTGTACATGTCAAAGAGGTAGCACTTTTGAAGACATCTTTACAGTGCAAAATTATGTTATTTCCCACCTTTGTCCGTTTTATCGTTGACATCATTAGATATTGTTTACTCTTTTTACTGTTGACACGTATTGCAACTCCTTACTTCTCCTCTTTCTAACTTTTTGGGGACGTATGTTTTTTCTTTGAACAAAATTCCCAAGGTTAGTATTATATGATAGTCTGAAATAAATAATTTCTTAATTATTTTTATTAATGAAGATATATTTATATATAATATATAATTTTTAATTATGTAAAATTCTATTCCTACTATAAGAAAGTTTTATTTCTATTATAATAATAAATCATAATTACACTTGTATAAGAATTCTTCAATTATGGTAAATTTATATTAAAACTTGAACTTGGATACATGTGTATACTCCTTCTGTCACACCCCCGCAGTCATAGCAGACGGTTGTCGTATGCTGAGACTGTCCCTAAAATCTTTAAATAGAATCGAGGGAAGACCCTTAGTAAAAATGTCAGCAATTTGGTACATGGAAGGGACATGCAAGATGCGTACTTGTCCACGAGCTACCTTTTCGCGAACAAAGTGAATATCCATCTCGATATGCTTAGTGTGTCGATGTTGGACCGAATTTCCAGAAAGATAGACTGCACTAACATTATCACAATAGACCAAGATAGCTTTCTGAATAGGAAAGTAAAGTTCTAATAGAAGATTATGCAGCCAACATGATTCAGACACCACATTGGCTACCCCTCGATACTAGGCCTCTGCACTGGATCGCGATAATGTAGCATGTCGTTTTGTAGACCAAGAAACCAAGTTATCACCCAGAAACATACAATAACTAGAGGTCCAGCGTCTGGTAACAGGACAACCACCACAATCAGCATCTGTATAAGACACGAGAGTAGAAACGACAGACGGATATAAATACAATTCATAATCAAGTGTGCCCTGTATGTATCGTTTAATGCGTTTGAGCGCATGCATGTGCTAATCCGTGGATCATGCATAAACAAACACACTTGCTGCACTGCATAAGTAATATCAGGTCTCGTGAAAGTCAGATACTGAAGTGCTCATACAAGACTGCGATAGTAGTAAGACCATACATGAAAATATTGGTGTAAAATAATTTTTTTGGTATAATGATTTGGTATTCGTTATTCACTTGCATGACTAATTTAGATGTACTTCGGGTAAGACATTCTTTTGTTATCTCTTTTAGGGTGGCGATTCATTCTGGTCTTATCGGAAAATCACCTTCCTTATAGGTAGAAGAGAGACTTGGAATTCTTAACTAAAGAGAACTTCCTTACCGGGCCGGGGAAGGCGCTCCTGACCAGAGTGTTTCTCCTCTCGGGGAATCCGAAACATTTGATTAAAGTGGAGGGATTAATTAATTCCCACCAGACCACATTTGGTATATATTCGGTTACACTAACCTGATTAATCTAAATTTGTGTAGAGTAGAGTCCTTTGAAGGGGGAATCACTCCTTGTCATAGAATTTCTCCATTTTCAGGGTTCAAACATAAGACCTCTAGTTACGGGTAAAGAGATCACATCTTTCCATCCCTGCCTCTTGATGGTGTGTGAAAGAAAATTCACATATAAAACAAATGTATCCTACAAATTATATAGACAATTTATTTTCTACTTCAACATTAATTTATTTGCAGGTAGTATCATTGTCAAGGAAGACACGTTTGAATGTGGACTCTAAATAAGGACACTATGAATTTCCATGATCATGCTATTTTTCGTACAAAGTTTGAACAATCATATCTCAATGGAATAATTAAGCACAAGGGGTCAAGTATATAAGGATATGGAGATAAATCATGTTATCTTCACAAAGCCTTTTATGAATAAATTAGAAATGCCCTTTTCTCTTGGCAATGTTGAAGAAGGTGGTGATCAAAACTTTGACTTGAGCTTGAAGCTTTAGAGAATAATCCTACAAGTTTTATTAGTCTTTTTCCTTTATTAGCATCTTAGATGTTGCAGAGTTTACGTAACTTATTAGGTAGAGTTTTGTATAACTTATGCCTAAAAGGCATAATTTGTATAACACTCTAAAGACAGAGTTTTACGCTCAAATTATGCCTTAAGGCATACATTATTCAACATACTATGTATAATAAGGCATACTTTTGATAAACGTTCCAAACTTTATTTTAAAACTATGCCTGATGTATCAACTGAAGTTAAACTAATTAAATTCAAATATAAACAATATATTGATCAATCCTACTCCATAAGCACCGCATAATATCAAAAGCAACGTATTAACTATTCGTAATCAAAATCAAATAGAATTTTGTTTTCAACTGAACTTATAAACTGATCGATTCTATGTTTTGTTGAGTCAAACTTATGAGCTGCGAAATCGAATTTGAACTCAAACTTAGCGAAATCGAAATTGATCATATAAAGTATAAACTGATTCTAAAAGTGAATTAAAATCTATGATTTGAAGAATCTTCTACACTTATTTCGATGTTGTTGCAGCAAAAAACGAGTATAAAACGCCGACGTGAGTGTTTTTGCTGTGGAATCGCCGGAGAAAATTAGAGAGATCTGCGATTTGGTTTTGGGGTTCATTGGATTAGGTTTCGGCTTTTATATGTTTCGGTGAGGGGTAAAATCGTCCTTCTATTATTCAGCAATAACGCTGAAGGACAATATTTAAAGACTTCTTTTTTAGGGATAAAAATTAATGACCAGCGCGTTTAATGGGCATTCGTGCCGATTTCCCCAAAGAGAATGCACATTGATGCCTTTTTAAGTTCGTCATAAGCACCTTAATTAATGTTATTTCATACAGACTCCTTTTCTAGTAATTAGTTGTGCAACACGTGCATTGCACGTGTATGTCGGTCATTCGGTTTATAATTTTTGAAAAATAATATTAATATTATTAAAATAAAGACTTAAGAAATGATTATGCATGAAAAAATGAAGTATATTTTTTTATGAATGATCTGGATCGTCGTACGGTGATGATAAAAACTTGGACCTAAAATTGAAGCTTTAGAATAGTACTAAAAGTATTATTAGTCTTTTCCTTTATTAAAATAAAATAAATTATTTTTCTTTTTTTGTATCCTAGATGTTCTTTTTGCAATGACCCCACCCGACGCCAAACCTCCTTTTATTTTATTTTATTTGTCTCTTTAATTTTGGTTTTCATAAAGTTTAATCTTAAAAAAGTTGTTTTTGATACTCTTTCTCAACGATGTTCAAGTGAAATAATGTTGAAATTAGAACTTCACGCTGATTGGTCATAGCTTGAAACAATAATTACGTTACCCAAGTTTTAATTTTAAGTAAAATACAAGGCCTTAATCTGAACCCTGATTGTACGTGGACAAGTGAGGTTCAATGAACTATTGACTTGTGATTAATTAAATAGAATGTCGTCTTAAATAAATACCAACTTCTACGACACGTGCGTCGCACGCATACGACGAGTCATGCACTTAGTATTTTAGTAAACTTGGCCCCTGTGTTCATTGTGTGTGTTCCCAGGAATGACAAGATTATGACAATCTAACATTAATTAATTTCACAAGATTTCCCCTCCTGTTTTACAGATATAAATACATCCACTATCTTTACCATTTCCCCACAATTATTTTACAATTAGTTCTAGTAAGTGAATTAGCATTTATTGTGTGATCTCTATATCAAATCAGCTAAGCTAAAATAGAAAACATATCATGGTGGCTTATACCAATGCAATTGCATGTCAAATTTGTGGCCAAATATTTCCTCATGTTGTGCCACTTATTTATCATTTTGATCAGGTCTATGGAAGAGAAGGTTATACTCTAGCAATACAACGAAATGGTAAGACCATACATGAAAATAATGGTGTAAAATATTTTTTTTGGTATAATGATTTGGTATTCGTTATTCACTTGCATGAATAATATAGATGTACTTCGGGTAGGACATTCTTTTGTTATCTCTTTTAGGGTGGCGATTCATTCTGGTCTTATCGGAAAATCACCTTCCTTATAGGAAGAAGAGAGACTTGGAATTCTTAACTTAAGAGAACTTCCTTACCGGGCCAGGGAAGGCGCTCCTGACCAGAGTGTTTCTCCTCTCGGGGAATCCGAAACATTTGATTAAAGTGGAGGGATTAATTAATTCCCACCGGACCACATTTTGGTATATATTCGGTTACACTAACCTGATTAATCTAAATTTGTGTAGAGTAGAGTCCTTTGAAGGGGGAATCACTCCTTGTCATAGAATTTCTCCATTTTCAGGGTTCAAACATAAGACCTCTAGTTACGGGTAAAGAGATCACATCTTTCCATCCCTGCCTCTTGATGGTGTGTGAAAGAAAATTCACATATAACACAAATGTATCCTACAAATTATATAGACAATTTATTTTCTACTTCAACATTAATTTATTTGCAGGTAGTATCATTGTCAAGGAAGACACGTTTGAATGTGGACTCTAAATAAGGACACTATGAATTTCCATGATCATGCTATTTTTCGTGCAAAGTTTGAACAATCATATCTCAATGGAATAATTAAGCACAAGGGGTCAAGTATATAAGGATATGGAGATAAATCATGTTAACTTCACAAAGCCTTTTATGAATAAATTAGAAATGCCCTTTTCTCTTGGCAATGTTGAAGAAGGTGGTGATCAAAACTTTGACTTGAGCTTGAAGCTTTAGAGAATAATCCTACAAGTTTTATTAGTCTTTTTCCTTTATTAGTATCTTAGATGTTTAACTTATGCCTAAAAGGCATAATTTGTAAAACACTCTAAAGACAGAGTTTTACTCTCAAATTATGCCTTAAGGCATACATTATCCAACACACTATGTATAATAAGGCATACTTTTGATAAACGTTCCAAACTTTATTTTAAAACTATGCACGATGTATCAACTGAAGTTAAACTAATTAAATTCAAATATAAACAATATATTTGATCAATCCTACTCCATAAGCACCGCATAATATCAAAAGCAACGTATTAACTATTCGTAATCAAAATCAAACAGAATTTTGTTTTCATTGAACTTATAAAGCGATCGATTCTATGTTTTGTTGAGTCAAACTTATGAGTCATAAATCAATTTGAACTCAAACTTAGCGAAATCGAAATTGATCTTATAAAGTATAAACTGATTCTAAAAGTGAATTAAAATCTATGATTTGAAGAATCTTCTACACTTATTCGATGTTGTTGCAAAGAAAAACGAGTATAAAACGCCGACGTGAGTGTTTTTTGTGGAATCGCCGGAGAAAATTAGAGAGATCTGCGATTTGGTTTTGGGGTTCATTGGATTAGGTTTCGGCTTTTATATGTTTCGGTGAGGGGTAAAATCGTCCTTCTATTATTCAGCAATAACGCTGAAGGACAATATTTAAAGACTTCTTTTTTAGGGATAAAAATTAATGACCAGCGCGTTTAATGGGCATTCGTGCCGATTTCCCCAAAGAGAATGCACATTGATGCCTTTTTAAGTTCGTCATAAGCACCTTAATTAATGTTATTTCATACAGACTCCTTTTCTAGTAATTAGTTGTGCAACACGTGCATTGCACGTGTATGTCGGTCATTCGGTTTATAATTTTTGAAAAATAATATTAATATTATTAAAATAAAGACTTAAGAAATGATTATGCATGAAAAAATGAAGTATATTTTTTTATGAATGATCTGGATCGTCGTACGGTGATGATAAAAACTTGGACCTAAAATTGAAGCTTTAGAATAGTACTAAAAGTATTATTAGTCTTTTCCTTTATTAAAATAAAATAAATTATTTTTCTTTATTTGTATCCCAGATGTTCTTTTTGCAATGACCCCACCCGACGCCAAACCTCTTTTTATTTTATTTTATTTATCTCTTTAATTTTGGTTTTCATAAAGTTTAATCTTAAAAAGGTTGTTTTTGATACTCTTTCTCAACGATGTTCAAGTGAAATAATGTTGAAATTAGAACTTCACGTTGATTGGTCATAGCTTGAAACAATAATTACGTGACCCAAATTTTAATTTTAAGTAAAATACAAGGCCTTAATCTGAACCCTGATTGTACGTGGACAAGTGAGGTTCAATGAACTATTGACTTGTGATTAATTAAATAGAATGTCGTCTTAAATAAATACCAACTTCTACGACACGTGCATGTGACGATCTGACGAGTCATGCACTTAGTATTTTAGTAAACTTGGCCCCTGTGTTCATTGTGTGTGTTCCCAGGAATGACAAGATTATGACAATCTAACATTAATTAATTTCACAAGATTTCCCCTCCTGTTTTACAGATATAAATACATCCACTATCTTTACCATTTCCCCACAATTATTTTACAATTAGTTCTAGTAAGTGAATTAGCATTTATTGTGTGATCTCTATATCAAATCAGCTAAGCTAAAATAGAAAACATATCATGGTGGCTTATACCAATGCAATTGCATGTCAAATTTGTGGCCAAATATTTCCTCATGTTGTGCCACTTATTTATCATTTTGATCAGGTCTATGGAAGAGAAGGTTATACTCTAGCAATGCAACGAAATGGTAAGACCATACATGAAAATATTGGTGTAAAATATTTTTTTTGGTATAATGATTTGGTATTCGTTATTCACTTGCATGAATAATTTAGATGTACTTCGGGTAGGACATTCTTTTGTTATCACTTTTAGGTTGGCGATTCATTCTGGTCTTATCGGAAAATCACCTTCCTTATAGGAAGAAGAGAGACTTGGAATTCTTAACTTAAGAGTACTTCCTTACCGGGCCAGGGAAGGCGCTCCTGACCAGAGTGTTTCTCCTCTCGGGGAATCCGAAACATTTGATTAAAGTGGAGGGATTACTTAATTCCCACCATACCACATTTGGTATATATTCGGTTACACTAACCTGATTAATCTAAATTTGTGTCGAGTAGAGTCCTTTGAAGGGGGAATCACTCCTTGTCATAGAATTTCTCCATTTTCAGGGTTCAAACATAAGACCTCTAGTTACGGGTAAAGAGATGACATCTTTCCAACCCTGCCTCTTGGTGGTGTGTGAAAGAAAATTCACATATAACACAAATGTATCCTACAAATTATATAGACAATTTATTTTCTACTTCAACATTAATTTATTTGCAGGTAGTATCATTGTCAAGGAAGACACGTTTGAATGTGGACTCTAAATAAGGACACTATGAATTTCCATGATCATGCTATTTTTCGTACAAAGTTTGAACAATCATATCTCAATGGAATAATTAAGCACAAGGGGTCAAGTATATAAGGATATGGAGATAAATCATGTTAACTTCACAAAGCCTTTTATGAATAAATTAGAAATGCCCTTTTCTCTTGGCAATGTTGAAGAAGGTGGTGATCAAAACTTTGACTTGAGCTTGAAGCTTTAGAGAATAATCCTACAAGTTTTATTAGTCTTTTTCCTTTATTAGTATCTTAGATGTTTAACTTATGCCTAAAAGGCATAATTTGTAAAACACTCTAAAGACAGAGTTTTACTCTCAAATTATGCCTTAAGGCATACATTATCCAACACACTATGTATAATAAGGCATACTTTTGATAAACGTTCCAAACTTTATTTTAAAACTATGCCTGATGTATCAACTGAAGTTAAACTAATTAAATTCAAATATAAACAATATATTTGATCAATCCTACTCCATAAGCACCGCATAATATCAAAAGCAACGTATTAACTATTCGTAATCAAAATCAAACAGAATTTTGTTTTCAACTGAACTTATAAACTGATCGATTCTATGTTTTGTTGAGTCAAACTTATGAGCTGCGAAATCGAATTTGAACTCAAACTTAGCGAAATCGAAATTGATCTTATAAAGTATAAACTGATTCTAAAAGTGAATTAAAATCTATGATTTGAAGAATCTTCTACACTTATTCCGATGTTGTTGCAGCAAAAAACGAGTATAAAACGCCGACGTGAGTGGTTTTCTTTGTGGAATCGCGGAGAAAATTAGAGAGATCTGCGATTTGGTTTTGGGGTTCATTGGATTAGGTTTCGGCTTTTATATGTTTCGGTGAGGGGTAAAATCGTCCTTCTATTATTCAGCAATAACGCTGAAGGACAATATTTAAAGACTTCTTTTTTAGGGATAAAAATTAATGACCAGTAGCGTTTAATGGGCATTCGTGCCGATTTCCCCAAAGAGAATGCACATTGATGCCTTTTTAAGTTCGTCATAAGCACCTTAATTAATGTTATTTCATACAGACTCCTTTTCTAGTAATTAGTTGTGCAACACGTGCATTGCACGTGTATGTCGGTCATTCGGTTTATAATTTTTGAAAAATAATATTAATATTATTAAAATAAAGACTTAAGAAATGATTATGCATGAAAAAATGAAGTATATTTTTTTATGAATGATCTGGATCGTCGTACGGTGATGATAAAAACTTGGACCTAAAATTGAAGCTTTAGAATAGTACTAAAAGTATTATTAGTCTTTTCCTTTATTAAAATAAAATAAATTATTTTTCTTTATTTGTATCCCAGATGTTCTTTTTGCAATGACCCCACCCGACGCCAAACCTCTTTTTATTTTATTTTATTTATCTCTTTAATTTTGGTTTTCATAAAGTTTAATCTTAAAAAGGTTGTTTTTGATACTCTTTCTCAACGATGTTCAAGTGAAATAATGTTGAAATTAGAACTTCACGTTGATTGGTCATAGCTTGAAACAATAATTACGTGACCCAAATTTTAATTTTAAGTAAAATACAAGGCCTTAATCTGAACCACGATTGTACGTGGACAAGTGAGGTTCAATGAACTATTGACTTGTGATTAATTAAATAGAATGTCGTCTTAAATAAATACCAACTTCTACGACACGTGCGTCGCACGCATACGACGAGTCATGCACTTAGTATTTTAGTAAACTTGGCCCCTGTGTTCATTGTGTGTGTTCCCAGGAATGACAAGATTATGACAATCTAACATTAATTAATTTCACAAGATTTCCCCTCCTGTTTTACAGATATAAATACATCCACTATCTTTACCATTTCCCCACAATTATTTTACAATTAGTTCTAGTAAGTGAATTAGCATTTATTGTGTGATCTCTATATCAAATCAGCTAAGCTAAAATAGAAAACATATCATGGTGGCTTATACCAATGCAATTGCATGTCAAATTTGTGGCCAAATATTTCCTCATGTTGTGCCACTTATTTATCATTTTGATCAGGTCTATGGAAGAGAAGGTTATACTCTAGCAATGCAACGAAATGGTAAGACCATACATGAAAATATTGGTGTAAAATATTTTTTTTGGTATAATGATTTGGTATTCAAGTTATTCACTTGCATGAATAATTTAGATGTACTCGGGTAGGACATTCTTTTGTTATCACTTTTAGGTTGGCGATTCATTCTGGTCTTATCGGAAAATCACCTTCCTTATAGGAAGAAGAGAGACTTGGAATTCTTAACTTAAGAGTACTTCCTTACCGGGCCAGGAAGGCGCTCTGACCAGAGTGTTTCTCCTCTCGGGAATCCAAACATTTGATTAAAGTGGAGGGATTACTTAATTCCCACCATACCACATTTGGTATATATTCGGTTACACTAACTCGATTAATCTAAATTTGTGTCGAGTAGAGTCCTTTGAAGGGGAATCACTCCTTGTCATAGAATTTCTCCATTTTCAGGGTTCAAACATAAGACCTCTAGTTACGGGTAAAGAGATGACATCTTTCCAACCCTGCCTCTTGGTGGTGTGTGAAAGAAAATTCACATATAACACAAATGTATCCTACAAATTATATAGACAATTTATTTTCTACTTCAACATTAATTTATTTGCAGGTAGTATCATTGTCAAGGAAGACACGTTTGAATGTGGACTCTAAATAAGGACACTATGAATTTCCATGATCATGCTATTTTTCGTACAAAGTTTGAACAATCATATCTCAATGGAATAATTAAGCACAAGGGGTCAAGTATATAAGGATATGGAGATAAATCATGTTAACTTCACAAAGCCTTTTATGAATAAATTAGAAATGCCCTTTTCTCTTGGCAATGTTGAAGAAGGTGGTGATCAAAACTTTGACTTGAGCTTGAAGCTTTAGAGAATAATCCTACAAGTTTTATTAGTCTTTTTCCTTTATTAGTATCTTAGATGTTTAACTTATGCCTAAAAGGCATAATTTGTAAAACACTCTAAAGACAGAGTTTTACTCTCAAATTATGCCTTAAGGCATACATTATCCAACACACTATGTATAATAAGGCATACTTTTGATAAACGTTCCAAACTTTATTTTAAAACTATGCCTGATGTATCAACTGAAGTTAAACTAATTAAATTCAAATATAAACAATATATTTGATCAATCCTACTCCATAAGCACCGCATAATATCAAAAGCAACGTATTAACTATTCGTAATCAAAATCAAACAGAATTTTGTTTTCAACTGAACTTATAAACTGATCGATTCTATGTTTTGTTGAGTCAAACTTATGAGCTGCGAAATCGAATTTGAACTCAAACTTAGCGAAATCGAAATTGATCTTATAAAGTATAAACTGATTCTAAAAGTGAATTAAAATCTATGATTTGAAGAATCTTCTACACTTATTCCGATGTTGTTGCAGCAAAAAACGAGTATAAAACGCCGACGTGAGTGTTTTTGCTGTGGAATCGCCGGAGAAAATTAGAGAGATCTGCGATTTGGTTTTGGGGTTCATTGGATTAGGTTTCGGCTTTTATATGTTTCGGTGAGGGGTAAAATCGTCCTTCTATTATTCAGCAATAACGCTGAAGGACAATATTTAAAGACTTCTTTTTTAGGGATAAAAATTAATGACCAGCGCGTTTAATGGGCATTCGTGCCGATTTCCCCAAAGAGAATGCACATTGATGCCTTTTTAAGTTCGTCATAAGCACCTTAATTAATGTTATTTCATACAGACTCCTTTTCTAGTAATTAGTTGTGCAACACGTGCATTGCACGTGTATGTCGGTCATTCGGTTTATAATTTTGAAAAATAATATTAATATTATTAAAATAAAGACTTAAGAAATGATTATGCATGAAAAAATGAAGTATATTTTTTATGAATGATCTGGATAAATCGTCGTACGGTGATGATAAAAACTTGGACCTAAAATTGAAGCTTTAGAATAGTACTAAAAGTATTATTAGTCTTTTCCTTTATTAAAATAAAATAAATTATTTTTCTTTATTTGTATCCCAGATGTTCTTTTTGCAATGACCCCACCCGACGCCAAACCTCTTTTTATTTTATTTTATTTATCTCTTTAATTTTGGTTTTCATAAAGTTTAATCTTAAAAAGGTTGTTTTTGATACTCTTTCTCAACGATGTTCAAGTGAAATAATGTTGAAATTAGAACTTCACGTTGATTGGTCATAGCTTGAAACAATAATTACGTGACCCAAATTTTAATTTTAAGTAAAATACAAGGCCTTAATCTGAACCCTGATTGTACGTGGACAAGTGAGGTTCAATGAACTATTGACTTGTGATTAATTAAATAGAATGTCGTCTTAAATAAATACCAACTTCTACGACACGTGCGTCGCACGCATACGACGAGTCATGCACTTAGTATTTTAGTAAACTTGGCCCCTGTGTTCATTGTGTGTGTTCCCAGGAATGACAAGATTATGACAATCTAACATTAATTAATTTCACAAGATTTCCCCTCCTGTTTTACAGATATAAATACATCCACTATCTTTACCATTTCCCCACAATTATTTTACAATTAGTTCTAGTAAGTGAATTAGCATTTATTGTGTGATCTCTATATCAAATCAGCTAAGCTAAAATAGAAAACATATCATGGTGGCTTATACCAATGCAATTGCATGTCAAATTTGTGGCCAAATATTTCCTCATGTTGTGCCACTTATTTATCATTTTGATCAGGTCTATGGAAGAGAAGGTTATACTCTAGCAATGCAACGAAATGGTAAGACCATACATGAAAATATTGGTGTAAAATATTTTTTTTGGTATAATGATTTGGTATTCGTTATTCACTTGCATGAATAATTTAGATGTACTTCGGGTAGGACATTCTTTTGTTATCACTTTTAGGTTGGCGATTCATTCTGGTCTTATCGGAAAATCACCTTCCTTATAGGAAGAAGAGAGACTTGGAATTCTTAACTTAAGAGTACTTCCTTACCGGGCCAGGGAAGGCGCTCTGACTGCAGTGTTTCTCCTCTCGGGGAATCCGAAACATTTGATTAAAGTGGAGGGATTACTTAATTCCCACCATACCACATTTGGTATATATTCGGTTACACTAACCTGATTAATCTAAATTTGTGTCGAGTAGAGTCCTTTGAAGGGGGAATCACTCCTTGTCATAGAATTTCTCCATTTTCAGGGTTCAAACATAAGACCTCTAGTTACGGGTAAAGAGATGACATCTTTCCAACCCTGCCTCTTGGTGGTGTGTGAAAGAAAATTCACATATAACACAAATGTATCCTACAAATTATATAGACAATTTATTTTCTACTTCAACATTAATTTATTTGCAGGTAGTATCATTGTCAAGGAAGACACGTTTGAATGTGGACTCTAAATAAGGACACTATGAATTTCCATGATCATGCTATTTTTCGTACAAAGTTTGAACAATCATATCTCAATGGAATAATTAAGCACAAGGGGTCAAGTATATAAGGATATGGAGATAAATCATGTTAACTTCACAAAGCCTTTTATGAATAAATTAGAAATGCCCTTTTCTCTTGGCAATGTTGAAGAAGGTGGTGATCAAAACTTTGACTTGAGCTTGAAGCTTTAGAGAATAATCCTACAAGTTTTATTAGTCTTTTTCCTTTATTAGTATCTTAGATGTTTAACTTATGCCTAAAAGGCATAATTTGTAAAACACTCTAAAGACAGAGTTTTACTCTCAAATTATGCCTTAAGGCATACATTATCCAACACACTATGTATAATAAGGCATACTTTTGATAAACGTTCCAAACTTTATTTTAAAACTATGCCTGATGTATCAACTGAAGTTAAACTAATTAAATTCAAATATAAACAATATATTTGATCAATCCTACTCCATAAGCACCGCATAATATCAAAAGCAACGTATTAACTATTCGTAATCAAAATCAAACAGAATTTTGTTTTCAAGTGAACTTATAAATGATCGATTCTATGTTTTGTTGAGTCAAACTTATGAGTCATAAATCTAATTTGAACTCAAACTTAGCGAAATCGAAATTGATCTTATAAAGTATAAACTGATTCTAAAAGTGAATTAAAATCTATGATTTGAAGAATCTTCTACACTTATTCGATGTTGTTGCAGCAAAAAACGAGTATAAAACGCCGACGTGAGTGTTTTTGCTGTGGAATCGCCGGAGAAAATTAGAGAGATCTGCGATTTGGTTTTGGGGTTCATTGGATTAGGTTTCGGCTTTTATATGTTTCGGTGAGGGGTAAAATCGTCCTTCTATTATTCAGCAATAACGCTGAAGGACACTGTTTTAGGACTTCTTTTTGAGGGAGAAAAGTTAATGACCAGTAGCGTTTAATGGGCATTCGTGCCGATTTCCCCAAAGAGAATGCACATTGATGCCTTTTTAAGTTCGTCATAAGCACCTTAATTAATGTTATTTCATACAGACTCCTTTTCTAGTAATTAGTTGTGCAACACGTGCATTGCACGTGTATGTCGGTCATTCGGTTTATAATTTTTGAAAAATAATATTAATATTATTAAAATAAAGACTTAAGAAATGATTATGCATGAAAAAATGAAGTATATTTTTTTATGAATGATCTGGATCGTCGTACGGTGATGATAAAAACTTGGACCTAAAATTGAAGCTTTAGAATAGTACTAAAAGTATTATTAGTCTTTTCCTTTATTAAAATAAAATAAATTATTTTTCTTTATTTGTATCCCAGATGTTCTTTTTGCAATGACCCCACCCGACGCCAAACCTCTTTTTATTTTATTTTATTTATCTCTTTAATTTTGGTTTTCATAAAGTTTAATCTTAAAAAGGTTGTTTTTGATACTCTTTCTCAACGATGTTCAAGTGAAATAATGTTGAAATTAGAACTTCACGTTGATTGGTCATAGCTTGAAACAATAATTACGTGACCCAAATTTTAATTTTAAGTAAAATACAAGGCCTTAATCTGAACCCTGATTGTACGTGGACAAGTGAGGTTCAATGAACTATTGACTTGTGATTAATTAAATAGAATGTCGTCTTAAATAAATACCAACTTCTACGACACGTGCGTCGCACGCATACGACGAGTCATGCACTTAGTATTTTAGTAAACTTGGCCCCTGTGTTCATTGTGTGTGTTCCCAGGAATGACAAGATTATGACAATCTAACATTAATTAATTTCACAAGATTTCCCTCCTGTTTTACAGATATAAATACATCCACTATCTTTACCATTTCCCCACAATTATTTTACAATTAGTTCTAGTAAGTGAATTAGCATTTATTGTGTGATCTCTATATCAAATCAGCTAAGCTAAAATAGAAAACATATCATGGTGGCTTATACCAATGCAATTGCATGTCAAATTTGTGGCCAAATATTTCCTCATGTTGTGCCACTTATTTATCATTTTGATCAGGTCTATGGAAGAGAAGGTTATACTCTAGCAATGCAACGAAATGGTAAGACCATACATGAAAATATTGGTGTAAAATATTTTTTTTGGTATAATGATTTGGTATTCGTTATTCACTTGCATGAATAATTTAGATGTACTGGGTAGGACATTCTTTTGTTATCACTTTTAGGTTGGCGATTCATTACGGTCTTATCGGAAAATCACCTTCCTTATAGGAAGAAGAGAGACTTGGAATTCTTAACTTAAGAGTACTTCCTTACCGGGCCAGGGAAGGCGCTCACTGACAGTGTTTCTCCTCTCGGGAATCCAAACATTTGATTAAAGTGGAGGGATTACTTAATTCCCACCATACCACATTTGGTATATATTCGGTTACACTAACCTTGATTAATCTAAATTTGTGTCGAGTAGAGTCCTTTGAAGGGGGAATCACTCCTTGTCATAGAATTTCTCCATTTTCAGGGTTCAAACATAAGACCTCTAGTTACTGGGTAAAGAGATGACATCTTTCCAACCCTGCCTCTTGGTGGTGTGTGAAAGAAAATTCACATATAACACAAATGTATCCTACAAATTATATAGACAATTTATTTTCTACTTCAACATTAATTTATTTGCAGGTAGTATCATTGTCAAGGAAGACACGTTTGAATGTGGACTCTAAATAAGGACACTATGAATTTCCATGATCATGCTATTTTTCGTACAAAGTTTGAACAATCATATCTCAATGGAATAATTAAGCACAAGGGGTCAAGTATATAAGGATATGGAGATAAATCATGTTAACTTCACAAAGCCTTTTATGAATAAATTAGAAATGCCCTTTTCTCTTGGCAATGTTGAAGAAGGTGGTGATCAAAACTTTGACTTGAGCTTGAAGCTTTAGAGAATAATCCTACAAGTTTTATTAGTCTTTTTCCTTTATTAGTATCTTAGATGTTTAACTTATGCCTAAAGGCATAATTTGTAAAACACTCTAAAGACAGAGTTTTACTCTCAAATTATGCCTTAAGGCATACATTATCCAACACACTATGTATAATAAGGCATACTTTTGATAAACGTTCCAAACTTTATTTTAAAACTATGCCTGATGTATCAACTGAAGTTAAACTAATTAAATTCAAATATAAACAATATATTTGATCAATCCTACTCCATAAGCACCGCATAATATCAAAAGCAACGTATTAACTATTCGTAATCAAAATCAAACAGAATTTTGTTTTCAACTGAACTTATAAACTGATCGATTCTATGTTTTGTTGAGTCAAACTTATGAGCTGCGAAATCGAATTTGAACTCAAACTTAGCGAAATCGAAATTGATCTTATAAAGTATAAACTGATTCTAAAAGTGAATTAAAATCTATGATTTGAAGAATCTTCTACACTTATTCCGATGTTGTTGCAGCAAAAAACGAGTATAAAACGCCGACGTGAGTGTTTTTGCTGTGGAATCGCCGGAGAAAATTAGAGAGATCTGCGATTTGGTTTTGGGGTTCATTGGATTAGGTTTCGGCTTTTATATGTTTCGGTGAGGGGTAAAATCGTCCTTCTATTATTCAGCAATAACGCTGAAGGACAATATTTAAAGAC
This sequence comes from Anisodus acutangulus, assembly GCA_029783415.1. Classification (NCBI taxonomy): domain Eukaryota; kingdom Viridiplantae; phylum Streptophyta; class Magnoliopsida; order Solanales; family Solanaceae; genus Anisodus; species Anisodus acutangulus. The sequence continues at coordinate 56,158,016 of CM056490.1, forward strand.
TTCTTTTTTAGGGATAAAAATTAATGACCAGCGCGTTTAATGGGCATTCGTGCCGATTTCCCCAAAGAGAATGCACATTGATGCCTTTTTAAGTTCGTCATAAGCACCTTAATTAATGTTATTTCATACAGACTCCTTTTCTAGTAATTAGTTGTGCAACACGTGCATTGCACGTGTATGTCGGTCATTCGGTTTATAATTTTTGAAAAATAATATTAATATTATTAAAATAAAGACTTAAGAAATGATTATGCATGAAAAAATGAAGTATATTTTTTTATGAATGATCTGGATCGTCGTACGGTGATGATAAAAACTTGGACCTAAAATTGAAGCTTTAGAATAGTACTAAAAGTATTATTAGTCTTTTCCTTTATTAAAATAAAATAAATTATTTTTCTTTATTTGTATCCCAGATGTTCTTTGCAATGACCCCACCCGACGCCAAACCTCTTTTTATTTTATTTTATTTATCTCTTTAATTTTGGTTTTCATAAAGTTTAATCTTAAAAAGGTTGTTTTTGATACTCTTTCTCAACGATGTTCAAGTGAAATAATGTTGAAATTAGAACTTCACGTTGATTGGTCATAGCTTGAAACAATAATTACGTGACCCAAATTTTAATTTTAAGTAAAATACAAGGCCTTAATCTGAACCCTGATTGTACGTGGACAAGTGAGGTTCAATGAACTATTGACTTGTGATTAATTAAATAGAATGTCGTCTTAAATAAATACCAACTTCTACGACACGTGCGTCGCACGCATACGACGAGTCATGCACTTAGTATTTTAGTAAACTTGGCCCCTGTGTTCATTGTGTGTGTTCCCAGGAATGACAAGATTATGACAATCTAACATTAATTAATTTCACAAGATTTCCCCTCCTGTTTTACAGATATAAATACATCCACTATCTTTACCATTTCCCCACAATTATTTTACAATTAGTTCTAGTAAGTGAATTAGCATTTATTGTGTGATCTCTATATCAAATCAGCTAAGCTAAAATAGAAAACATATCATGGTGGCTTATACCAATGCAATTGCATGTCAAATTTGTGGCCAAATATTTCCTCATGTTGTGCCACTTATTTATCATTTTGATCAGGTCTATGGAAGAGAAGGTTATACTCTAGCAATGCAACGAAATGGTAAGACCATACATGAAAATATTGGTGTAAAATATTTTTTTTGGTATAATGATTTGGTATTCGTTATTCACTTGCATGAATAATTTAGATGTACTTCGGGTAGGACATTCTTTTGTTATCACTTTTAGGTTGGCGATTCATTACGGTCTTATCGGAAAATCACCTTCCTTATAGGAAGAAGAGAGACTTGGAATTCTTAACTTAAGAGTACTTCCTTACCGGGCCAGGGAAGGCGCTCTGACCAGAGTGTTTCTCCTCTCGGGAATCCAAACATTTGATTAAAGTGGAGGGATTACTTAATTCCCACCATACCACATTTGGTATATATTCGGTTACACTAACCTGATTAATCTAAATTTGTGTCGAGTAGAGTCCTTTGAAGGGGAATCACTCCTTGTCATAGAATTTCTCCATTTTCGTGGTTCAAACATAAGACCTCTAGTTACGGGTAAAGAGATGACATCTTTCCAACCCTGCCTCTTGGTGGTGTGTGAAAGAAAATTCACATATAACACAAATGTATCCTACAAATTATATAGACAATTTATTTTCTACTTCAACATTAATTTATTTGCAGGTAGTATCATTGTCAAGGAAGACACGTTTGAATGTGGACTCTAAATAAGGACACTATGAATTTCCATGATCATGCTATTTTTCGTACAAAGTTTGAACAATCATATCTCAATGGAATAATTAAGCACAAGGGGTCAAGTATATAAGGATATGGAGATAAATCATGTTAACTTCACAAAGCCTTTTATGAATAAATTAGAAATGCCCTTTTCTCTTGGCAATGTTGAAGAAGGTGGTGATCAAAACTTTGACTTGAGCTTGAAGCTTTAGAGAATAATCCTACAAGTTTTATTAGTCTTTTTCCTTTATTAGTATCTTAGATGTTTAACTTATGCCTAAAGGCATAATTTGTAAAACACTCTAAAGACAGAGTTTTACTCTCAAATTATGCCTTAAGGCATACATTATCCAACACACTATGTATAATAAGGCATACTTTTGATAAACGTTCCAAACTTTATTTTAAAACTATGCCTGATGTATCAACTGAAGTTAAACTAATTAAATTCAAATATAAACAATATATTTGATCAATCCTACTCCATAAGCACCGCATAATATCAAAAGCAACGTATTAACTATTCGTAATCAAAATCAAACAGAATTTTGTTTTCAACTGAACTTATAAACTGATCGATTCTATGTTTTGTTGAGTCAAACTTATGAGTCATGAAATCAATTTGAACTCAAACTTAGCGAAATCGAAATTGATCTTATAAAGTATAAACTGATTCTAAAAGTGAATTAAAATCTATGATTTGAAGAATCTTCTACACTTATTCCGATGTTGTTGCAGCAAAAAACGAGTATAAAACGCCGACGTGAGTGTTTTTGCTGTGGAATCGCCGGAGAAAATTAGAGAGATCTGCGATTTGGTTTTGGGGTTCATTGGATTAGGTTTCGGCTTTTATATGTTTCGGTGAGGGGTAAAATCGTCCTTCTATTATTCAGCAATAACGCTGAAGGACAATATTTAAAGACTTCTTTTTTAGGGATAAAAATTAATGACCAGCGCGTTTAATGGGCATTCGTGCCGATTTCCCCAAAGAGAATGCACATTGATGCCTTTTTAAGTTCGTCATAAGCACCTTAATTAATGTTATTTCATACAGACTCCTTTTCTAGTAATTAGTTGTGCAACACGTGCATTGCACGTGTATGTCGGTCATTCGGTTTATAATTTTTGAAAAATAATATTAATATTATTAAAATAAAGACTTAAGAAATGATTATGCATGAAAAAATGAAGTATATTTTTTTATGAATGATCTGGATCGTCGTACGGTGATGATAAAAACTTGGACCTAAAATTGAAGCTTTAGAATAGTACTAAAAGTATTATTAGTCTTTTCCTTTATTAAAATAAAATAAATTATTTTTCTTTATTTGTATCCCAGATGTTCTTTTTGCAATGACCCCACCCGACGCCAAACCTCTTTTTATTTTATTTTATTTATCTCTTTAATTTTGGTTTTCATAAAGTTTAATCTTAAAAGGTTGTTTTTGATACTCTTTCTCAACGATGTTCAAGTGAAATAATGTTGAAATTAGAACTTCACGTTGATTGGTCATAGCTTGAAACAATAATTACGTGACCCAAATTTTAATTTTAAGTAAAATACAAGGCCTTAATCTGAACCACGATTGTACGTGGACAAGTGAGGTTCAATGAACTATTGACTTGTGATTAATTAAATAGAATGTCGTCTTAAATAAATACCAACTTCTACGACACGTGCGTCGCACGCATACGACGAGTCATGCACTTAGTATTTTAGTAAACTTGGCCCCTGTGTTCATTGTGTGTGTTCCCAGGAATGACAAGATTATGACAATCTAACACTAATTAATTTCACAAGATTTCCCTCCTGTTTTACAGATATAAATACATCCACTATCTTTACCATTTCCCCACAATTATTTTACAATTAGTTCTAGTAAGTGAATTAGCATTTATTGTGTGATCTCTATATCAAATCAGCTAAGCTAAAATAGAAAACATATCATGGTGGCTTATACCAATGCAATTGCATGTCAAATTTGTGGCCAAATATTTCCTCATGTTGTGCCACTTATTTATCATTTTGATCAGGTCTATGGAAGAGAAGGTTATACTCTAGCAATGCAACGAAATGGTAAGACCATACATGAAAATATTGGTGTAAAATATTTTTTGGTATAATGATTTGGTATTCGTTATTCACTTGCATGAATAATTTAGATGTACTTCGGGTAGGACATTCTTTTGTTATCACTTTTAGGTTGGCGATTCATTCTGGTCTTATCGGAAAATCACCTTCCTTATAGGAAGAAGAGAGACTTGGAATTCTTAACTTAAGAGTACTTCCTTACCGGGCCAGGGAAGGCGCTCTCGACGAGTGTTTCTCCTCTCGGGAATCCAAACATTTGATTAAAGTGGAGGGATTACTTAATTCCCACCATACCACATTTGGTATATATTCGGTTACACTAACTTTGATTAATCTAAATTTGTGTCGAGTAGAGTCCTTTGAAGGGGGAATCACTCCTTGTCATAGAATTTCTCCATTTTCAGGGTTCAAACATAAGACCTCTAGTTACGGGTAAAGAGATGACATCTTTCCAACCCTGCCTCTTGGTGGTGTGTGAAAGAAAATTCACATATAACACAAATGTATCCTACAAATTATATAGACAATTTATTTTCTACTTCAACATTAATTTATTTGCAGGTAGTATCATTGTCAAGGAAGACACGTTTGAATGTGGACTCTAAATAAGGACACTATGAATTTCCATGATCATGCTATTTTTCGTGCAAAGTTTGAACAATCATATCTCAATGGAATAATTAAGCACAAGGGGTCAAGTATATAAGGATATGGAGATAAATCATGTTAACTTCACAAAGCCTTTATGAATAAATTAGAAATGCCCTTTTCTCTTGGCAATGTTGAAGAAGGTGGTGATCAAAACTTTGACTTGAGCTTGAAGCTTTAGAGAATAATCCTACAAGTTTTATTAGTCTTTTTCCTTTATTAGTATCTTAGATGTTTAACTTATGCCTAAAAGGCATAATTTGTAAAACACTCTAAAGACAGAGTTTTACTCTCAAATTATGCCTTAAGGCATACATTATCCAACACACTATGTATAATAAGGCATACTTTTGATAAACGTTCCAAACTTTATTTTAAAACTATGCCTGATGTATCAACTGAAGTTAAACTAATTAAATTCAAATATAAACAATATATTTGATCAATCCTACTCCATAAGCACCGCATAATATCAAAAGCAACGTATTAACTATTCGTAATCAAAATCAAACAGAATTTTGTTTTCAACTGAACTTATAAACTGATCGATTCTATGTTTTGTTGAGTCAAACTTATGAGTCATAAATCAATTTGAACTCAAACTTAGCGAAATCGAAATTGATCTTATAAAGTATAAACTGATTCTAAAAGTGAATTAAAATCTATGATTTGAAGAATCTTCTACACTTATTCGATGTTGTTGCAGCAAAAACGAGTATAAAACGCCCGACGTGAGTGTTTTTTTGTGGAATCGCCGGAGAAAATTAGAGAGATCTGCGATTTGGTTTTGGGGTTCATTGGATTAGGTTTCGGCTTTTATATGTTTCGGTGAGGGGTAAAATCGTCCTTCTATTATTCGCAATAACATTTGAAGGACAATATTTAAAGACTTCTTTTTAGGGATAAAAATTAATGACCAGAGCGCGTTTAATGGGCATTCGTGCCGATTTCCCCAAAGAGAATGCACATTGATGCCTTTTTAAGTTCGTCATAAGCACCTTAATTAATGTTATTTCATACAGACTCCTTTTCTAGTAATTAGTTGTGCAACACGTGCATTGCACGTGTATGTCGGTCATTCGGTTTATAATTTTTGAAAAATAATATTAATATTATTAAAATAAAGACTTAAGAAATGATTATGCATGAAAAAATGAAGTATATTTTTTTATGAATGATCTGGATCGTCGTACGGTGATGATAAAAACTTGGACCTAAAATTGAAGCTTTAGAATAGTACTAAAAGTATTATTAGTCTTTTCCTTTATTAAAATAAAATAAATTATTTTTCTTTATTTGTATCCTAGATGTTCTTTTTGCAATGACCCCACCCGACGCCAAACCTCTTTTTATTTTATTTTATTTGTCTCTTTAATTTTGGTTTTCATAAAGTTTAATCTTAAAAAAGTTGTTTTTGATAATCTTTCTCAACGATGTTCAAGTGAAATAATGTTGAAATTAGAACTTCACGCTGATTGGTCATAGCTTGAAACAATAATTACGTTACCCAAGTTTTAATTTTAAGTAAAATACAAGGCCTTAATCTGAACCCTGATTGTACGTGGACAAGTGAGGTTCAATGAACTATTGACTTGTGATTAATTAAATAGAATGTCGTCTTAAATAAATACCAACTTCTATGACACGTGCGTCGCACGCATACGACGAGTCATGCACTTAGTATTTTAGTAAACTTGGCCCCCGTGTTCATTGTGTGTGTTCCCAGGAATGACAAGATTATGACAATCTAACATTAATTAATTTCACAAGATTTCCCCTCCTGTTTTACAGATATAAATACATCCACTATCTTTACCATTTCCCCACAATTATTTTACAATTAGTTCTAGTAAGTGAATTAGCATTTATTGTGTGATCTCTATATCAAATCAGCTAAGCTAAAATAGAAAACATATCATGGTGGCTTATACCAATGCAATTGCATGTCAAATTTGTGGCCAAATATTTCCTCATGTTGTGCCACTTATTTATCATTTTGATCGGGTCTATGGAAGAGAAGGTTATACTCTAGCAATACAACGAAATGGTAAGACCATACATGAAAATATTGGTGTAAAATATTTTTTTTGGTATAATGATTTGGTATTCGTTATTCACTTGCATGACTAATTTAGATGTACTTCTGGTAGGACATTCTTTTGTTATCTCTTTTAGGGTGGCGATTCATTCTGGTTTTATCGGAAAATCACTTTCCTTATAGGAAGAAGAGAGACTTGGAATTCTTAACTTAAGAGAACTTCCTTACCGGGCCAGGGAAGGCTCTCCGGACCAGAGTGTTTTTCCTCTCGGGGAATCCGAAACATTTGATTAAAGTGGAGGGATTACTTAATTCCCACCAGACCACATTTAGTATATATTCGGTTACACTAACCTGATTAATCTAAATTTGTGTCGAGTAGAGTCCTTTGAAGGGGGAATCACTCCTTGTCATAGAATTTTTCCATTTTCAGGGTTCAAACATAAGACCTCTAGTTACGGGTAAAGAGATCACATCTTTCCAACCCTGCCTCTTGGTGGTGTGTGAAAGAAAATTCACATATAACACAAATGTATCCTACAAATTATATAGACAATTTATTTTCTACTTCAACATTAATTTATTTGCAGGTTACTCATTGTCAAGGAAGACACGTTTGAATGCAGACTCTAAATAAGGACACTATGAATTTCCATGATCATGCTATTTTTCGTACAAAGTTTGAACAATCATATCTCAATGGAATAATTAAGCACAAGGGGTCAAGTATATAAGGATATGGAGATAAATCATGTTAACTTCACAAAGCCTTTTATGAATAAATTAGAAATGCCCTTTTCTCTTGGCAATGTTGAAGAAGGTGGTGATAAAAACTTTGACTTGAGCTTGAAGCTTTAGAGAATAGTCCTACAAGTTTTATTAGTCTTTTTCCTTTATTAGTATCTTAGATGTTCTTCTTTCAATATCCCCCCCCCCCCCCCCTAAAAAAACCCTTTTATTTTGTTATTTTGTTTCTTCATTATTAGTTTTCATAAAGTTTAAAATTTAAAAAAAAATAGTTTTGTTACTCTTTATCAACGACATTCAAGTGAAAGAATGTTGAAATTAGAACTTTGCGAGATTGGTCATAGCTTGAAACAGTAGTCATGTGATCCAAAGTTAAATTTTAAATAAAATACAAGGCCTAAATCTAAATCTTAATTGTACATGAACAAGTGAGATTCAATGAATTATTGACTTGTGATGAATAAATAAACCGTTGTTATAAATAAATGCCAACCTCCCTTTCTAGTTACTAGTTTTCTGGAACGTGATTTGCACGTGTATACCGACTCACTTTCACGGTATAATCATTTGGTCTTCGTTATTCACTTGCACGACTAATTTAGATGTACCTCAGGTAGGGAATTCTTTTGTTACCTTTTTTATGACGGCAATTCATTCTAATTTTATCGGTAAACCACCTTCCTTATAGGAAGAAGAGGAACTTTGAATTCTTAGCTTATTTGTGAACATTCCTACAGGGAAGGCGCTCCTGACTAGAGTGTTTCAGCATTCAGTAAGAACATATCAGTAAAGCCCTTAAACGGTAGAGACATTCATTTCACCTTAATTATTGTCTTTGACTGGAACTACTACTTAAGATTATAAATAAGACCCTTTTGTTATTCATGAGAATAACAGTTTTTGTCATCTGAAAATTTTAGATTGAAAATTCTTGCAGTTCAAAAACTATTGAAAATAATGCTTTGAGTCTTTTTGCTTACATATCTTTATTATCCTCGAGCCTCTTAGGTTATCTCTATAATGTCTTTAATCTTTTTGATTATCTACTTTTATTTTTGAGATTTTAGAAACGAGAAAAAGATTCGTTAATTTAAAAATAAAGAGTAAGAAAGAAAATAGAAGAAATTAAAAGGTAAAGCAAATAGCAAAGGAAGAGAGAGAAAAATAGAGAGTAGATTGACAGAAGTTGATTCCGGTCATTGGGAATGTGAATTCAGTTTTACTTTTTTTTCATTATGTATAATGAATAATATAATTTTATGATTTCATCGATTAAAAAAATTATCACTTAAATTATAATTACAATTGAAATTCGAAAAGGAGATGTGAGTTAACATATGTTTTAAGGTTGAAAATATAGTAAAAATTATAAATAAATAAAAAAGAAGAGTCTCTCAATTACTTAATTCTAAAATGGAAATCAGGAATTCAACTCATTATAAGATCTATTTAATTATGTGTTATTGTCATCCTTTTTACTTATCCTGAAAAGATAATCTATATTTATAAACATATATATTTAATATCAAAAGTGTCTGTTTTAAATTTTATGAGGCTTACATACATAAAATGATCATTTTCTCTAATTTTGTGCACCTTTTAAGAGAAAAAAACACAGTGTCACCTATATATATACAAAGTCAAGTATCCCATGAAGATTAAAAAAACTCTTAAAGTAGTGAAAAATTAGGGGAAACTATAGAACTAATTAAAACATGAAATTTAATCCATCTGGATTTGAAAATTAAAATACATCTTAATATATTTTCTTATGTTTGGGTATTAAAAAAATATTTGCATATCTATTAAAGTATTCTATGACCGCGTGTAGCGCGAACAAATTCACTAGTATATAAAATAAAGAAGAACATATATAAGTTGATAAGAAAAATACTAATATAGTGAATTATATGACTTTAATTTAGTGCAAAGTCCCAACAAAGTGCATCAGCAAAACTATATACTAGTTGAAAGAAAGAGGGATATTAATGTTTAAGCCAATCAAGATAAGTGATAACTAGTGTAATTAGCCACGCTTTGCACGGTCATAAATAGTTTTAATATAATTAAATATTTATCAATTAAATATCTTTTTCATATTTATTTAATTTGAATAAGAAAATTTAATAGAAAAAAAAAGTATGCAAGTAATAATTAAAATAGAAAATGGGAGAGAGTGCACAAATCCATTGCAACAATCGAAAGTTTCACTTCGAAACAAATTACAACGATGCCTTCTCCATAATCTAAATTACATGTTTGCCTTTTTCACCATTGAGAATTTTTTTCACAAATTTATTGTCGAGATAACCGCCTGATTTATGAGAAAACTATTGTTATATTCTGAGAAATCTGCTCCCTAACTATTCCACATTACTGTTACTCTCTTTTACTCATTGTCTCTTAATTAGATAAAAATGTATCAATTATTTTTTATTATATTTATTTTTCTTATTTTAATTACACTTAACAAGGGACTATTACTATATATAATGATGAATCTCAATAAATAAGGTTGAACCTGATTAAATCTATATTTAAGAAAATAAGAAAAAGATAAGTATTGTGTAGTCTTTTGCTATCAGTCATAGATTTGCGGTTGTCTTGTGAACTGTTTTCTTTCTTCTCATGATTTTCGTTCCAGCTATCCCCAAAATGGTCATCTTTATGTTCATATGTGTAACTAACCTAGATGAAATATTAAGAAAAAATTAAAAAATTATTCAATAGGATGCATAGAAAGCATTTTTACAATTTTACTCACCAAGAATGAAACAAAAATCATAGAAAAAGTTAAAAAAAAAAAGTAGGAGAAAAGGATATTAAATCAAAAAATAAAGTTCTAATATGACAAATATGAATAATCAAAGATCTCTTACACAAAGTCGCATTATACTACTAATTCTTTTCATTTGGTGGGGTCATTATACTAATTCACCTTATTCTCGTCTCATCGCCCTATGTTATTCTTTTCAGCTTTTTGCATAATTCATCCTCATGTTTATCTTTGTAATAAACGATATTTCAGATATTGATTTGATCAAACATTCCAAAGACCTCAAAATATGATCTTCAAAAACTCATGTATGTGTGTAGGCCTTTTAACATCTATTACGAGTTAACCAATTAACTAACCATCCTCCATAATTTTAAAAAGGAACATAGTACTTGAGAAGAAAACATACTTGTTGAAACAATTCTCAGGAAAGAGACGATTGTAAATTTAATAGTAATTATTTTTTCATTGGTTCTGAAAGGACATAATTCTTGAATTTGTATCATAAATTGAAATGAAGAAAATGAAAATGAGAAAGAATTATAAAGTTTAAGAGAAACAAACCTGCACCTTGGATATACATAATCCTGGAAAGGAACCCCACTCAACAATTTCATGTCATACTCGCAATTGTCGTGATCTCTATGTTTATACAATGTCACTTATAGTATGAAGAATGTGATCATTTCTTTTTGCAATAAATTTCTATTTATAGGGCTATAATATGGAATACCAAATGATGCCATGAACATGGCTATTAAATATTTAAGAGTTATGATAATAAAAAGTTGTGAAAATAATATAAATAAAGACCATTATATTTTTGCATTAAAGAAGAATAGTGGAGGAGTAGTAAATTAAGCGAGTTTAATGAGTGATTTATTTTAAATTTTTCTATATAATACATAAATGAAAAAAATAGGGAAAAGGAGAAAAAGATAAATAGCAATCAAAGTCATAGAGAGGTGTCCCATCACCTTTTCTATACGAAACTTTATTATATAAATGGAATAGAAGATTAGAGATTAAGCAAAAGTATTAAACACCACAAAGGTCTAATAATCATCACCTTCATTAACTGCGTCTCATCAAACGCCAATGGGTGTTATATGTAGATGGCTCCACTATTCATCCCCCAATTGTGACGAGCATGTTATAATTAGTTGGTGAAAACAAATCTGATCGCTAATAAAACAACTGTCACTACGTAGGGTAAATGAAAAGACTCCAACATTAGAAACTTCAGATAGAGAAATAAAATAACCATCATAAAACGCAGTGGTATGATGGATAAGATTTTTTATCTTTAAATAAGTGTCTCGGGCTATACAACAGGTACGTATTCAAATTAATTGAAGTTCCAAAATAAGTATCAAAACCGAGTAAAAAAAAGGAGTCCCAAAATAACTAGGGGTGAGCGGATTCGGATATCCTAATTTTTTGAAATTACCCGAATTCTACCCAGCAAAAGATCGATTCCTAAATTTACTATCTGAAATCTACCCGTAGCAATCATTACCCGGAACCTACCCGGACCCTGCGATTCCGGGTAGGTTCCCGGGTACCCGGTAACAATCCGATGAAATGAACACTTTTATACTGTGTCGTTCCTATAATTGTTGGACCTGACTTATAGTTCAAAACAATAAGCTCAACTGAACATGTTTTCTCATATCAATTATAATGATCTATCTTTGTTTTCTCATATCAATTATAAGCTTAACATAAGTATTTCAGACCTTCCGCTAGATTCTAAAATATACAGCAAGTACTATCTAAAATATGAAATTGCAGCAAGTACACCTTTGTTTCCTCATATCAATTCTAAAATATGAAATTGCATAATCCATATTATTGAATAAAAATGAAGTTGCAGGTCTCTGCTAAAGTTCAGTACATCGCTTCAGATTTTCTTCGCAATAAATTTTGGAAATTCTCTTTCGGGATTAACAAAGAAGTGAAGTGCACAAAATTTCTCTTTCGGAATTAGCACAATATACACATCGAGATTGATACCCTAAAACAACATAAATCCTAAACTTTGTGAAGCCATGCATTAGAATCCATATGCAACTGATATTGATTTATCACAATCATTAGAATCCACATGCAACTGATATTGACTGAAAAATCGCATTCAATAACAGAAAATAATATATGGAGAAAACCGAAATCCTATACACAAATCTCAAATAAATAGATAAAATCGAAATTAATTACACAAACCTCAGATAAAAAACATCGATTTTCATAGAGCCGAGCTTGATTCAAAACCTTAAATAAAAATAAAATAAAAATCTTCAAATTGAGTCGAGCTTACCGTCAATTCGTGCTTCAATCTTTGATATTTGATCTTTGATCTTAGATCTTCAATCTTCGACTTCAATCTTTGATCTTCAATTTTCGTCGAACTGTGTATGTGAGAGAGAGAGTTTAGGGCTTTCTAGAGAATGTTAGAATGAGGGCCGCCTTCTAGAGTATATTTAGGGCTTTTTTTATTAACTAAAACTAATGAAATTTAAAAAGTAAAAATATTTAATATTTCATAGGTTCCGGGTATCGGTTCCGGGTCCGGGTACCTTGTCTCTAATTGCCGGAATCGGACCCGACATTGATCGGTTCCTAATTTTAAGAACGGACCCTACCCGTTATTATAATATATCTACCCGAAACCTACCCGTTAGTGTCGGTTCCAATCGGGTATCTGGGTACTCTGTACTCGTGGTCACCCCTAAATATAACCTTCAAACCGAGTGGGAAGAACCATCATCCACATCTATAGTTATCTACACCTTTTTGGAGCAATAAAAATTGTTAAGAGTCCTACATCGAAAATAGAATGGAAACATAGACTTCTTATATGGATTTGGATAAGAAAGGATAGAGATCACCCTCACTATTGCATCTCGTAAGTAGTTTTCCGGTACAGAGGCCCGTTACGAAAAATTCAAATGGATCAAAATTAATTGATACAGAATTATCGATGGCTAATTTCCAAACGAAGATTAGGTTTTTGATAATGTGAGGAGCGTATAAGGCGTTATTCAGGGAGAACTAAGGATGCGGTGGTGGGGTTAGTGTGTGATCAAACCCTTGAATTGGAATGCGATGACCGCTTCCAACCATAATGGATTGTGGAGTATTTAAACTTCGCAGTTGAGGAAGATTACCAGAATTGTTGGTAAGGTGAGACGTGGCGCCCGTATCCATATACCACGCATTATCGGACTATCGAGGAGTCAATGTTACGAAAGTCGGGCCCAAATTGGATTGGGAGAAGCCTGGAGCGGACTAGTAGGCTCCAGGAAATTGAGCCCAAAATTGATCTCCAGAATTGGACGATGTGGGAGAAGTCATTATAGTGGATTATTTTTTATGAAGAAAGAATAAAGTGGACATAACTTTTCTTCTCGGATTAAGTAACGACGCAAGAAGAAAAATGATTTGTGATAGTCTCGGGTAAGAAAAAAACTATGTGAAAACAAAGGGCAAAAGTGACACGCATCTGTGGGAAATCAGAGGATCTGCAATTGGAAGCAGTGCAGGGACCCGCAATTGGCAACAAAGCAGAGGGCTCTGCAATTGGCAGCAGAGCAGAGGCCTCTAACATGCAATTGGTAGACAGACTGCTGCACAGGTCTCCGGAACAGACCGAAAGGGGAGGAAAAGACAGAAAATTTGCAGAACCCGAGGGGCTGCGACGGCTGAGGAAATAAAGTAGGGTTTAGGTTTTGGCTTATGATACCATGTTAGATTGTATTAATCTCCCTTGGGGAGCCTTTCTCATTAATACAAAATATATATAGGTGTACAATGTAGAATTCCTATACAACAGGGATCCTAGTTCTACCATAATTACATAACCCTAAATATGATAAATATAATAATGGTACACACGTGTTAATACACCCCCTCAGTCGGAGCGGGATGAGGCCGGATGCGAAGACTGGATCTGAAGTTGAGGAATAGCTGTCTAGGAAGACCCTTGGTGAATATATCTGCATACTGATATGAAGAAGGCACATGCAATACCCTGACATGACCGAGAGCAACCTTCTCATGAACAAAGTGGATGTCCATCTCAATGTGCTTGGTTCGTTGATGTTGAACTGGATTATGAGACAAATATATGACGGATATATTATCACAATAAACCAAAGAAGCCTTACGTAATGGACATTGAAGCTCCAAAAGAAGGTTTCAGAGCCAATAATCTTAGCAACAACATTAACAACGCATTTGTATTCTGCTTCTGCACTCGAACGGGATAATGTAGGTTGCCTCTTGGCGAACCAAGAAAAAAGATTATCTCCTAAGAACATACAGTAGCCTAAGATGGAGCGTCGTGCGTCCGGATAACCTGCCCAATTAGCATCCGTATATGACAACAACTTGTTCGGTGCAGAGGGGTATAGATGCAAACCATAATCAAGTGTGCCCTTAACATATCGAATGATACATTTGAGGGCAGTAAAGTAAGGCTCCCTAGGGGCATGCATGAATAAGCATACATGCTGAACAACATAAGCAATATCAGGTTTGGTGAAAGTAAAGTACTGAAGTACACCTGCTAGACACCTATAAAGAGTGGGATCTGTCACGGGATCACCATCAACTGCACTAAGCTTCGATATAGAGTCAACCGGAGTGGACATGATTTTGCAATTAGCCATCATAGCCATGTACACAATCTCATCTGCATACTTACGCTGACAAAGAAACATATTGTCTGCAGACCTAGTCACTAATATCCCAGAAAAATTACTCAACTTCCCCAAGTCAGTCATAGCAAATTCGGTTTTAAGCAGCGCAATAATCTCATTTTTCAACACATCAGAAGAGGCAGTAAGAACAATGCCATCCACATATAACAATAAATAAGCAATGTTGCTACCTCTATAAAAAAAATAAAGAATTATCACACTTGCTGCATGAGAACCCAATTCGCGTAATGTGTTGTGCAAAGCGATCATACCACGCTCTAGGGGCCTATTTAAAAACATACAGTGAGTTACGGAGATGACATACATACTGAGGGGCTGGTGGATGGACAAAGCCATGTGGTTAGTGCATGTAAACTATTTCTTTCAAGTTCCTATGTAGAAACACATTTTTCACATCAAGCTGATGAATCGGCCAATGCTTGCCAATGGCTATACTCAGAACTATGCGAATGGTAGCCGGTTTAACAACCGGACTGAACATCTCACCACAATCAATACCCTCCTGCAGATTTGTGTCATTAGCCACAAGTCTCGTCTTATACCTCTCTAAATTACCATTGTCTATGTATTTGTGATGAAAAAAACACATGCATCTGATCACATTCACCCCTTCCGGTATAGGAACCAAATCCTAAGTGTGTTGTGAAGTTAAAGCATTAAATTCCTCACGCGTGGCTGTATTCCGATTGGGGTCAAGTTTGACTAATTTTGGATTTTTGGGAATATGGGATATTGTTTGTTTAGACAGGTTAAATTGGACTTTGGATTTGAAAATCTCGTGTTGGGCATAGGTTTCCATATGGTACGTGGGGGCAGGGGCAGGTATTGTATTTTGGTAGTGTGTCGGGCATGTGTCGGTGATGGGTGGGGTATTTATGGGGAATCGACGGGTGAGTGGATCTGGGTCAGAAGCTGGGCCGCGGTGACTGTGGAAGAGTTCTGGTGGGGTAGGGGTTTGGGTAGATTGTGTCTGGTGACCGAGCCTGGGCGGGTGAGGAGAGGGGTCTGGTCAGATCGTGGGGATGGGATTGAGTCGATTCCGATGTCGGTGTCGGCAATGGGTCGAAGAAGAAGTTTTGGTGTTTCAGTGGTGTTAATTGGTCGTCAGGTTAGTCGATTGGAGGAGAAGCACTGGGTGATGGTGACACCGGGTGACCTGAATGCCGATGTTGGCGGGTGGGTGATGCAGCAGTGGGTCGGAGCAGGGAGGCGTCTGACGGGATGGTGGTGTTGTTGGAGACGCCTACGAGACTGACATGGTGGTTGGGTGCCAGACTATCGTCGGTGGCAATGGCAGGTAGAGGTAGTAGAGAGGTGGCGGTGGTGGTGTAATGTTGCGGTGGTGGTGCCAAAAGAGTGACAGCGCGATCGAGATCGAGGCGGAGAACCGATGATGTGTCGGACTCGTCTAAAAATGTGTAATCCGAATTCTGGAATTTTTGGAGATTTGTGAATGGGAAGATTGCTTCGTCAAATGTGACGTGAAGTGAGATGATGATTTTACGGGAAGACAAGTCGTAGCACAGATATCCCCTATGATTGGGCGAAAAACCTAAGAACACATATGCGGTGGTGCGGGGTGCAAGTTTATGCGCGGCCGTGGAGGCAAGATTCTGGTAGAACAGACAGCCAAAAATTCGTAAGTGCTCATTAGTTGGGATCCTATGAAATAGAATTTCGGTGGGTGTTCTATTTTGGAGAGTCTGAGTGGAAAAAATATTTAGAATATATTCGGCCATTTTTACAGCATAGATCCAAAAATGAGGGGGAGGGAGGCATGAAATAGGATCGTACGAACCATGTTATTGATAGTGCGAATGATTCGTTCGGCCCTGTCATTTTGGGAAGAGGTGTGGGACACGAGAACCTGAAAACCATGCCATTAGTAGAGCAAAAATTGTGAAACGCGGAATTATTGAACTCACGACCGTTATCACATTGAAGTGATTTTATGTCTTTTTCAAATTGTGTTTTGACATAAACACGGAATGCAAGAAACTTGGCAAATATTTCAGACTTGAATTTATACGGACAGACCCAGCCAAAGTGAGAAAAGTCATCTAATAAGACGAGATAAAATTTATGACCCAATGAGCTAGTAATGGGAGATGTCCATAAATCTGCATGAACAATGTCAAAGGGAGAATATGTAACACTTGAAGAAGACTGAAACGGAAGGCGAACATGTTTGCCTAGGGACAAAAAAGACAATGTTGAGCAAATTTTTCATAGTGACAACGAATTAAATTATTGCTTCTAAGAAAATTAAAAACAGATGCTTCTGGGTGTCCAAGTCTATTGTGCCAGGTTGATGGAGAAATTGTTGCTAAAGTGGTGGGAGGAGTGACATGGGCTAGCTTTTGGGGTTGAGTTAGGCCTAAGATCCATTCTTTACATGGTATTAGAGTCGGGCATATTCCAATTCTTTGTTCACCGATGTTAGGCCCCCAAATTATATTGTTCACGCTCCAGTTAACAAGGTCTGGGCGTGTGAGGAATGTTAAGAGTCCCACATCGAAAATGGAATGGGAACATGGACGCCTTATATGAACTTGAACAATCCTCACTCTACAAGTTAGCTTTTGGGGTTGAGTTAGGTTCAAGATTCATTTTTTACAAAAATGGTAAAACTTTCGTTGTAGGTGACTAGTTGCATAATGAAAGTTAATTAAGTGTGCTATCTTTTATAAATTAAATTTTGTAGACAGGTAATTCGCATAACTCAATGCAAATAACTCGTTGCCAAGTAAATACTTCTCCGAATTAGGGAGAAATATATTAACAGAGATCAATATTATGTCAAAGTATGGATTTTTTAATATCCGTACAAAAATATGTATACCAAGATAATTGTGATTGGACTATGTATATGATGTGTCGGCTGATAAATCTTGCAATTAGTGACATAATTATTAGCCTGATTTTGCAACAGTTAACTGACACTTCCATAAGCAGTGGCATTATGATGAACAGGAAATTACCACATTCTCTACATCACATCCTAAAAAAATTAACCTCTAATGGTAAAAAAAAAAAGTAAAGCATTTGACCTCCAATGATACAGTTAATATTGCACCTTTTCACCCATTCATTTTCAATCATTTAGATAATTCCATAACATGGCGGCAACCCGTTTTCAAAGAGGCATAGAGACAGTTAATTGAGAAGAAAAATAGTCATTTCTTGCTAATTATCTTACTTTATGTAATTATGTCCTTTAATTTTGGTAAATTCTTATTTACTCCTAATTCTAACAAACATGTGCGTAAGATAAAGCAAAAGAGAAAAAGACAGACGAAACAAATGGGTGTGCATTAGTTTTGTCATGAACCCACCGACTATAAATTCTAGACACAGACGAAAATGCTGTCATATCTATGTCGGATCCTTCAAAAATGCAATATTTTTGGAGATTCAACACACACCCGGCGATATTTTTTTAAGAGTTCGAGCAACATAAACGAATACATATGATCAACCTAAAATTTGAAGATAATATCCTTCATTGGATCCTTATATACTTCCATATCATTAGGGAAATTGTAGTCCCTCTCAGGCTCACAATAGTTCTTGATCTCCATCTGCAAAACAGGAAATCATCCTCAGCATATCCACAATAGATAAAAGAGTCAAAAGAAACTTTTAACTCCAGTTAAAGCTAAAAAAGTGACCCTTTTTTCACAGTTTAATTTGTTATTCTTAAACTAAAAGAGAAAGAAGTATTGCCTGCTGACTCATGCTACAACAGATTATTGTAACATTTTATAATTAAATCTTTTAAGTATTTGATTATACTTTACATGTATTCTCTAACTAAGAACTTGATGCATATAAAGAGTTATTAGATCCATAAATTATGGTGTTCTGATAGTTAAAATCTATTTTTATGGTAAGCTATCCTGCAGCTCTCCTCTTATCCTTAAACACCGGTCGTATCCACTTCACCATTTGAATTATTAGAAATAGACTGGTGGTGAAGTGAAATAAATAACCCCCTCGATTATTTTCATTAATTAAAAGGTATATATATAAGTTACATATTTCCATAATAGGAGAATCTTATTCCTATTCTATTCCTAAAACCTTATTCTACCCTAATTCTACCTATACAATTATGGTAAGTGTATAAGACTAATTAAGGTAACTTTTACACTACAATATTACATCAATATACATTCCTAATATACTATACTGCTACACTGCCCGTGATGGGCTGAACTGCCTAGATGGGCTGAAGGTCACTGCCGAGATGGGTTGACCTGGGTTGTCCGAGACACTGCTTTCAGCTCCATATTCCCGTGATATACACTATGTATATCAAGTGTATATCACGAGTATATACCTTGTTTAATACACCCCCATAGTCATAGCGGGCGGTTTTCGAACGCTGAGACTATCCCTAAAATCTTCAAAAAGGACCGAGGGAAGACCTTTTGTAAAGATGTCTACAACTTGATTTCTTGACGGGACATGACAGACTCGTACCTGACCCCGAGCAACCTTTTCACAGACAAAGTGAATGTCCATCTCGATATGCTTAGTGCGTTGGTGCTGAACCGGATTACCAGAAAGGTAAATGGCACTAATATTATCGCAATACATCAAGGTTTCCTTCTGAATGGGACAATGAAGCTCTAAAAGCAAGTTACGTAACCAACATGATTCAGAGACCACATTAGCTACCCCTCGATATTCAGCCTCGACGCTTGAGCGGGATAGAGTCGCCTGACGCTTTGCAAACTAGGAGACCAAGTTGTTGCCAAGGAACATACAATAGTCAGACGTAGACCGTCTGGTGTCTGGACAACCACCCCAATCAGCATCCGTGTAGGAGACAAGTGTGGATGTCGAGGAAAGATATAAATACAAGTCATAGTCCAGTGTACCCTGAATATACCGAATGATGCGTTTGAGTGCATTCATATGCTCAACTCTGGGATCATGCATGAACAAACACACCTACTGAACAGCATACATAATATCCGGTCTCGTAAATGTAAGATACTGAAGGGCCCCTGCAAGACTGCGATAGCAGGTCGGATCCTCGTAGGGTACGCCGGTCGTGGCACTCAGTTTGGGCTTCGTATCATCTGGAGTGGAAGTGGACTTACATGATGACATCCCAGCCCTCTCGATGATCTCAGCTGCATACTTTCGTTGAGACAAAAACAATCCATCTGAGTGACGCTTGACGGTAATCCCCAAAAAGTAACTCAAGGGGCCTAAGTCTTTCATAGCAAACTCAAAGCTGAGTATGGTCATGATAGACTGGCGTAAGGCCTCAGAAGAGGCAGTCAAAATGATATCATCCACATACAACAGAATATAGGCCAATGATGAACCACGACGGTAGATGAACAAAGAATTATCTGACCTGCTGTGAGCGAACCCAATAGTCGAAACATAGTCAACAAACCTTGTATACCAGACCCGTGGAGACTGCTTAAGCCCATATAATGACTTCTTCAAAAAGCATACATAATGAGGATGGTTGGGATCCCTGAATCCCAATGGCTGATGCATATAGACTGTTTCCTTGAGATCACCATGTAGGAAAGCATTCTTGACATCCAACTGATGAATAGGTTATGCCTTGGAAAGAGTCAAGCTAAGCACCGTGCGAATGATAGCCGGCTTGACCACCGGACTGAACGTCTCCCCACAATTATACCAACATGTTGAGTCTTACCATCACCCACAAGCCGCGCCTTATGTCGAGCAAATGAACCATCTGAATTCTTATTATGAGCAAAAATCCACATAGACCTGATAAAATTAATACCAGATGGATGGGGCACCAACTCCCACGTCTTATTATCAATAAGAGCATTATATTCATCAGTCATATCAATTTTCCAATTCGGGTCGTTTAAGGCAGACACGAGATTACGGGGCAAGGGGGATTTAGAGACATTAGAATGTAAATTAAAATGTATTTTAGGTGTAAAATTACTCCGCTGACTACGAGTGACCGGTCTATGACTCGATGAAGAGTTGAGTGGATTTTGGGAATTTACTGGGCTTGGGACGGATGGCGTGAGCGGTGGGCCCATCTGGCCCAGTGCGAAGCAGATCACGACATCGGAAGCGAGGCTGGACCAGTTCGGTGTTGAGGCTGGGCCCAATCGCCCAGCGGATGAGAAAAGCTGGCGAGATGACCGAGACAGGCCCGATGGGACCCGGGCGATGGGCATTGGAGAATTTTGGGTGCGGAACATGTCCGAAAAATGCTGAATAATAAACGGGGATATTTGTTCATCCAAAATATTATACGAACTAGGCACGGGAGTATGACTTTTAGCAAACGGAAATTGGGATTCATAAAAAATGACATGGTGATTAATGATGATTTTATTGAAGGATAAATCAAAGCATTTGTAGCCACGATAATTAGATGGAAAACCCAAAAGCACACACGGAGTAGACCGGGCCTGAAGTTTGTTAATTGTGGTGGATGGAAATAACGGATAACATAAACACCCGAAAACCCAAAGATGAGAATAAGGAGTTTTATTATATAAAATTTGAAGGGGAGAAGAATATGTCAGACCTTTGGAAGGAATTATGTTAAGGAGATATGTAGTCATTTGAAGAGAATGATGTCAAAATTATGGGGGTACAAAATCATGTATCAATAGGGTGCGGAGAATGTTATTTATGGAACGGATTTTACGTTCGGCTTTCCCATTTTGTGAAGATGTATGAGGACAAGAGAAATAAGAATTTATCCCATTAATAGCACAAAATTCCCGAAACACCCCATTGTCATACTCTTTTCTATTATCACACTGAATATTTTTTATTTCACGGTCGAATTGAGTTCTGACGAATGCTCTAAATTTTAGGAAGATGAAAAAAACTTGAGATTTCTTCGTTATTGGAAACGTCCATAGAAATTTAGAATAATCATCCAAAAAAAGAACATAATATTGATGACCCATTGAACTAGGAACAGGAGACGTCCATAAGTCGCTATGAATAATATCAAATGGCATTAACGTATGAGATTTTGAGTCTACAAATGGCAACTTAACAATTTTTCCTAAAGAACAAGATTGACAAATTGGAGTATGACTCGTACCCTTACATGAAATAAAACCATTTTTATCTAAAGCTGACAGAATAGAGGATCCCGGATGACCAAGACGAGCATGCCACAAGGAAGGTGAGATGGCTGCAAAAGCTGATGGCAGGGCTTGACTCGATGGACCGGGACTGGGTGTGATAGGATAAAGATCTCCCCTACTATCACACCTCATGAGAGGACTTCCCGTCTTGAAATCCTTCACAGAGAAACCAAAAGGATCAAATTCAATAGAAACGGAATTGTCAATAGTGAATTTACAGACAGAGACTAAGTTTTTAATCAATTTGGGGGCGTGTATGGTATTTTTCAAGATAAGAGGGGGATGATGGGGAGATAATATTTTATGACCATAACCCCGAATTGGAACAAAATTACCATTTCCAATAATTATACCGCGAGGGTTGCTCAATTTGGAATAGGATGAGAGAGTACCTGAATCGGATGTCATGTGGGTAGTGGCACCGGTGTCCATATACCAATTTGGGTCCGATTGAGTCAAACCCAGTGTGTGCATCGCAGCCTCGATATCGGTCTGAGTGGGGCCTGCTGCATGGTGAGCTTGCGGAGGCCGAGGCCCAAGAATTCCGCACTGGGCCGAATCGGGTCTATCGCTGAGCCGGACGCATCGGGCAGGCGGGTCGTTAGTGGTGCTAGAAACCCCATTAGCCAGTCGCTGGAACTTGTTGTGGAGGTGGGCCGTAGGGCCACTGTCCACTGGTCCAAGCCCACGACCCAGAGGCCCAAGGCTGAGACCAGTGGGTCGGTGGCCCACTGTAACCTGGATGGGGTCCAGTGCTTTGGCCACCGTGACTGCTGCCGGAGCCGCCGCGTTTGCCCCCGCGATTTTTTCCATTATTGTTTGGGCCATTCTTGCTGCCCCCGTGGGATCGGTTTTGGTTCGAATTGTTACCAAAATTTTGAGGACTAGGGGAGGAAGTCATCATGACCACGGGACTAGCATTAGTAGCCGCATTTTTAGCCAAACCGGCTTCTTCCAAGGTAAGCATGGATCGGGCGTGATAGAACCTTGGAAGATGATTACTTTGACGAAGGAGAGTTCCAACGCCACTATAGGCCTCGGATAGGCCAACAACCATCTGTAAAACAAGACGATCTTCACTAACTGGCGCACCAACGTTGCGGAGTTGGTCCGCCAATTCCTTCAACCTTTTGCAATATGCTGAAACGTTCGAAAAAATTTCCATGTTGACGTGAGAAAAATCATGTTCAAGAGTAACAGCTCTGGAATTTTGATTATCCTAGAATATGTCAAGCAGTCTATCCCATGCAGCCATCGCCGTAGCGTCTGGCTCAATAATCGTCTGTAATAGGTCGGTAAAGATAGTAGAATAAATCCACTGAAGGACAGTAGCATCAAGTGTGGTCCACAACTTGGGATCATCCTCGCATTTAGGCACCTTTGTATCATCAGGGGCTGCAGGAATTATGTGATGGATGACTTGATGCTAATGAGCGTGAATTTTGAACAACTCGGCCCACATCGCGTATTGGACGTTTTCTATTTCAAGAATTAATGGGATATGATTCTTGATGTTAGAAACAACAAGGGCAGGATGAAACGTGTTCTTTGACGTAGACATAACGAAATAACAAGAGGGATTTGTAAGAGAGATTTGGAGAGCGGAAAAATAATTTGGTAAACCCGAGGAGGGGGGGTCTCGGCCGAGAGGAACAACAAAACTTTGGGAGAGAAAACTTTTGTGTGACCTAGACTTTTGATACCATGAAAGAAATAAACTCCTTGATTATTTTCATTAATTGAAAGGTATATATACAAGTTACATATTTCCATAATAGGAGAATCATATTCCTATTTTATTCCTAAAACCTTATTCTACCATAATTCTAACTATACAATTATGGTAAGTGTATAAGACTAATTACGGTAACATTTACACTACAATATTACATCAATATACATTCCTAATATACTATACTGCTACACTGCCCGTGATGGGCTGAACTGCCTAGATGGGCTAAAGGCCACTGCCGAGATGGGCTGACCTGGGCTGTCCGAGACACTGCTTTCAGCTCCATATTCCCGTGATATACACTATGTTTATCAAGTGTATATCACGGGTATATACCTTGTTTAACATGAAGTTTGCAGAGGAATAAAGTGTTCACTTCTAACAATTTTTTCATATATAAAGACAAAAAAATTATGCATACAGGAGAATGAGCATCCATTACATCAGGAAATTTTGACTAGTTAAAGGCATATGATTCAGTTGCATATCCTAGACTTACATCCTCAGCAGATTCGTATGCAATCAAAATGACTGAAATCACAACAACATATCCAGTGTAATCCCACAAGTGGAGTCTGTGTAGGGTAGGATGGGTAGGATGTAAAGTTTTTTTTTATACTATCGGTGTAGTTAACTGATTATAACATGTTACTAATTTTTTTCCAGGTAATCAATCCATACTGACCATAGACAATTAACTTTGAAATGACATGATATTGCAAAAAAGTGTTACACTGACAGTGTAAAGGGGCAGCCCGATGCACTAAGCTCTCGCTATGCGCGGGGTCCGGGGAAGGGCCGGACCACAAGGGTCTATTGTACGCAGCCTTATCTCACATTTCTGCAAAAGGCTGTTTCCACGGCTTGAACTCATGACCTCCTGGTTACACTGATAGGGTATATAAGTTAAATAGTAATAGTTAACAGCACTGATTCCTCTTCCACTATACCTGATATATATGCTCTTTGTGAGTAACCAGTTCTCAAATATATCCATATATTACTATGAGTAAGAAACAATCAAAACGTAGCTTTCGTATCGCTTTTATATTGTGCAAACAATTTTCACTCATCACTTCCCTAAACAATGTATCTTCTGCTGCTAAAGCAGCTAAAGAGTCAGAAATAGAATCTGGTACACTTCGAAGATTCTCACCAGAGACATCAGAATCCCCTTCTGTTTCACGAAAACATCATTTAAGTTCAAATAACAGTGCAGGAATATCTCAACTATGGACATGGAAATTGAGTCATGAACTTCTGTATTGACTCACATCAAAAAGAGATAAGCATTAGCTAGGAAAAAACACCGAGAAGGCCAATTCAGGCATACAATATTAACTAGCAGCATGACACTGCTGACAAGATTTAATTTATAAAGACATCTCATGGAAGTTGCAAGCATTGTGCTCTCGTACAAAGATTGAAAGCTATAAAAGCAGCAGAAGAAATTGCAGAACTCTTCATGAAACCTTTAAAATGATATACAAATAATAGCTTAATATTCAACAATAATAAGATTATTTGATGACAATAAAATGAAACATTTAGCAACTTTTTACTAGCAAGACACCTAATATAATCTAATAAGCTAGGCCAAATTCCACGTAGATCAAAAGCTATGGTCACTTGTCCTACATCAATCTCCTACCAAAAATGAACTTGACTTCAAGCTAAACTTTGGATACACTGGTGCATTAGAAAGATGATGCTCTGTCACACTAGCACTGCCATCTTTTTTACGGATACGCAAGAGTACATACGTACATGAATTTTTTTCAAAATGCAACAACCCTTGCTCCCTTAGAGTTTCATTCTTCTTCAAACTCATTATCCAATGAATTAGATATAGTAAACAAACCGTTTGATCTGAATATCTATCATATGTGGCAACTCATCTAACAAATATTCTCAGGGAAAACATGTTGAACTTGTGATGGATGTATAACACTAGAAATTTCAGAATTTTTTTGCTCAATAAGCTGCATTTTGCGTCTTAGGTAGCATATGCTCAAAACTGCACGTAATAAATAGTTAGAAAATCATACAAAAGTTAGAAACTTCTAACTGATTTTCAATTAATCCTCAGGTCAGTTAGAAACCTTTGAGACAGAATCTGGTGTTTCATTGCTAGAATGACCGTAGAGGTCTCAAGAGAACAAGAGATTTCAAGGTCTATCAAAATGGGAAAGAAAGGCAACAGGTAGATATGCCATACTGCATCAAAAATAGGAAATGCGAAAGTGGTACTTTCTCTAAATACTGGGTACCATTCCACCGAAAGAAACTTGTTTATAGTACTAACATAGTGTCAAAAATTGATGATTTTCCTTGACTTTGAGATTTATAAGTTTTGCATTTCAGCACTTAAGTTTTTATAATCAACAACTATGTAAATTGTTGATCTTTTTGCATAACCCTCGTGAACATTAAAAAAATTAACTAATTCTTAGACCTCTATCATTTACTTGCTTTAAGGTTTAAGCATCTTACATTGTATTCCAATCCAATTGAGTAAATTGACACCAGTAATGTAAAAGAAGGACAGTAAGAATTATAGAAAATCACTAACCTAAGAGGATGTGTTAGAGTAAAAGCTATTACGGAAGGAAGGTGATTTAACACCCCAGCCATAAATGATTCCCCGATCTTGGACATCCCATATTTTGATTCACCAGATGCCATAAAAACATTTTCTCCATTTCTAGATAAACTAATGTGGACATGTGATCCAGAGCCATCTTCATCTTCTGCATACCTAGACAAAAACGGCCAAAATGTCACATACTCAGAGGACGTCAGTCACTTGCAATAATTTCATGCAGTAGAGATTTTGCAAATGGGAACTTGACAGAAATCTCTGTAGAAAAATACACGAGTGCATTGTACTTGAGAAATTAATTCAAAAGTAAGGAAACTTTATCGCGGAGAAGTAAATTCAGAAAATAATGCTAAAAGAACACTTATTTTTGCTCAACTGTTTTAACAAAAAAAATAACATCATGCGTTTAACATTATGAACCTTCTCCAAAGTAGTAAACTACATAGTATGGCATATATGTCATCTCGCCTTCTCCAGTGGAGAAACATTTCCATCTTTTATTTAGTATAGAAGGTGCATGTTCTTTTCCCATTTCTCAATATAAATATAGCTCTTCCTAATCACAAGTATCTCTCAATCCGGTTTAAAGGGGTTGTGAAGGAAAGAAGAATGATAGAGTTTTTAGTAGATTTTATTGGAATCGAGTAGGCTACGTGTTAAAAGGCATATCAGCAAGAAAACTGCAATGAATGATAAAAAATTGACCTCCAAACAGTGTTATTTCAGTTTTGATTGACAATTCTTCTCTTCTGCTCTCTCCAAACAGTGTTATTTCAGTTTCAACATAAAGTCTTGTCTCTATTATCTTACCTTATACTAATTACATATTACTGAGGAAACTCTTCTTACTAGTGTTCAGAGTCAGTGTTGTATGTCATGGAGGAAACCTTTCTTGCTAGTGTTCAATAGTCTGCCTTATGTTGGTTCTTCAAGGAATGCCCTCTGTACATGTCCCTAAGATAGATCAATTAATTCAAAACAACAACTATTATTATGCCTCAGTCCCGAACAAGTTGGGGTAAATCAAATAATTCAAAACAAAATGGTACTTGTACTAAGAAACATGGTAATTATATTTTTTGTCCTTATTTCGACATTGGATTCAGATTGATTCTATTGTATTGTTTGGATTCGACCAACCAGTTCTAAGGAAATTGTAAAATAGAATAAGATGGAGCCTACCTACTTGGTTCGGACGAGGTAGATAGATCAAAGGAATCATTCAAACTATTTGTCACTCCAATCACTCTTTCACTGGAAATTTGGATCAAAATTGAACGTCTCTTTTATCAGCAAAAAAACTTGCAGACTCTCCAACTCAAGGTCCAACTTCATAACTTCAAAAAATATGATGTTTAAATCACTGACCGTGTACATCATCTACAGCTTATTGTGAATTCCCTAATCTAAGTGGTACTAACATTTCTGAAACTGATGTTCTTCACATGTTTGTTATCTGGACTTTCTCCTGTGTTATTGCCTCCATTTTCACTAGAACCCCTCTTCTGTCCTTTTTAGTGATACATTTCATTGGCTATTTTACTCGTGAATGTTTCATCTTGGTTCAAAAAACATTTTTCTCTGGTCTACAGTCTGCCTCAACTCATTCAAACACCACGGCTCCTGATGTGCAGCTTTTCTATTGATCATCTAGAATACTACAACGACACGAATTGGTAGGCTGTCCCTCAACTGATATCCTACCTCAGCATACTTTTTCTCCTGGGTACAGTCTTGTTTCTTATGAAATCAAGAAGCAGATAGTTTTCTGCAGATCCAGTTCAACTCTCTTTCTAATGCATATATTGGTACTGGAAGGTGGATTCTCTTCTTCACATACCACTTTTATCTATTTCTACTATTTGCTATGGTGAAGGAGAGCCTTGGCGTATCTGGTAAAGTTGTTGTCATGTGACCAGGAGATCATTGATTCAAGCCGTGGAAACAGCCTCTTGCAGAAATGCAAGGTAAGGCTGCATAACCCTTGTGGTCCGGCCCTTCCCTGGACCACGCGCATAGCGGGAGCTTAGTGCACCGGGCTACCCTTTACTATGGCAATATTAGTGCATCGGGCTAAATTTTGACATAGATTTTTCAAGTTTGTAAAACTAAAATTTATATATTTAGAAAATACATAAAAAATACTATAAGTCATGATAATTTATAATTCAAATAATGTATAAAAAATGTAAGGAAAACGTGGTCAAAAGACCACCTCGTAGACTCCTTAAATAGTAATAGGTTCACATAAATTGAAACAGAGGGAATATCATTTATCCATATCATAATCTTGCACAACAAGCTCATACACAGCATATATGTCTTGAAAAAGTAACTTCGGGAGGTTTATAAGTTCAAGATGTTCCTATGAACAACAAACTTTGATTTGTTAATAAAGATTCTTCTCTGTCTGAGGTCTTTAAAGTTGTATAAAAAGCTCTGTGGTCTTCCATATCAGGTTTTGCTTGGGGCGATAAATATTCTATATGTACTCAGGGACAGCCTAATAATTTTGTATGTAGTATTTCAGTATAAATATCTTACCATACATGTAATTCTATCATTAAGAAGTGTTGGTACTCTATTGTACTTTATAAAGCAGTACGGGAAGTGAATAACTATTACAAGTGTTCGAAAGAATAAATAAATGGTCAATCTTCAAAACTGCCGCAAACTTGTTGTGTCTTGAATCTTGATAACCTTGCAAAGCCATTGTTGAGAACTGTCGCAAGCTTGTTGTGTCTTGAATCTTGATATCCTGAAATCAAGAAACAACTAAATCTGGATGGTTACAACGTTGTGTGTTGAGTCGAGGAATTGCCCTCTGTCCTTAAGACAAGATTGCCCCGTATATATGCTTTTACGTTAGCGGGCAATAGTCTCCCAAGATAAAATAATACTTTAATCTCAACGCTACAAAGCCAATAGGTTGAGCCTGGCGAATAAAACAAATATGAATTGACTTGCTGAAGGTATGGAATAGGAAGGAAGAGTTTATATCTTGTGTATATAAGGGTGTTTACTCACTGTTTTTCAAGCAGAATTTGCTTACTGTTTTGTGCTATTTTTCAGTCACGAATGTACTGTTTTTCTGTGTCTTTCCAGTGGCTGAATTGAGCCAAAGGAGGCTCAATATATAGCATGGAGGAGGGGCTATACAACTGCCCAAAACATGGTTGTTAATGGCCATTAGGAGGGCATTAAACAGCCAAGTAATGGCTGTTAATGGCCATCAAGGAGGCTGCTTAAATGGACATGAAGGAGGGTGAAAATGGAGGAGTTAATCAGCCAAGTAATGGCTGGTTAATGCTCCATAAAACAGTCCAACGGAAGGCAGAAAGTTTTCTGCCTTCCGTCACCCCAAAACCAACTTCTTCAGGGACTGGCAAAGTTTTCTGGTCCAAAAAGATAATATCAGAAAGTCCCTACAGCCCACAGCCTGTGACCGGACGGGCGGGCGGCGGCAGCGCGCGTGTGGGCTTAGCCTTGAACTTAAGCACATCTAGGTCCTCCCTCCTTTAAACACATGGGATACCCCTTGGGGTCCCAAACCCTTTACCACATTAGAGACTTATATAGAGAGCAATTCTTCATATTCCCACCGATGTGGTAGATTTGTCCCACACCACATTTCCATGCCTCAAACACCTTACTTAGTGGACCAATATCTCTTTCATTTCTCAATGAAATTTGACGATGCTTGGCCCTACGGTCATCTACTCACTTCGTAGATCATGCATGTACAAAGCGACAAGGTCTCCAACATGCTGAACACTAGTGTTTAATTCATCAAAGATGGGTGGACGCATCTCCACGCCAAAGATAAATTTCCAACAAGAAGTATATTGTTACATTAAATAAGCGGTAAAGATTTTTCATGAAAATAAAAAGAGAAATGCATAGTAAAATCTCCTAGTATCTGCAATACTGCGTGCATAGATGACGTGCTACCAAATTCGCAAGCAAACATTCAAGGAAACGGGAACTTACCTTATCAACTGTAATATTCATCGTTTGAAGATAAGTGAGTATATCTTCTAATATAGAGGATGCAGCATCAAATGCTGATGTAGAGCAGTAAGAGGTCTTGTCAATTGGCAACCACTCTTCTTTGCCGTTCCTTTATAATTGTATTTATACAAATTTAGTTTAAGAATTTAAAGATGAGAAACTCAACACAAAATACATACCTTATTACACTCTTCAAAAGGTAAAATTCAATTTCAAAGCCTACATTCAGGACCTGAAACATGTTTATATGCATCAGATCAGTAAGACTTTTCAACTCTTGCACAAAAGATATTTGACATTCCAAGTCGAATTCATCTTTTAAAAGTTTGTGACTCTCCGAAATACTTCTCTTGGACAGTATTCCCATGGTTTACCAGGTTCAATACACATGTCAGCTAAAACCATATCCTGTTGTTTTTCCCTGGATCAAAAGATGCACATCAAACATGATTACGAATATTTCTGCCATGAAGACCAGAAAAAGTCAAATGAAGTTCAGGAGAAATTTGATATCTCAGTTGAACGTTGCCACAGTAAGGTCCATACATTCAGCCAATAGACAATGAAAACAGTTGGACATCAATGTTTGTACAATTTCAGAAAAAACAACTACTAGATACTTTTGTTTGGTATCTCTATGGTTACTTCATGTTCTCAAAATAAATCATGCGATATCATGAAAAAAATTGCATCAGGTTTAATACTTTACAACTATAGCTCTTGCTAAATTGAGTCTAGTGGCATCTCCAGCACATAAATTGAAAGGAGGGGATACTATAGAGGCTGCGGAACAAGTGATAATGGAACCTTGAGCCAGTGAAACATATCCACCAAAAAGAACAAATTTTGAAGTTTCAGAGCTGAAAAAGGAGAGCTCTGCTACTTTGGGGAAATGATTTGTTGGGTGGTTAATATCCAGATTTTCTCTTAATTAATGTTCTTCTTTTCTGTAAAGTCCTGTAAAATTAAAAAAAAAAAAACAACAACATACACACACGTCCCTAAAACCCCTCTCCCTCAACCCCTTCTTCCACTCCCTCACATCCCAAAATTCGTGCAACTACACACACGACACAACACACACACATATACACTTTTATATAAAACACAACAAAAAGGGAAATACAAAATCAGAAACAAAACACAGTGAAAAAAAAAGGGATTAAAGAGAGCAATTAAGGAGTCCCAAAAAGGTTTGGTTGAAGGATAAGTTGAAGTTGAGGTTTTGTTCGCAATTACGAAGCAACAAAGGTGAGTTTTCTCACTCAAAGTTCTTAGTAAAATCCTTTATTTTTAAGTTGCAATACATGTTAGAATATAATCCGGTTATTGAAAGAATGAGCATGAAATTTATGATTGTTTAATAACTAGTTTGGATTGTGAAATTGTAATCTGTTATACTGGGCTATACTTGTTAGAATTGGATGAAATTTTACAGAGTTGTACATCTTTCTGTTACGGTCAGTTTGAGACTTTACGGGGATAAATACTACTTACGGTTTGAGAGTTATCACTGTTTAAACATTCTGCCTCGGATCAACCGAAGTCTGAAAGGGCAGAATGTATAACGTAAAAACTGTACAAATAGGTAAAGCATATGAAAGATTGTGATGAATAAAAGTTATATATTACTCTGTCCTCGATATTTTGACACTTTACGGGGATAAATCCCACTTACGGTTTGAGAGTTATCGCTGTTTAAACATTCTGCCTCGGATCAACCGAAGTCTGGAAGGGCAGAATGTATAACGTAAAAACTGTACAAATAGGTAAATCATATGAAAGATTGTTCTGAATAAAAGTTATAGATTAATCTGTCCTCGACAGTTTGAGACTTTACAGGGATGAATCCGACTTACGGTTTGAGAGTTATCGCTGTTTAAACATTCTGCCTCGGATCAACCGAAGTCTGGAAGGGCAGAATGTATCACGTAAAAACTGTACAAATAGGTAAAGCATATGAAAGATTGTGCTGAATAAAAGTTATAGATTACTCTGTCCTCGACAGTTTGAGACTTTACGGGGATAAATCCGACTTATGGTTTGAAAGTTGTAACCCTTACAAGTGAAAAGGGCGAAATATTGAAGGAAGGAAATATTATTTGAGCCTTTTGAACATATGACATTTTTAAACAAATAAATAAGTGCATTGGATCGGGTTGCACGGACCGCAACAAATAAGTGCATTGGATCGGGTTGCATGGACCGCAACAAATACATAAATGCATTGGATCGGGTTGCACGGACCGCAACAAATATATATATAAATGCATTGGATCGGGTTGAACGTAAAACAAATATATAAATGCACTGGATCGGGTTGCACGTACCGCAACAAATATATAAATGCACTGGACCGGGTTGCACGTACCGCAACAAATGTATACTATGTTATATGGGAAAAAGCAGGAGTACTGATTAAACTAAGTTTTTTTTTAAGACGAGTGGGGAGAAAATTTTGCTCGTGAATATTTATTGATTTATTTAATAAAAGGGTTGTAATCTGTTTATTTCAACATGCTTATTATTTTCTTATAATGTGATTGTAATTAAAAATATTGTGAGGTTACTTTGGATTGTAAGGTGAGATTCCCACGCAGCCCCGGATGGTAGGGCTGACTCTTTAATTTAACATATTTCAGGAAGGAGTGATAGAGGAAAAGCTCCGCAAGAGGGCTAGCGATCGTCCCGCAGCCTCATCGTACCACCAATCCATTATTTCGGATTTGGTGAAAGTTACTCTAGACTAAGTTTGTTTAAAGAATTAAGTTTTATTATCTCGGGGAATGCCCCACATGAGATTGTTCTTCGTAAACTTCAAATTGATTATTATATATATTATTTCCGCAAATACCTGTCTAAATTAGGAAGAAAATGAAGTAAATGGTTCGCCTGGAAATGGATAGTTGTCCAGGTGCCATCACGTTTGTCACGCCCCGAATTTTCTCAAGTCTTTCTTTAGGACGTGATGGCACCTGGACAACTATCAATTTCCAGGCGAACCATATACTTCATTTTCTTCCTAAATTAGACAGGTATTTGCGGAAATAATATATATAATAATCAATTTGAAGTTTATGAAGAATAATCTCATGTGGGGCATTCCCCGAGATAATAAAACTTAATTCTTTAAACAAACTTAGTCTAGAGTAACTTTCACCAAATCCGAAATAATGAATTGGTGGTACGATGAGGTCATGGACGATCGCTATCCTCTTGTGAGCTTTTTCCTCTATCGCGCTTTCCCAAATATGTTAAATAAGAGTCGGCCCTACCATCCGGTGAGTGGGAATCTCACCTTACTGCACCAAAGTAACCTCACAATATTTTTAATTACAATCACATTATAAGAAAATAATAAGCATGTTGAAATAAATGATTTCAACCCTTTTATTAAATAAATCAATAAATATTCACGTGCAAAATTTTCTCCCCATTCGTCATAAAAATAACTTAGTTTAATCAAGATTCTGCTTTTTCCCATATAACATATTATACATTTGTTGCGTACGCAACCCGATCCAGCATTTATATATTTGTTGCGTACGTGCAACCCGATCCGTGCATTTATATATTTGTTGCGATGCGTGCAACCCGATCCGTGCATTTATATAATTGTTGCGGTACGCAACCCGATCCAAAGATGCATTTATATATTTGTTGCGGTACGTGCAACCCGATCCAGTGCATTTATATATTTGTTGCGGTACGTGCAACCCGATCCAATGCATTTATGTATTTGTTGCGGTCCGTGCAACCCGATCCAATGCACTTATTTGTTGCGGTACGTGCAACCCGATCCAATGCACTTATTTGTTGCGGTACGTGCAACCCGATCCAATGCACTTATTTGTTGCGGTACGTGCAACCCGATCCAATGCACTTATTTGTTGCGGTACGTGCAACCCG
This sequence comes from Anisodus acutangulus, assembly GCA_029783415.1. Taxonomy (NCBI): domain Eukaryota; kingdom Viridiplantae; phylum Streptophyta; class Magnoliopsida; order Solanales; family Solanaceae; genus Anisodus; species Anisodus acutangulus. Next base: position 56,192,210 of record CM056490.1, read on the forward strand.
ATCCAATGCACTTATTTGTTGTTTAAATATGTCATATGTTCAAAAGACTCAAAATAATATTTCCTTCCTTCAATATTTCGTCATTTCCACTTGTAAGGGTTACAACTCTCAAACCGTAAGTCGGATTTATCCCCGTAAAGTCTCAAACTGTCGAGGACAGAGAAATATATAACATTTATTCAGCACAATATTTCATATTCATTACCGATTTGTACAGTTTTTACGTTATACATTCTGCCCTTTCAGACTTTGGTTGATCCGAGGAAGAATGTTCAAACAGAGATAACTCTCAAAACGTAAGTCGTATTTATCCCCGTAAAGTCTGAAACTGTCTAGGACAGAGTAATCTATAACTTTTATTCAGCATAAACTTTCATATTCATTACCGATTTGTACATTTTTTACGTTATACATTCTGTCCTTTCAGACTTCGGTTGATCCGAGGCAGAATGTTCAAACAGCGATAACTCTCAAATCGTAAGTCGCATTTATCCCCGTAAAGTCTCAAACTGACCATAACAGAAAGATGTACAACTATGTAAATTTCATCCAATTCTAACAAGTATAGCCCAGTATAACAGATTACAATTTCACCATCCGAACTAGTTATTAAACAATCATAAACTTCATGCTCATTCTTTCAATAACCGGATTATATTCTAACATGTATTGTAACTTAAAAATAAAGGATTTTACTAAGAACTTTGAGTGAGAAAACTCACCTTTGTTGCTTCGTAACCATGAACAAAACCTCAACTTCAACCAAACCTTTTTGGAACTCCTTAATTGTTCTCTTTAATTCTCTTCTTCTATTTTTTTTTCACTGTGTTTTGTTTCTGATTTTTGTCTTTCCCCTTTTGTTGAGTTTTTATATAATGAAGTGTATATGTGTGTGTGTTGTGTCGTGTGAGTAGTTGCACGAATTTTTTTGGGATGTGAGGGAGTGGAATAAGGGGTTGAGGGAGAGGATTTTAGGGACGTGTGTGTGTGTTTTTTTTTTTCTGGGACTTTACATTCTCCCCTCCTTAAACAACATTCGTCCTCGAATGTGAATAAGGTCGTAACCCATGCACATAGACATCCAAACTGCACACACATGAACCACAACTTCCAAGACTTTGCATTATCCCCTCCTTAAACAACATTCGGCCTCGAATGTGAATAAGGTCGTAACACATGCCCATAGACACACAAACTGTACAGACATGACATAACTAAACACATTTTATTACCTTACTCAAACAGGAAAGGATGTTTGATTTTCATCGCGTCTTCGGCTTCCCAGGTTGCTTCTTTTGTGGAGTGATTTCCCCATAGGACCTTCACGGATACAATATCTTTATTCCTAAGACGTTTAATCTGTCTATCCAGTATTTCTACCGGCATTTCTTCATATTGAAGCTCTTCATTCAAGACTATTTCTTGGGGTTGGATGATGTGACTTGGAACATGCAAGTATTTTCGTAACATTGACACATGAAACACCGGATGCACCGCTTTTAATTCTTGTGGAAGGGCTAGTTCGTAAGCCACATTTCCTACCCTTCGTAAGATCTCATATGGTCCAATAAACCTTGGGCTCAATTTTCCTTTCTTGCCAAATCGCATCACTCCCTTCATTGGAGAGACTTTTAAAAACACTTTCTCCCCTTCTTGAAAATCGAGATCTCTTTTGCGATGATCCGCATAAGACTTATGGCGGCTATGAGCTGTCTTGATCCGCTCCCGAATTATCTGAACTTTATCGTTTGTTTCTTGAATGACTTCGGGTCCGAACAGTAGTGTTTCGCCCACCTCGAACCACCCAAGTGGAGACCTACATTTTTGCCCATACAATGCTTCGAACGGAGCCATATGTATACTAGCATGAAAACTATTGTTGTAGGCGAACTCAATTAGACATAAATGGTCCAACCAGTTGCCCTGGAAGTCCAACACACAAGACCGCAGCATGTCCTCCAATGTTTGAATTGTTCGTTCAGCTTGTCCGTTGGTTTGCGGATGGAAAGTCGTACTCAACTTGAACTTTGTCCCGAGGCCCTGCTGGAAACTTTGCCAAAAGTGTGAGGTGAACTGGGAACCCCTATCCGAAATAATTTGCAATGAAATCCCGTGTAACCTCACTATTTCTTTCAAATAAATTTGAGCATACTGCGGTGTCCGATATGTAGTCTTGACTAGTAGGAAATGGGCTGACTTTGTAAGTCGATCTACAATCACCCATATAGAATCATAACCTTCTCGTGTTTTTGGTAGACCGGTCACAAAATCCATATGAATCGCCTCCCATTTCCACATGGGGACGCCAATGTCCTGAAGTAGGCCGCCAGGTTTTTGATGTTCGGCTTTCACCTGTTGACACGTAAGACATTTTCCGACAAACTCTGCAACATCTCTCTTCATTCCTTTCCACCAGTAATTTGCCTTGAGATCATGATACATTTTCGTTGATCCTGGATGAATGGAATAACTGGTATTGTGACCTTCGTCTAAGATCCTTCTTCTTAGATCTCTTACCTTAGGAACACATAACCTACCCTTATACCGAAAGGTACCATCATTTCCTCCTAATGTAAATTGTGAAGGTTTTCCTTGTTGAATCCTCTCCCGAAACCTAACAAATTCCATATCCTCAAACTGACTCTCTTTTATTTCTGAAGTTAAGGCAGACTGCGAGGTATCACGTACCACCACCCTACCTTCACCGACCTCAGTTAAACTAATCCCGAGGTTTTCCAATTTTTTGTATTGCACGAACAATACCTCTCTTTTGTACTACCAAGTGGGCCAAACTGCCCATTGATCTCCTACTGAGTGCATCAGCCACCACGTTAGCTTTTCCAGGATAGTAAAGAATGCTAAGGTCATAATCCTTAAGTAACTCTAACCATCTTCTTTGCCGGAGATTCAAATCCTTTTGCGTGGTTATGTACTGCAAACTCTTATGATCTGTAAATATATCTACATGCACCCCATACAAATAGTGTCTCCATATTCGTAAGGCAAACACTACCGCGGCCAATTCCAAGTCATGAGTTGGATAATTCTTCTCATGTATCTTCAATTATCGAGATGCATACGCAATAACTTTTCCAAATTGCATCAAGACACATCCTAACCCAACCCTAGAGGCATCACAATAGACTGTGAACCCTTCTTGTCCCGATGATAAGGTTAGGACTGGTGGAGTAGTCAACAACTCCTTCATTTTCTGAAAACTTATTTCACATGCATCTGACCACTGGTACTTAATCGTTTTCTGAGTCAATCGGGTCAAGGGAGCAGCAAGACTAGAAAAGCCTTCTACAAATCTTCTATAATACCCAGACAAACCCAAGAAACTCCTAACTTCTGTCGGAGTGGTAGGTTTTGGCCAGTTCTTCACTGCCTCTATCTTTTAGGGGTCTACCATAATTCCATCCCTTGACACAACATAGCCCAAGAAGGCTACTTTTTCCAACCAAAATTCACACTTTGAAAATTTAGCGTACAGTCTCTCTTGTTTCAAGGTTTGAAGCACTACCCTCAGATGTTCTTCATGTTCTTCAACACTCTTTCTGTAAATTAGGATATCGTCTATGAATACAATCACGAACAAATCTAAGAATGGTTTGAAGATTCTGTTCATGAGATCCATAAAAGCTACTGGAGCATTGGTTAACCCAAAAGACATGACCAAGAACTCATAATGACCATATCAGGTTCTATACGCTGTTTTGGATATATCATCCGGATTTATTTTCAGCTGGTGATATCCTGAATGAAGATCAATCTTGGAAAAATAAATGGCTCCTTGAAGTTGGTCAAAAAGATCATTGATTCTTGGTAATGGGTATCGGTTCTTGATCGTGACCTTATTGAGTTGTCGATAATCAATGCACATTCGGAGCGATCCATCTTTCTTCTTCACAAAAAGGACTGGTGCACCCCAGGGGGAAACACTAGGCCTTATAAAACCTTTATCCAGAAGATCCTTCAACTGTTCTTTTAACTCTCTCAATTCAGTTGGGGCCATTCGATATGGAGGAATAGAAATAGGTCTTGTACCCGGAATTAACTCTATAGCGAACTCCACTTCTCTAAGAAGACCTGGAAGATCTTCAGGAAAAACCTCCTGAAATTTCGAACAATAGGGACATCTTGCATTTGAGGATTCTTTTGGGTATCTACTATATTAGCCAGATATGCGTACTCCACTTTGTGACTTATTAATAACTTTTGAGCCCTAAGATAGGAAATAAGCTGACGTGAGGATATTCCAATCTTACCCTTTTATAACAACTTCTGGTTCCCCGGGAAAAGATAGTTTCACTATCTTTCGTCGGCAATCTAGCATGGCATAACATGCTGACAACCAATCCATACCCAAAATGATGTCAAAATCTACCATATCAAGTAGTACTAGGTTTACTATTGTTCATCTGCTATTCACTTCTAATGAGAAAATTTTAACTACTCGACAGGCCCAAACTGAGGCCCCTACGGGGGTCATAACCTCAAAAGGTTCACTTAAATAGGAAGGTTCTACATGTAAATTCTTAGCAAAACCCATTGACACATATGAAAATGTAGAGCCGGGATCGTATAATACAAATGCATGAATACTCGAGACCAGCAAAATACCTGTGACCACCGCATTAGATGCCTCCGCCTCATTCCTCTGGGGAAAAGCGTAGAGCCGATTAGAATTGTTGGACTGTTGACCTCCACGACCTGTCGGACTGGTTTCCCTGATTTCCCTTGTAGGCGGCTGTGGTTGCTTCTGACCTCCCATGAGAAAATTGAGTTTGGACTCTCCTCTTGCAATCCCTGGCATGGTGGCCTGGTTCTCCACATGTGTACACATCCTTTTGGTGAGAACCAACATTCTCCAATATGTTTCTTCTGACAAACCTTACAAACCGAGTTGTCACCTCCTGTGTTAGGGCTGGTGGCCTTAACCTTGACACCTTGATGATTGACCCATCTATACCCATGAGGCCTAAAATGAGACTGGCCTACTGACTTGTTCGGTTTTGACGAACCCCTGCTACCCTCTTGCCTCAGGTTCTGATTCTGATTAAAGGATCCTAACGATCGAAGCCTCTTCTGCGAATACTCCCTTTTTGCTTTAGCAAAACTTTCTACCTTCATAGCCATGTCGACGACCTGAAGATAGGTCTGATCATTGGCTAATGCCACTACCTTCTCCGCCAGGTTTGGGTTTAAACCCTCAACAAATCTTTTGACTTTCTCCCTTTCTGTAGGAACGACATGTGTGTTGTATGCTGACAATCTCACGAACTGCGTATCATATTCTGCACACTGCGGTCCCCTTGCTTTAACTGTTCAAATTCCCGTCTAAGCGCATCTTTGCGCGTATTAGACATGAATTTTTCAATGAATGCAACCCTGAACTCCCCCCACGTCATTGGTGGTGACATCGGGGGACGATTTCTTCTAAAATTCCTCCACCACACCCCTGCATCATCCACTAAATGTGCACTCACCAAATTAACGCCATACGTCTCCACACATCCTAGGGTAAACATTAGATCTTCTACTTCGTCGAGGAACACTGTCGGGTCGGACTTAGAGTCCTTCCCTGAGTAGATAGGTTCCCTTCTTCTCATAAAATTCGCCCATAGCCTATCCGGGACTGCCTGAGCTTCTATATTTTCGGCTAGTGGTGCAGTCACAACTGTTTCCTGGGCTGGCAGGTTTTGGGTTGGGATTGAGACACCAGGTGTAGGTTGAACCATTTGTGGAACTGCAGCTGTCATCAACATTATAAGTCTATCCAACTTTTGTCCTACCGTTTCCTGAGACGTTTGGCTCTCATTTTCTTCCACATTTTCCACGATATCTTCAGACATTGCTACCTCAACTGGAGGTATAGGAGCTTCGTAGTGAACCTCCTCTTCAACCCTTGGTTCCTGTACCCGGACTCTTTGGGGTTGCCATTGTCTCCTCCCTCTTCCCCGAGTAGTTCTAGTCGACCTGCGCACCACTGGTATTTGTGCATTTTCCATTTTTTATTTCTGTAAATACAGCACATCCATATTTTAGAAGGCAGTATGTCTACTCTTAATTCCTCAAAATCTTCTTATACTTCATAAGCATGCAACACCACAATATGCAAATTGAATTAATAATAACATATCCTTTCTTTCTTGCATTCATAACACTTCATTCATCATATTCAAGAAATATATATAATATATATAATATATATATATTTATATATACCATGACATTACAATAAATCACATCATATCATTCTCTGCCACCCACTATAGCTCTCTCACTCAAACATGCACCTACTACAACACGTTCTAAAGGGCTTAACCGCATGATTCGCTTATTCTGCAGGTTGGCATTCAACTCCATGTGAACCTTCTTTCTTGCTTCCCTTTCCATATCACTCATTCTATCCCTTACTCCTCTTACCTGGCATAGAAATTTAGACAAAGAATCTTCTGTAATATCTCCTCTTAGCATCCTTGCCCCTCTTAATGAGGAATGGAAATTTTCCGGGATAGAGTTGACTATTATCTGTAATATGACCCCAATTGAGATGTTGAAGAAGGTCGGGTCGTATGAACGTCTCTTCTGTCTAGCCCTAAGCAAATACGTACAAAGTACGATTGTGTCGTCTATATACTCGTCAAAATCGTCTCTCGAGTCCATTTTACGGCGCACGAATTCCTCCTGAGCTCTCATTGCCCTTTCATGTTCCATGCGCACTTCCTTCTTTGTTGGAACTCGTCTTATAACCACCATCTACAAAACACTTGTCAGTTAGTTTATCGTTGTACTCTCCTTCCCCAAGACCTTTTTAAAGAGGTAGTACAAGAATCAAGTCTTTAAAAAGACTCAAGATAGGCACGAAAAGAGTATGAAAGAAGGGAAACTGTTTAGGATGTTATTCCGTTCACTTATTACTAAGGTGGCGCGCACACCGTCGCAATAAGTAATCGTTCAAACACCCAACTCAAAGAAAGTTTCTAAGATCTCTTAACCTGGTTTAGCTCTGATACCAACTTGTCACGCCCCGACTTTTCTCAAGTCTTTCTTTAGGACGTGATGGCACCTGGACAACTCTCCATTTCCAGGCGAACCATATACTTCATTTTCTTCCTAAATTAGACAGGTATTTGCGGAAATAATATATATAATAATCAATTTGAAGTTTACGAAGAACAATCTCATGTGGGGCATTCCCCGAGATAATAAAACTTAATTCTTTAAACAAACTTAGTCTAGAGTAACTTTCACCAAATCCGAAATAATGGATTGGTGGTACGATGAGGCTGCGGGACGATCGCTAGCCCTCTTGTGGAGCTTTTTCCTCTATCGCGCCTTCCTAAAATATGTTAAATAAAAGAGTCAGCCCTACCATCCGGGGCTGAGTGGGAATCTCACCTTACAGACCAAAGTAACCTCACAATATTTTTAATTACAATCACATTATAAGAAAATAATAAGCATGTTGAAATAAACAGATTTCAACCCTTTTATTAAATAAATCAATAAATATTCACGTGCAAAATTTTCTCCCCACTCGTCATAAAAAAAACAACTTAGTTTAATCAGTATTCCTGCTTTTTCCCATATAACATATTATACATTTATTGCGGTACGTGCAATCCGATCCAGTGCATTTATATATTTGTTGCGGTACGTGCAACCCGATCCAGTGCATTTATATATTTGTTGCGGTACGTGCAACCCGATCCAGTGCATTTATATAATTATTGCGGTACGTGCAACCCGATCCAGTGCATTTATATATTTGTTGCGGTACGTGCAACCCGATCCAGTGCATTTATATATTTGTTGCGGTACGTGCAACCCGATCCTGCATTTATGTATTTGTTGCGGTCCGTGCAACCCGATCCAATGCACTTATTTGTTGCGGTACGTGCAACCCGATCCAATGCACTTATTTGTTGCGGTACGTGCAACCCGATCCAATGCACTTATTTGTTGCGGTACGTGCAACCCGATCCAATGCACTTATTTGTTGTTTAAATATGTCATATATTCAAAAGACTCAAAATAATATTCCCTTCCTTCAATATTTCGCACTTTCCACTTGTAAGGGTTACAACTCTCAAACCGTAAGTCGGATTTATCCCCGTAAAGTCTCAAACTGTTGAGGACAGAGAAATCTATAACATGTATTCAGCACAATATTTCATATTCATTACCGATTTGTACAGTTTTTACGTTATACATTCTGCCCTTCCAGACTTCGGTTGATCCGAGGCAGAATGTTCAAATAGCGATAACTCTAAAAACGTAAGTCGTATTTATCCCCGTAAAGTCTCAAACTGTCTAGGACAGAGTAATCTATAACTTTTATTCAGCACAAACTTTCATATTCATTACCGATTTGTACAGTTTTTACGTTATACATTCTGCCCTTTCAGACTTCGGTTGATCCGAGGCAGAATGTTCAAACAGCGATAACTCTCAAATCGTAAGTCGCATTTATCCCCGTAAAGTCTCAAACTGACCGTAACAGAAAGATGTACAACTATGTAAATTTCATCCAATTCTAACAAGTATAGCCCAGTATAACAGATTACAATTTCACCATCCAAACTAGTTATTAAACAATCATAAACTTCATGCTCATTCTTTCAATAACCGGATTATATTCTAACATGTATTGTAACTTAAAAATAAAGGATTTTACTAAGAACTTTGAGTGAGAAAACTCACCTTTGTTGCTTCGTAACCACGAACAAAACCTCAGCTTCAACCAAACCTTTTTGGAACTCCTTAATTGCTCTCTTTAATTCTCTTTTTCTATTTTTTTTCACTGTGTTTTGTTTCTGATTTTTGTCTTTTCCCTTTTGTTGAGTTTTTATATAATGAAGTGTATATGTGTGTGTGTTGTGTCATGTGAGTAGTTGCACGAATTTTTTTGGGATGTGAGGGAGTGGAATAAGGGGTTGAGGGAGAGGGATTTTAGGGACGTGTGTGTGTGTGTTTTTTTTTTTTTTCTGGGACTTTACAACGTCCTAAAGAAAGACTTGAGAAAAGTCGGGGCATGACATTTTTCCCTTTCTTTAGCCGCATAATTTTGGAATACTCTCAATAATGTTATCTCCTATTAGTGAACATGTAACTAACCACATACCATTATATCCTCTACCTCATATATCCTCTCCTACAAAATGTTTTGCATAAAAGAAAATGTTTTTACATGTTTGGTTATCTTATACTTTTAAAATTGTATTCCTGAAGAAGAATGTTTTCCATCAAATGGTGAAAATGGCTTCTGTCATTGATGAGTGGAAGCATTTTCTTCACAAATATGTCAGCTCTCAATCAATCTCACTTAAACATTATTATTAACCTTTAATACCCAAACATATCCAAAATATTATTCTCACAACACATCCTTCACATAGTACAATTGCTATATGTCACCTACTTTTATGCTCAACCAAACATGGTAAATGATCCCCACAGCTGAGCATTCAAATTAATGAAAAGAGGGTCTTATCTAGTCTTATCATTCATGACTTATCAAGGAAATCGATAAAGAAAACCAAACATACATAAACAGAATTAAACTTATATTCCGGAGCATAAAGAAAAACAAATTTGGAATATATCAAGTACTTAAATTATAGACATGAGGTTTTAAGTAGTACCACGGGATTTTGCATCTGGTTGATAAATCAGGAATAATTCTGATAGTGCCCGTATATGTGAGTTTACTATCCTCCGGGGGAGCATTAGATACTGAACTGAGTGCTGCCAGACATGCAGGACTTAAGCCTATACCGTGCTTTCTCACGAAGCTGAGGCGTTCTTTTGGAATAACCTGTAAATGATGCACCGGAATTCAATAAAATCCAATCCACTTTCAACCAAGTTGTGATTATACCAACCAATTTCCAACATCATCTAGTGACAATAACAATTTTCAACAGGATTACTTCGTATACACTTCCAAGTTATCATAGCCAACCAGATACCATTAAGGCCCTAAAAATAATACTCCCTCCGTCGCAATTTATGTGACACCTTTTGGATTTTGAGATTCAAACAAGTCATTCTTTGACCGTAATTTTTTCATATCTTTTAAATATTTTAAATTATCAATTATTGTGACTTGCAGTACTTTTATGGAGTTTTTCCAATTATACAAATTTAATTTCAAAACACTTAAAGATTCCATGCTCAAATTCACAATCAAAATTAAACTGTTTGATTCTCGAAATCCGAATTGTGCCACATAAACTGGAACAGAGGGAATAGCAAGAAGGAAAACCCCAATAATGAGAAGTACAGTAAACACCAAGCATTTTCATGACTAAACTCTATAATTGCTTTGAACTACATCCTTTATTAGCGAAAAAGACGAAAATATTACAAAGCTTATTTTTTTTGGAACCACGGGAAAACCTACAACCTCTGACCTTCGAGTGAGAACTCTATGTAATCAATCGCAAACCACACAGGAGATGTAAATCGCACTAGGCAAGCCTCATGCGATGAGCTAATGGCTGAGCAGCAGACAGAGGCTGGTTTCTATCCCGGGTCTCCCACATGGGAGTCCACCTCCCAACCACTCAGCCATGTCAGAAGGACATTACAAAGCTTGTTGAAATCAGTGTTAGTATACTATAATTAAGGTGAATATCGTACTATGTACTAGCATTAGGGCACATTTACATTGAATTGTTCATTAACACATAGGAATCCGAACCGAGTTAGTACTCCTTCCGATACTCCACTTAGTCATTTGCACAATCCTTAAGAAAATACTAACGGCTAGTAAAAAATAAATAATTTAACTAAAATGTCCCTAATTAAATAGGTATTGGTATTTGGTCACCAAGCATTTAATAATGACAAATCTGAAAAAGTAAAATTAATTATTTCTTGATTTGATAAGTGAACACTATTTTTTATCAAGAAGGAGTACTAATCCTTTTGGGTTAAATTCGTACTCTGTTTGGTATGTCGATCAAGAAATCTAATCACTGATAGCTCCATTTTATTATGAACGCCAATATATGACCTTATTTCCTTTTCTTAAGCGAAATGAATACTTGGCGGTTTGGTTCACATACTAATTATACGAGATTAGAGTATAATAAAAGTAGTACTGATTAAGGATTTGTTATACATTTTTTTATGATAAGAGAAATTGTAGCCGATATTATTCGGATCCGCACAGGGTAAACTCCGCTTCTGTGTAATAGCTCGCAAACCACACAAAAGAGATAACTCATATTAGACAAGCCCCGTACGACAAACTCAAACCCAAAAGAAAAATCTCTTACTGTCGTGCATAAAGTTTTGAACCTGAAATCTCAAAAAAAATTATATATAAATTAATTACTTATGTTGAAAGAGCATTTTTATCTTTAAATACTCCCTATGTTCCTTTTTACTAAAATCCTCTATTGACCTTGTACTACTCTTAAGAAATTAATACTCATTTGTTAAGTTATTTGTATTAGCGGCTTTTGGGTGAAGCCTCTAAAGTTAAGGTTTTACGCTCCTCATTTTTTGGGCTCCACTTTTATCAATATAGGTTATATTTTTCTTTTATTGGTTGAAAAAGTATAAAGTACATAGAGTATATTTTGTCATTAAAAGAAAATAGTTAATTAATTGATAGAAAAGAAGACCCCTAAATGTAACCCATAGTAAACAAATTACTCAGTCTATTTTTAGTATATTGACAAAAAAAAAGGCTTTGATTGATTTCTCTACAATACACAATGTACTTTTAACTTTTTTCTCTAAATCTTTAGTATACTTCTAAGCTTTATATTTCTTCTTTGTTTTTTCAATGGAGTTTTTGACTATTTTGTTCTGAAAGACAAGAGCTACCGTGTACGAATTTGATATTTTTGTTTTTTCTCTGGCATAATGTTGCAAGAGGTATATTGAAGCACCCAACAATTATTCTCAAATCAAGTTATCAACTTCTTGAATCGGATTCTATTGTTTCAAATTAAATTTTTAGTATTATTTTCATTTAAAACTTGTTTGTTTTAATATTTTACTACGTAATATATATTATCTTTTTAACTATTTACTAGAATATAAAATATCACAACTACCATATATGAATCCGGTTGTTCAAAACTCAAAAAAAAAAGAGAGAAGAATCGAATCTTCGATCTCAAAAAGTAGCCCTTGAGGAAGTTAGTGAGACATCTGACATAGATCCTAAAAAAAAATAGGTTTCAAATGAAAAATATATATGAAATATTTTTCTTTTCTCATTTTTATGATTTAAAAAAAAAATAAGTCCCTTCATTGAAGTTTGGCTTTAGGCCCCAATAGTATTGAGCCGGCCCTGGTTATTTGTTTTACTAAATTACTCATATTAAATTTGATTTGAAAATTTAAATTTAACTACTAGAGTACTAATAAGCAAATTCAGACTTCCAAAGCTAGTTAATAAGGGCAACTAAATAAAATAAACACTTAATAATATTTTCTTAACTAGAGTGCAAAATACAAATTGGACAAATAAAAATACTAGGAAGTATTATTTAATATCGCCAAATTATTTCTTTCTATATTATTTCCATGTATAGACTCGAATATTTATTTCTACGGATCCTTTTTAATACTAATATTTAAACCACACATAATGTAAAGAGATTCGTAAGGTATAACAATACTAATGGTAGATAATCATAATAATACTATTACTCCTAAATCTAATGCTAACTTTAGGCAAAAGAAAATTCTAACACCTACTATATCCATATGTTGGCATAATAAAACTTATTTTTCATACTAAGGCAAGTATATCATAAAAAAAATATCTAAACCAAGTCAGGCATGCAGTAATCAAATTGCAGATCAGAGGGATGATCCATGTAAATTGCAGATCACATATGTTGGCATAATATTTTTTTCATTAAGATTAAAACGTCTGAATCTTAATGTACATTTGAATTATTAAGATGTTGTCTTTAGATCTGAACACTAAATGATTAAGACTATTTGTTTTTCAGCATCTGAATGTGCATAATGTATTTACTGACGCTACAAGAAAAAGGACAACCTTTTGTGGCAACACTAGTAGTTGCCACTACAAATAAGACTTTAGGAGCGATCTTTTTAGTTGCCACAGAAAATTGCACGTTTAGTGGCGACTTGTATCGTCGTCACAAAAGCTAGAACAATTTGTGGCGAATTTTTAATGGTCGCCACTAATATTTGCGACCCAATTTATCGCCCTATATCAAAATCTGTAGAGACTTTTGTAGCCACTAATAAGCATAATTTGTTTAATTTTAAATAAATTTCACTGGGTATGTTGTTGTTGTTATTGATTCTGGCTCGAGATATATCTAAAGGTTTCTCCAGACCCCAACGTCTCTGTCGAGGGCTTCTCGAGAATATCATCGTCATCTGCTAAAAGGTCCATTCATATGATTCTCTAGAACTTATTCAATAATTTGTTTTTCAATTTCATTAGAATGTTGGGGTTTTTTTTCAATTTCGACAGTTTGTTCACTGGTTTACATAATACAAGGTATTGGTTGGGTGGGTGGGTGATATTTCTGATAGTTCAAGCTGGACAGTCAGGCTAAGTTCAAGGCTGATTGATAGCTTTGAAAGAATCGGAGTTAGAGAGGCAAAGACAGAGTCCTTCATAGTCTGTGTATTATAAAATCTTAAATGAGGGTATATAGTTTTCTTTAAAAGTGAAAATTCTAATCAGTGTCTAATATAAATCTAAAATTCGCCTTTCTAGATAATACATCTATGACTTTAAACAAACTTGCTTAGACATAGGGGTGGAAAACAGGCGGGTCGGATATGGGCGGGTCGGATATTGGCGGGTCGGATATGGGATAAATGAAACGGATCAATTATCCGATCCGCCCATATTTAACACGGATAAAAAATGGGTTAACCCAATGGATAATATGAATATCCATATTATCTAAAGTTACTTTAAAGATGTTGGTTTCATGTAGCTAATATGGAGAAAATTAATAGAAAGAAAATGAAAGAGTATATATACAATTTACAATTTTCATAATAGGAAAATCTTATTCCTAGTCTACTTACAAAACCTTATTCTACTTATACAATAATTATACAATTATAGTAAGTGTACAATTCTAATTATATACAAAATTGTCCTAAAATCAATGCACCAAACCGTGATATACTTATGGTAAGTATATCACGGGTATACTATTTATCACACCCCCGCAGTCATAGTGGGCGGTCTTCGTACGCTGAGACTGTCCCTAAAATCTTCAAAAAAGACCGAGGGAAGACCCTTTGTAAAGATGTCTGCAATTTGATACATGGAAGGGACATGGCAGACGCGTACTTGTCCACGAGCTACCTTTTCGCGAACAAAGTGAATGTCCATTTCGATATGTTTAGTGCGTTGGTGCTGCACTGGATTACCAGAAAGGTAGATGGCACTAACATTATCACAATAAACCAAGGTACATTTCTAAATAGGATAATGAAGCTCTAAAAACATATTACGTAACCAACATAATTCAGAGACCACATTGGCAATCCCTCGATACTCGGCTTCTGCACTGGAGCGAGACAAAGTCGACTGACGTTTTGCAGACCATGAGACCAAATTGTTACCAAGAAACATACAATAGCCAGACGTAGACTGTCTGGTATCTGGATAGCCACCCCAATCAGCATCTGTATACGAGACAAATGTAGATGTCGACGAAGGATATAAATGTAAGTCATAGTCAAGTGTCCCCTGGATGTATCGAATAATGCGTTTGAGCGCATTCATATTTTCAACTATGGGATCATGCATAAATAAGCACACATGTTGTACGGTATACGTAATATCTGATCTCATGAAAGTAAGATATTGAAGGGCCCTGCAAGACTGCGATATCGGGTCGGATCCTCATACGGGGAGCCAGCTGCAACCCCTAGCTTGGGTTTAGTATCAACTGGAGTGGAAATGGACTTACATGATGACATACCACCTCGCTCAATGATCTCAACTGCATACTTCATTTGGGACAAGAACAACTCACATGCATGACGTATGACAGCAATCCCCAAAAAGTAACTCAAGGGCCCCAAGTCTTTCATAGCAAACTCAAAACTGAGCATTGTCATGATATACTGGCATAATGCATCAGAAGAGGCAGTCAAGATAATATCATCCACATATAACAGTATATAAACCAAGGAAGAACCACGACGATATATGAACAATGAATTATTAGACCTGCTATGAGAGAACCCAATAGTCAAAACATGGTCTGCAAACCTCTTATACCAAGCCCGTGGGGACTGCTTAAGAACATGCAAGGACTTCTTCAACAAACAGACATGATGAGGATATTTGGGATCCCTAAACCCCAAGGGCTGATGCATATAGACTGTCTCCTTGAGATCACTATGTAAGAAAGCATTCTTCACATCTAACTGATGAATGGGTCATGCTTTCGAAAGAGTTAAGCTGAGCACAGTGCGAATGGTAGCCGGCTTGACCACCAGACTAAATGTCTCACCATAATCGACACCTACCTGCTGAGTCTTACCATCACCTACAAGACGAGTCTTATGCCTCGCAAAAGAACTGTCAGCATTGATCTTATGAGTAAAAATCCACATAGACCGAATAATATTAACACCAGATGGACGGGGAACCAATTCCCACGTCTTATTGTTAATAAGAGCATTATATTCGTCGGTCACAACAATTTTCCAATTCGGGTCATTTAAAGCAGACACTGGGTTACGGGGTAGAGGGGATTTAAGAACATTAGAATTTAAATTAAAATGTCTTTTTGGTTTAAAAATATCTCGTTGACTACAAGTGATCGGTCTATGACTCGGGGGAGAATTGGGCGGATTTTGGGAAACATTGGGACACGTGACGGACTGGCCAGCAGGCCCTCCAGCGGGCAGTGGGCCAGTTGGCGGATTCGGGGTGCGGAACATGTCCGATAAATGGTGGCTAATATACGGGGAGATACCGTCATCTAAAAAATTATATGAAGGCACATGACTACTCACCTTAGCAAACGGAAATTGGGATTCATAAAAAATAACATGGCAACTAACTATGATTTTATTAGATGATAAATCAAAGCATTTGTAACCACGATGATTAGACGGATAACTCAAAAACACACAAGGGGTAGAACGGGCTTGAAGTTTGTTAATTGTGGTGGACAAAAACAACGGATAACATAAGCACCCAAAGACCCTAAGATTGGAATACGAAGGAGTCTTATTATACAAAATTTGAAGGGGTGACGAATATGCCAAACTTTTGGTAGGAAGAATGTTAAGAATATATGTAGCCATTTGTAGAACATGATGCCAAAAAGAGGGGGTAGGGAAGCATGAATCAATAAAGTTCGGACAATGTTATTAATGGTACGAATTTTGCGTACGATTTTCCCATTTTGTGAAGACGTATGAGGACAAGAAAAATAAAAATTGATCTGATTATTAGCACAAAACTCCAGAAATACCCCATTATCATATTCTTTTTCATTATCACATTGACTATTTTTAATCTCTCGTTCGAATTGGGTTCTAATGAATGCTCTAAATTTTAAAAAAGTGAAAAAACTTGAGATTTTTCGCTATCGAAAATGTCCATAAAAATAGAATAATCATCCAGAAATAGAACATAATAACGATGACCCAAAGAACTAAGAACATGAGATGTCCATAAATCGCTACGAATAATATCAAACTGCATTAAAGTATGAGAATTGGAGTCTACAAACGACAATCTATCATTTTTTCCTAAAGAACAAGATTGACAATTCGTAGTACTACGTGTACCCTTACACGAAATAAAATTGTTTTTTATCTAAGGAAGACAAAATAGACGCCCCCGGATGACCTAGATGAGCATGCCACAAGGAAGGAGCAAGGGCTGCAAAAGTTGATGGCAAGGCTTGACTCGAGAAACCGAAACTTGGCGTGATAGGATAAATATCTCCCCTACTATCACATCTCATGAGAGGACTCCCCGTCTTGAAATCCTTCACAGAAAACCCAACACTGTTATTACCCAAAGACCCTAAGATGTGAATACGAAGGAGTCTTATTATATAATATTTGAAGAGGGGAAGAATATGCCAAACCTTTGGTAGGAAGAATGTTAAGTAGATAAGTAACCATTTGTAGAGCATGATGCCAAAATGACGGAGGGGCGGAAGAATGGACCAATAAAGTTCGGACAATGTTATTAATGGTACGAATTTTGCGTTCGGCTTTCCCATTTTGTGAGGACGTGTGAGGACAAGAGAAATGAAAATTGATACATTATTAGCACAAAAATTCCGAAACAACCCATTATCATATTCTTTCCCATTATCACATTGAATATTCTTAATTTTTCGTTCAAATTGGGTCCGGATGAAAGCACTAAATTTTAGAAAGGTGGAAAAATGTGAGATTTTTTCGCTAACGGAAAAGTCCATAAAAATTAGAATAATAATCCAAAAAAAGAATATAATATCGATGGCCCAAAGAACCGATAACGGGAGACGTCCATAAATCGCTATGAATAATATCAAATGGCATTAAAGTACGAGAGTTAGAGGAAATAATTGATCTTCCTCTGGGAAGCAAACCTTTGGGTTGTAAGTGGATACTCAAAAGAAAGTACAAAGCAGATGGAACTATTGACAAGTATAATAACAGATTAGTAGTCAAAGGCTACAGACAAAAAGAAGGTCTCGATTACTTCGACACATACTCCATGTGTCTAGATTAATGTCCATAAGGGTATTCATAGCCATTGTATCTTTGTGTGACCTTGAGATACATCAAATGGATGTTAAGACAACCTTCCTAAACGGAGAGTTGGAAAAGGAAATATACATGGAACAACCCAAGGGGTACGTAATTCCAGGACAAGAAAAAAAAGTATGTCGACTTGTTAAGTCTCTGTACGTACTCAAACAAGCCCCGAAACAATGACATGAAAAGTTTGATAATATTTTATTATCAAAATGTTTCTCCATAAATGAATGTGATAAATGTATCTTTATCAAAGGAAACTCTGACTCATTTGTCATGATATGTCTTTACGTAGATGACATGTTCATCACCAGAAGTAGTCTAAACTTGATCCTGGAAACCAAGAATATGTTGAAACGATGCTTCGACATGAAAGATATAGGTATTGCAGATGTAATCTTAGGAATTAAGATTTCTAAGACAACTGACGGGCTGGTCTTATCTCAATCTCATTACATTGAAGATGTTTTGAGAAAATTTGATGTATTTGACAGTCCCCCTATGAAGTCACCAATGGATATGAATCATAGAATTGATAAGAATCGTGGTGCACCCATATCCCAAGAGTGATATGTGCAGGTCATTGGTAGCTTAATGTACATTACAAACTGCACTCGACCCGATATTGCTTATCCAGTCAATAAGTTGGCTAGGTTTATTTGTAATCCTGGAAATTATCACTGGAAGGCATTAAATCAGATACTATGATATCTAAAATATTCGTCGACTTACGGATTACATTATTCAAGATATCCAGCCGTATTGGAAGGATACAGTGATGCAAACTGGATATCGGACATAAAGAACACCAAATCCACCAGTGGGTATGTTTTTACAATTGGTGGTGGGGTTGTGTCTTGAGTCATCTAAGCAAACATGCATCGCCCGATCCACGATGGAATCGGAGTTTATTGCTTTGGATAAAACCGGAGAAGAATCAGAATGGCTTCATGACTTCTTAGAGGATATCCCTTGTTGGGATAAACCCGTACATTCGGTGATGATTCACTGTGACAGCCAATCGGCTTTAGGAAGGGCACGGAACAGTATGTACAACGACAAGTCTAGACATATTCATCGGAGACATAAGACCATTAGGCAGTTGATCACCACGGGTGTCATTTCCATTGATTACGTCAAATTAAAGGATAATATAGCGGATCCGTTAACTAAAGGCCTACCCAAAGATCAAATATTCTGCATGTCTAGGGGAATAGACTTAAAACACAAACAATAAGAATCTTTATGGTAGTAACCCAACCTTACTGACTGAAGATCCCAAGAATTGGTTCAATGGGACAACTAAACTATAGAGGTTCAGTTTTAGCGCTTCACTTGAAGTAAGAGCACTTCGGATTATTATTCTTTAAAGAAATATAATCCCAAAGTTGTTCCCGCGATAGACATTAAGTGCTACTTGCATAATGGGTAAAGGATAAGTTTATAAAACTTTAATGATTCCTAACACTTGCGAGTAGGGTATAGCAGGATACCTTATAGGAGATCACCTATTTAAGTGCGAAGACAGGCCGCTTCAAATGTACGCACTTAAAAATCCAAGAGTTGTTCATGGCCACAACGGATAAAATTATAAGAAGAAATAAATAATGGGAGGTATTGTGTTGATATCATTATCTAGGTTTACACTACACATTGACGGTTCAAGACATCACGTTCACCGCACAGTAAGTAAATCCGATGGAAATCGACTAAGGAAGGTTCAAAGCCGAAAGCTACCTTTCCTGATGCAATATCTTTCCGCCAAAAGATTGCTGAACTTTGGCACCCTGTGTGTACCAATTCTTTTTCAAGAGGGGATTGTTAGAAATTTAACTATGTGAGATTGAGTTTTGTCCGTCTTTAATGACTTAAACATGTGGGGCCCGCATGTCGAAAACATCATTTCTTCGCACATGCCTAATTTACTAAATGAGTAGATAATATTAGTGTCAAGTATCGTCAAATTTCGTTAAGAAATTAAAAAGATATTGGTACACAAAGTAAGGTATTTGATACATGAATAGATGGATTGTTTTGGCCAAATAACCAATTCAATCTCCCACATCGGTAGAAGATGGAAGGATTGAGCATTATATATGCTCTATTTTTTAGTAAGGGTTTGGGACCCCAAGGGGTAACCCATATGTTAAGAAGAGGGAGGACCTAGGTGAGCTTGGGTTCGGGGCTAAGCCCCACACGCGCACCGCCGCCGCCTGTCCGTCTCGGTTTCGGGTCTTGGGTCTCGGGTCTCGAGTCATGGGTCACGGGCCACGAGCTTTGGCCTCTCTTCCAAAATTTTCTTTTTGGTCCCTCAAGTGTTCCTTATAAATTGAACTCTTATAGAACTGATAAAAACACAACGACTCTTCTGTTTTGTTCCAAATACAGAAACACAGTCTATTTTGTTCAGTTTGAGAAACAGAAACACAGTCTGTTTTGTTCAATTTGAGAAACAGAAACACAGTCTGTTTTGTTTAGTTTGAAAAACAGAAACACAGAAATCCTCTCATGTTCTCAATATGTTCTTATTTATTTTCGTCGCTAGAATCGACTGTATTTTTCTTTGTACAATTGATCGTTGTTGTTTTATCTTAGAAGACTATTGTCCATTACCGTAAAAATATATATACGGGTCAATTTTATCTTAAAGACAGAGAGTCATCTCTCGACTCAGCTTACTTCTTGTTTAACCTTTCTGGCACCATTTATACCTACAACAAATACCTCAGGGAAATATTGACATCAAAAGTGTATGAGGTAGCTGATGAGACGCCTTTGCAGCTTGCACATAAGTCTCGGAGAGGTTAGGGGTAAATGTTTGCTCAAACGGGAAGATCTTCAGCCGGTATGTTTGCTACTCAATTTTATTTGTTCAACATTATGAAATATTTGTTAAAGTTTGGAATTTATTTGGTACGTTTTATGTGGCACAGTTGGAATTTCTAGAGTCAATCAAGTTTTTCTTTGATAGGAGTTTATTTTTATGCGTTAAATATTTTAAGTTGTTAATTATTGTGATTTATAGTACTTTTTGTATGTACTATTCAAATATATAAATTTTATTTCATAAAACTTAAAGCTTCTATGTTCGGATTCATGGTCAAAGTTTAGAAGTTTGAATCTCGAAATTCCAATTGTGCGACATAAATTGGGACAAAAGGCAGTGGAGGATGTAGCATGATAGGTGGGGGTTTAATTGAACGCCAATCTTTTGACGCGGAGCATAAATTTATAGGTAAAAAACTATTAAAATTGCAATAAATAGTAGACATAAACCCATTGCTTTCAAAATACAACAGGTTCAAACTAAGAATCTAACAGGTTGAACCCATAAAGTTTAAATCTTACAACCGCCTATGACAGAGGGAGTAATTGTCATGCTAGGCAGGGTCGGAGTTAGAGCATATCACCTACGGGTTCAGACGGATCCAACAGCCCTTGATTATATTCTATATTTGTATCAGCAAATTTATCAAATATGTATAAATATTTTATTGTGTATCAGCTATGAGTTTGGTGGCAAGTTTAGAACCCGTAAACTTCAAATCCTATATCCGCCATTGGTGCTAGGTTCATCCACTTCTTTTGGGCTTGTCACTGTTTCCTTGCTGAAGGTTTAAGTTTGGGATTGTGGCCTAGTTGTTACTGTCGTGTAAATAGAATTAATCTAGAACTGAACTTTTAACAGCCATGAGAAATTTTGTTCACAGAAATGTTACCTTGATGAAATTAATCTAGCCCCAAAATGAAAGAAATTACTAAAACTGAATAAGGAAATTCAAGACAAAATATGTATGTAGTTTTTTCAAGAATGTGCAAAAGAAAGATAACATTTGTACCTTTGTGATAGTATAAAGTTATTTTTAAAAAACTTTATTGTCAAAAAAAGTACTCATAGTTTGTGATTTCACTTATTCTGGTTCATTGCTTGACCCAAAATTCATCAAATGGCTGAAGTAGCTTTGAGTCTCTTTGTTTTTATTATAATGCTCTGTCTAAGAATGATCCTTGAAGCTATGTGCCAAGAGCCAATCTTGAGAATTTGCTGTTTGCTTTGAGTATTGAAGGTTGGGGAATTAGAGCAGGACTAGGATTGATTGTATTGTATTGGGAGCTACCCTTATTGAGCAACAACTAGCGGGGTGCAGAGATATGCTATATACATT
Organism: Anisodus acutangulus; assembly: GCA_029783415.1. Classification (NCBI taxonomy): domain Eukaryota; kingdom Viridiplantae; phylum Streptophyta; class Magnoliopsida; order Solanales; family Solanaceae; genus Anisodus; species Anisodus acutangulus. Next base: position 56,214,133 of record CM056490.1, read on the forward strand.
AGAAACTCGAATAAGCTTCCGCTTATACTTTTTACCTTTAGGAAACCATGTAGAAATGGTGGAGTTTGGCTTACTCATAGGGGAAACCATGTAGAAATGGTGGAGTCTGGCTTACTCATAGGGGAAACCATGTAGAAATGGTGGAGTCTGGCTTACTCATAGGGGAAACCATGTAGAAATGGTGGAGTCTGGCTTACTCATAGGGGAAACCATGTAGAAATGGTGGAGTCTGGCTTACTCATAGGGGAAACCATGTAGAAATGGTGGAGTCTGGCTTACTCATAGGGGAAACCATGTAGAAATGGTGGAGTCTGGCTTACTCATAGGGGAAACCATGTAGAAATGGTGGAGTCTGGCTTACTCATAGGGGAAACCATGTAGAAATGGTGGAGTCTGGCTTACTCATAGGGAAACCATGTAGAAATGGTGGAGTCTGGCTTACTCATAGGGGAAACCATGTAGAAATGGTGGAGTCTGGCTTACTCATAGGGAGAACCAGGTAGAAATGGTGGAGTCTGGCTTACTCATAGGGAAACCATGTAGAAATGGTGGAGTCTGGCTTACTCATAGGGGAAACCATGTAGAAATGGTGGAGTCTGGCTTACTCATAGGGGAAACCATGTAGAAATGGTGGAGTCTGGCTTACTCATAGGGGAAACCATGTAGAAATTGTGGAGTCTGGCTTACTCATAGTTATTGAATATCATTATTTGTTACAAACACATTTTCTTAAGATCTATTATTTAATAACTTTGATAGAATGATTCTAAACTATTTGAGGACCGTCTTCTTCCATTATGATTATCTTCATAAATTTGACATATAAAAAATCTTAGAAGTCACTTCTGTGATAGGATTGTTTGTAGAACTTGCATGTTAGAAAATTTCCTCTTATGCATTATGTCTCTTTTTTTCTCAAGCCAACTTACATGGATCTGAGCCAAACTCTACCAACACTTACAGAGAAAAATGACTCTAAACTACAAGTCGTTTGGCTTTGATCTACTCTTGCTACAATCTGGGATGATTTGGGGTCAGATGATATTACTTACTGTGGAAAAGGAAAAAGGAAAAAGGAAAACTGACTATGGCGTGCTTTGATAACTCTGATTGATTTTGGATTCAGAACATGAATATATTTGCTATTCATATTGATTTTTAAAAGAAATGATTTTTTCACTGATTATTTGCTCGAGTTTATGATTACGTGAGCTGCCTAGTTTCGTACTCAGTTCATCTTTAAATTTCTGTATCCTCGATCAAGGGGAGCAAGTTCTCAACTCTGTGCAGTCTGGATTTTATCTAATTTTGTGTCTTCTTCTGTATTCGAGTAGTCTTGGTAAGATTGTTATATACTCATATTGGCAGGTCTTCTCGTTCAAGGTCAGAGGATCTTACAATATGATGCAAAAACTCCCTCAGGAGCAGTTAGAAAAGGGGGTTATATGCTCATCATCTGGAAATCATGCACAAGGTGTTGCATTAGCTGCCAAGAGACTTGGCTGCAATGCTGTGATTGTGATGCCTGTTACTACACCAGAAATTGAAGTTAGGATTGTTGAATTACTCTTTTGGTCTTAATAGCTTCCATTTGAATTCATCCTGTTCTTTTATTTCTAAGATTATCCATTTTTCTAAGTCATATTCTTTTCCACTGAGCAGTGGAAATCAGTTGTGAGTTTGGGTGCTACTGTTGTTCGTGTGGGGGACACATATGAAGAAGCTCAAGCATATGCATTAGCTCAGGCAAAAGCAGAAAGCCGTGCACTCATCCTTCCTTTTGATCCCCCAGATATCATAATAGGGCAAGGTACGGTTGGAATGGAGATTAATTGCCAATTCAAAGATAAGATACACGCAATATTTGTGCCTATTGGCGGAGGAGGTCTTATTGCTGGCATTGCCGCCTATATGAAGAAAGTTTCCCCTGATGTAAAGATTATTGGTGTTGAGCCAGTGGATTCAAATTCAATGGCGTTGGCATTACATCATGGTCAAAGAGTAATGTTGGAAAATGTTGGAAGTTTTGCAGATGCGGTAGCTATTAAAATGGTCGGTGAAGAAAGTTTCCGTCTCTGCAGGGAATTAATAGATGGGATTGTCCTAGTTAATAGTGATTTATCTGCCTCGATAAAGGTTAGCCAGCACTAATATATTGCATGTTACTTCAAATGTGGAATAAAATAAGTACATTTACCTGCTGATTTTACCTTTTATACTGTGGGAGTCCCAAATAATTACTACTAGTAGGAAGCTCTCTCACCTTGAACCCCATGATGTTTGCTAGTTCCTGTATATGCTGCACCTGATTCACTGAAAACAACAAGATTTTGTCTCATTTATGTGGAGCTTTGATGCCGCTTCAAAAGTCACTAACTCCGCGCTCAAATATATCATTTCGATCACCCTTTTATAGGTGCAGGTCTGCAGAATTCTCCTTGAAGCAACACAGAATTTCTGTAGCCAGGTTACCCTCATGCAAATTGGTCTTTGGATATGACATCTTTTATGTTGTAGGTCTATAATAATTGTCGACGAGTAGCTCTTTATTACGTGTGTCTCAAATCTTTTGATGTGACAATTGATTCCTCTTTTGGATAGGATATGTTTGAAGAGAAAAGAAGCATACTGGAGCCTGCAGGTGCACTTGCCCTTGCTGGAGCTGAAGCGTACTGTAAGTACTATGGCCTGAAGAATGAAAATGTAGTAGCAATAACTAGTGGAGCCAACATGAACTTTGACAGACTTAGATTGGTAACTGAACTCGCGGATGTTGGTAGACAGCGGGAAGCTGTTCTCGCTACTTATATGCCCGAAGAACCAGGCAGCTTCAAAAAGTTCTATGAGATGGTGGGACACTTAAAGCACTTTATATGCAGTTTTGCTTACTGGTGTTTTTCTGACTAACAGATTGAACCATTAACTTTTTTTACTACAGGTGGGACAGATGAGTTATACTGAATTGAAGTACAGATATAATTCTGGGGAAGAAAAAGCTAGAGTACTTTACAGGTAAACGTCTCCATGATATTTTAAAGAAAATTGTTCTTAATTTGACATAGATTTTGTTAATTGTTATTTTGTCGCAGATGTTTATAACAGACCATTTGCCCTAGTTATTTGCCTCTCTGCTATGTCTATTAGTATAACTATAACCTAAAATAAAACCAGTCTTATTCATTATTTATGCCCTTTTTCTTATGGCAGAGTTGGTCTTCACACTAAATTGGAACTTGAAGAAATGGTAGACAGGATGGAATCATCACAACTGCATACCATTAATTTTACAGATAACTAATTGGTCAAAGATCATCTAAGGCATCTGGTAATGTTTCCAATTCATGTGGATCTCTTAGACCAAAACAATAAATGTGTATGTTTGTCTGGTGATTAGTTATTCTATGATTTATTTGGAATTCTTTACTACTATGTTAAGATCTTTGCCTTGGAATAACTGGTAAAGTTGCTGCAATGTGATCAGGAGGTCATGGGTTCAAGCCGTAGAAACAGCCTCTGGCAGAAATGCAAGGTAAGGTTGTGTACAACAGATCCTTTTGGTGCAACCCTTCTTCGGACTCCGCACATAGCGGGAGCTTAGTGCACCGAGCTGCCCTTTCTTTTATGTTAAGATCCTTATCGACTATGCTAATAAATTAGTGATTTTTCATCTCTTGAGATTCTTAATTCTTAGACATTTGCAGAGAGAAATGAGTTTTCAAGTGCCTTTCTTAAGAAATGAGATGTTGCCTTCAATAGTTCTACTTGGCCTTGGTTTAATGGATTATGTTTTGTTCATTGGATATTGATGGCTTCTATGTTTTTTCAGATGGGTGGCAGATCAAATGTTCACAATGAGCTTCTCTGTCGATTCACTTTTCCCGAGAGGCCTGGTGCTTTGATGAAGTTTTTAGATGCTTTCAGCCCGCGTTGGAATATAAGTTTGTTACATTACCGTGCACAGGTACCCTTTAGGAATCTCATTCTTCTAGTTCCATAGGAATAATTGAGGATCCTCCGCGGGACGAGGTGTAGTGGGAGGAATGATATGATGGATAACTTGATGGGAGATAGCGTGTATTTTAAACAACTCCGCCCACGTCGCATATTGGACGTTTTCCATCTCAAGCACAATCGAGATACAGTTCTTGATGTTGGAAATCATGAGGGCAGGATGATAATTGTTCTTAGACATTTTGAAAGAACAAAGAAGGAAGGGAAATTTAAGAGAGGTTTTTTAGAGCGGAAGATGAATTTTCGAAGAGAAACCCGAGGGGTGGGGGGTGGGGTGTCTCGGCCGAAACAAGGAGAGGACAAAAGTTGTGAGAGAGAAACTTTTGTTTTAGACCTAGTCTCTTGATACCATGAAAGAAATAATCCTCTTGATTATTTTCATTAATTGAAAGGCTATATATACAAGTTACATATTTCCATAATAGGAGAATCTTATTCCTATTCTATTTCTAAATCCTTATTCTACCATAATTCTAAATATACAATTATGGTAAGTGTATAACACTAATTAAGGTAACCTTTACACTACAATATACTACAAATATATATATCATATATACAAGATTGTATTATGATTCTCCTGTCCGAGACTGGGCTGGATTGGCCACTGCCGAGGCCCAGCTCGCCATCGCCGAGGCCCATCGCCACCGGGCCGAAAAGCCCATTCTTTGAAATAAAGCAATATACTTGTGATATACATTGTTGTATATTGGGTGTATATCACTGGTATATTGCTCTGTTTAACACACCCCTGCAGTCATAGCGCGCGGTCTTCGAACGCTGAGACTGTCCCTAAAATCTTCAAAGAGAACCGCTGGTAAACCCTTTGTAAAGATGTCTGCAATTTGATAACGAGACGGGACATGGCATACGCTAACGTGACCCTTTGCAACCTTTTCACGGACAAAGTGAATGTCCATTTCGATATGTTTGGCGCGTTGGTGTTGAACTGGGTTACCTGAAAGGTAGATGGCACTAATGTTATCGCAATATACCAAGGTTACCTTCTGAATGGGACAATGAAGCTCCAATAGCAAATTGCGTAGCCAACGTGATTCGGAGACCACATTCGCTACCCCTCAATATTCTGCCTCTACACTTGAGCGTGATAGAGTTGCCTGACGTTTTGCCGACTAGGAGACCAAGTTGTTGCCAAGGAACATACAGTAGCCAGAAGTCGACCGTCTGGTGTCGGGACAACCACCCCAATCAGCATCCGTGTAAGAGACAAGTGTGGATGTAGATGAAGGATACAAGTGCAACCCATAGTCCAGTGTCCCCTGAATATACCGAATGATGCATTTGATTGCACTCATGTGCTCAACTCTGGGATCATGCATGAATAAACACACCTACTGAACCGCATACGTAATATCCGGTTTGGTAAAGGTAAGATACTGGAGGGCCCCTGCAAGACTGCGATAGCAGGTTGGGTCCTCGTATGGTGCACCTGCTGCGGCACTCAGCTTGGGGTTTGCATCAACTGGCGTGGAAGTGGACTTACAGGATGACATCCCAGCCCTCTCTATGATCTCAGCAGCATACTTTCGTTGAGACAAAAACAATCCACCTGAATGACGCTTGACGGCAATCCCCAAAAAATAACTCAAAGGCCCTAAGTCTTTCATGGCAAACTCAGAACTGAGCATGGTCATGATAGACTGGCGCAAGGCATCGGAAGAGGCAGTCAAGATGATATCATCCACATACAACAGAATGTAGGCCAAGGACGAACCACAGCGGTAGATGAACAAAGAATTATCTGACCTGCTGTGAGTGAACCCAATAGTCGAAACGAAGTCAGCAAATCTCGTATACCAGGCCCGTGGAGACTGCTTAAGCCCATATAAGGACTTTTTCAATAAACAGACATGATGCGGACGGTTAGGATCCCTGAAACCCAACGGCTGATGCATATAGACTGTTTCTTTGAGGTCACCATGTAGGAAGGCATTCTTGACATCCAACTGATGATTAGGCCAAGTCTTTGAAAGTGCCAAGCTAAGCACCGTGCGAATAGTAGCCGGCTTGACCACCGAACTAAATGTCTCACCACAATCTATCTCAACCTGCTGAGTCTTACCATCACCCACAAGTCGCGCCTTATGTCGAGCAAATGATCCATCTGAATTCTCCTTATGAGCAAAAATCCACATATACCTGATAATATTAATACCATATGGACGGGGCACCAACTCCCACGTCTTATTATCAATAAGAGCATTATATTCATCAGTCATAGCAATTTTCCAATTATGGTCATTTAATGCGAACACAAGATTGCGGGGCAAGGGGGATTTAGAGACATCAGAATGTAAATTAAAATGTCTTTTAGGTGTAAATATGTCCCGCTGACTACGAGTGACCGGTCTATGACTCGAGGAAGAATTGAGGGAGTTTTGGGAATTTTCTGGGGTCGGACAGATCGCCAAGACAGGGCCCGGCTGCCCAAATCGGAAAATCGATCATCAATCGACCAGTTCGGTGGGCGACCGCCCAATTGTCGCGATCGATCCAAAGAATCGAGCTGCCGCATCGGGCGATATCAGGTCCGGGGCAGCGATGGGCACTGGAGGATTTTGGGTGCGGGAGATGTCCAAAAAATTCCGAATAATATGCGGGGATATTTGTTCATCCAAAAAATTATACGACCGAGGCTCGGGAGTCTGAACTTTCGCAAAAGGAAATTGGGTTTCATCAAAAAGGACGTGGCGATTAATTATGATTTTATTTGAGGATAAATCAAAGCATTTATAACCACGATGATTAGACGGAATACACACGGGGTAGACCGAGCCTGAAGTTTGTTAATTGTGGTGGATGAGAATAACGGAGAACACAAGCACCCAAAAACCCGAAGATGATAATAAGGAGGGTTCTTATTATACAGTATTTGGAGGGGGGAAGAATATGTCAGACCTTTAGACGGAATTATGTTAAGAAGATATGTGACCATTTGTAGAGCATGGTGCCGAAAATATGGAGGTACGGAGGCATGAATTAAGAGAGTTCGGACAATGTTATTTATGGAACGAATTTTGCCTTCGGTCTTCCCATTTTGTGAAGATGTATGAGGACATGAAAACCGAAAATTGATCCCATTATTAGCACAGAATTCCCGAAACTCCCTATTGTCATACTCTTTCCCATTATCACATTGAATATTTTTTATTTCTCTCTCGAATTGAGTACGAATGAACGCTCTAAATTTGATGAAGACGGAAAACACTTGTGATTTATTCGCAATTGGAAACGTCCACAAAAATCTAGAATAATCATCTAAAAAGAGAACATAATATCGATGACCCAATGAACTAAGAACAGGAGACGTCCATAGGTCGCTATGAATAATATCAAATGGCATTGACGTATGAGAATTGGAGTCTACAAAAGGCAACTTAACAATTTTTCCTAATGAACAAGACTGACAGAGTGGAGTACGACTCGTACCCTTACAAAAAATAAAGCTATTTTTATCTAAAACTGATAAAATAGAAGATCCTGGATGACCCAGACGAGCATGCCACATGGAAGGAGAGATGGCTGCAAAAACTGACGGCTAGGCTGGACTCGATGGACTGCAACCGGGCATGATAGGATACAGATCCCCCCTACTATCACACCTCATGAGATGGCTCCCCGTTTTGAAATCATTCACTGAGAAACCAAAAGGATCAAATTCAACGGAAACCGAATTGTCAGTTGTGAACTTTCGGACAGACACTAAATTTTTAATCAATTTAGGAGCGTGTAAAGTATTTTTCAAGAGAAGGGGTGGATTGGGGGGAGACAATGTTTTCTGACCATACCCAAGGATTGGAATAGAACTGCCATTACCAACAATTATCCCCCGATGGGTGCTCAAATTGGAATAAGATGAGAGAATACTTGATTCGGAAGTCATGTGAGTTGTGGCACCGGTGTCCATATACCAATTTGGGTCCGGTTGAGTTAACCCCAACGTGTGCATCGCGGCCTCGATATCGGTATGAGTGGGGCCTGCTACATGATGGGCTTGTGGAGGTCGGGGCCCAAGAATTCCTGTCCTTGATGGAGCTGGGCCATAGCTGCTACTGCCATTCTTCTTTGGGCCTTGGCGATGGGCCGTCGCTGGCTTGACCAGCGGCCGGAATTTCCTGCTGAATGATAAGGCCTGCTGGCCCACTGCCATGGGCCCCACTGTTGGGACCAGGGGGGTGGTGGGCCACTGTTCCCTGGATGGGGCCCACCGCCTGCTTGCTGACCACCAGAACCGCCGCGTTTGCCCCCGCGGTTTTTGTTATTATTCTTACGATTATTTTTGCCGCAACCATGATTATGGTTTTGTCCCGAATTATTAACAAAACCCGAAGAACTTGGAGAGGACGCCACCATGACGATGGGGCTTGCTCCGGTAGCCGCCTTTTTCGCCAAACCGGCTTCTTCCAAAGTAAGCATGGAGCGGGCTTGATGAAAAGCGGGAAGAGGGTTGCTTTGACGTATGAGAGTTCCAACGCCATTATATGCCTCCGAAAGGCCGGCAACCAATTGTAGAACCAGACGATTATTGGTGACAGGTGCGCCCACATTACGGAGTTGATCTGCTAACTCCTTAAGTTTCTTGCAATAGGCAGATACGTTAGGAAATTCTTCCATGCGAACGAGGGAGAATTCCTGCTCAAGTGTGACGGCACGTGAATGTTGGTTATCTTGGAATATGTCACGCAATCTATTCCAAGTAGCCATAGCTGTGGTATCCGGCTCAATAATCGTTTGTAGAAGGTCAACTGAAATAGTGGAATAGATCCATTGGAGAACGGTAGCATCAAGCGTTATCCATAATTGAGGATCCTCCGCGGGACGAAGTGTAGTGGGAGGAATGATATGATGGATAACTTGATGGGAGATAGCGTGTATTTTAAACAACTCCGCCCACGTCGCATATTGGACGTTTTCCATCTCAAGCACAATCGAGATACAGTTCTTGATGTTGGAAATCATGAGGGCAGGATGATAATTGTTCTTAGACATTTTGAAAGAACAAAGAAGGAAGGGAAATTTAAGAGAGGTTTTTGAGAGCGGAAGATGAATTTTCGAAGAGAAACCCGAGGGGTGGGGGTGGGGTGTCTCGGCCGAAACAAGGAGAGGACAAAAGTTGTGAGAGAAAAACTTTTGTTTTAGACCTAGTCTCTTGATACCATGAAAGAAATAATCCCCTTGATTATTTTCATTAATTGAAAGACTATATATACAAGTTACATATTTCCATAATAGGAGAATCATATTCCTATTCTATTTCTAAATCCTTATTCTACCATAATTCTAACTATACAATTATGGTAAGTGTATAACACTAATTAAGGTAACCTTTACACTACAATATACTACAAATATATATACCATATATACAAGATTGTATTATGATTCTCCTGTCCGAGACTGGGCTGGATTGGCCACTGCCGAGGCCCACTGCCACTGGCTGCTGAAAAGCCCACTGCTGAAATAGAGCAATATACTTGTGATATACACTGCTGTATATTGGGTGTATATCACTGGTATATTGCTCTGTTTAACAGTAACATTGTTCTTTTTTGGTACTATCATATAGTCTGCTATTATTTTTGAGTAATTTTTTTCTTTCTGTTTTTTCCCATCTATCTGAAAGGGAGAAACTGGTGCAAATGTGTTAGTCGGCATCCAAGTTCCACAGGGTGAAGTCGATGAGTTCTGAGGTCGAACTGACATTCTTGGTTATGAATATGTAGTGGAGACTCACAATGAGGCTTTCCAGCAACTAATGCATTGAAAAAGGTTGGTACGCAGTGCACAGATTGTCTGTCTTGTGCTGATATCTGCTGATCAAAGTGTTTGCTTAGGCCTTGCAAATGAAATTTGATATATATAAAAACAAATGAAATTTTGGTCCTTAAGAAAGTGAGTTTCTCAAAGTTTTGAACTAAAACAAGATTAACTCTTGCTTTTATTCAAAATAATAGTAGTCATAGTCTTTATACATCAATATGGAGTTTGATAAGTAGGCATATCCATTACAAGAAGTCTATGAATTTGTTAGTGTTGTTTCAAGGTGTAGGGCATGCTTTTGCCTGATCAATGGCATTTTAAGTTGACAATTCATGTCTAGTTCTGATCCAAGAAATATCTTTCAAACAAGGGCTCATCTGTATTGCAAATGAGAATTTGATCTACTATTTTAAAAGACATTTTTGGCGAGTCCCAGGGCGTAGTAAAAACGCATCTGGGCAATCGAGGAGGGGGCAAAAGCAAAGGCGAAGCTTTAGGATTTTAAGTTTATGGCTCTAGATTCTAGAATACACAATTTATTGATAATTTATTTATACATATTAAGTGTAATTTTTAATACAAATACAAGGTTTGAGTCAAGCCTACTGAGTTTTGTCAAACCTATAGGCGAAGCTCTAGCTCCGCCCTTGTACAAAAAGTATTGCGAGAAGTAAGTCCCATTGTTCTGGACGAAAGTATTACAAGGCGTAAGTCCAATTATTACTGCATATAGAAAGCTTTCTGTAACCATCACTATGTTTGAACAATTCTCGAAGTGGTTGTTGAAGTTAAATTTCTGTCTGATTCAATTTTGAAGCTCCATGACTTCATCTAGGTCCACTCACAACTCACGAGCAGCTTGAGACACTTTTATTGGGACACAGTAATTATTGATCTAGTGGCTAAGGTGATAAAGACCACCATCCTTGTTTTAAGGGATCTTCATATATAATAGAGGTGTAGCATTTGACATCACCTTAAACCTTGACGTTGTTATGGACATACTAGTGTAACCATGGCAATTACACTCTTCAAGAATTTCCTTTTCTTCTCTTTCCTCCAAATTTTAAAAACGTTTCCATAATTAAATCAACGACCATCACCCATTAGTGTTTCATTTAACAGTTTAAGTTATATATATTTTTAGTGCAAATAATTTTTTTCCACTACCATATTATCTAAAGTTATTTACTGATAAATCTCCTTAAAGTATCAATATATAATACTGAAAATAAGACACGTTAAAAATAACATTATGATGCATATGAATTCATGACAAAGGATCAAATAAAAGGATGACAGATTTCTGAGCCGATAAAATTCAAGAAAAAGGATGCGTATACGAATTTCATATCAAAATGAAAAAGTAAAATTTACATGATATGTACGATTTTGAATTTGGTGATGTTGATACCCCAAACGAGGCATTAGTAAAATCTGCTGGGTAAAACAAGTGCTATGACTTATGAGCTTGAATGTAACAAACATGATAGTAGTCGTCAGTAGATATAAAACAACTTTACACCGTGCAAAAGGTAAAAGTGACGGTGCTGGTGTTGGCAAGTTACGGTGAAAGGTGTAACTGATCCAGAAAAGTTGAGCGCTCTTCGAGTATTCCGTAACATAGCTGGCTCTGCCTGTCCACCTTTTGTCTTCGTTTTGCACAAAACCTGGAGTAATAAATTCACTGTAGCTAAAGATTACTTTTTTTTATTACACATGAGTAGGGGTGTAAAATGGGCATGGTTTATAACATGGGAACTCGAACCCTCATTGACAGAATACGTGATATACACGGACAACTTTTATATATTATTTTATTATATTTGTAGAATTTTTGTACAAGTATAATTATGGTATTAGTCTTGTAATAGGAAAAAACTATTAGAATTAGAGTAGGAAAAGGTAGAGTTATTTTTCATAATTAGGAATTGTATATTTGTATATATACCTCTTCATTAATGAAAATAATCAAAGGATTATTTCTTTCATGGTATCAACAGTCTATGACAAATTTTTCCTTCTCCAAAATCCCTCCTTCCGCTACCCTACTTGCCATTGGTCGTCGGCCAACCTCCTCCTCCCTTCAACTTTTTTTTTCTTCTTCCAAATCCCTACTTTTCCTCGTGTTCTTTCATCATGTCTACCACAACGAACATGTTTCATCCTGCCCTTACAGTCTCCAATATCCTCTATCGTTCTTGAGATGGAAAACGTCCAATACGCGACGTGGGCGAAATTATTCAAAGTTTACGCACGCTCGCATCAAGTTCTTCATCACATCATCCCCGCGGATGCAGGCAAGGAGAAGGTGCCTACCGCCGGTGATGACCCTGTGTTATGACGACTCTTGATGCTACTGTCCTCCAGTGGATATATTCTACTATCTCTACGGACCTATTACAGACGATTATTGAACCCAACGGCACGTCAATGGAAACTTGAAATAGGGTGCGTGATATCTTTCAAGATAACAAAAATTCTCGTGTTGTCACTCTTGAACATGAATTTTCTCATGTCAATATGGAGGATTGTTCGAATGTCTCAGCCTATTGTAAAAGGCTGAAGGAATTAGCGAATCAACTCAAGAACGTTGGTGCACCCATCACTAATGATAGTTTTGTTCTTTATATAGTTGTAGGCATATCTGAGGCTTATAATGGCGTTGGGACGCTTCTTCGTCAAAGTAATCATGTTCCACCATTCTATCAGGCTCGTTTCATGCTTACATTAGAAGAGGTCGACTTGGCTAAGAAGGCGGCTACCTGAGCTAATTATGTCATGATGATGGGCCATGTCCAATGACCCTCACTCGTTCTCAAAAAATTCTAGCCAAAACCGTAACAACGGTGCGGAAAAAAGGGTCAAAATCGGAAAAATTATGGTAAGAACTGCGGTAGCAGCAGTGGCGGGGGCAGTGGCGGACGTGGTGGCAGTGGGTCGGCTAGGCCGCAGCCTTAGGCCAACTGGACATGGGGCTGGGCCACTGGCCCAATATGCAATTCCCCCCTAATTCAGCGAACTGGGCCTCTGCCCATAATTTTCATCCAGCGAATTGGGCCACTGCCCAGAATTTTAATCAGCCCAATTTTTCGAATTCTCAGGCGAAACAGCCTGCTTGGGCATCGGCCTCAGCATGCCTTCGAGGTCACGTGCTACACTTGGATTAAATCTTCGAATGCAAATTGGTATATGGACACCAGAGCCACTTCTCATATGACATCCGCGCAAGGTAATCTCTCGTCTTATTTCAATTTGAGCAAAAATCATGGCATAATTATTGGTATTGGCAATTCTATTCCAATTTGTGGTTATGGTCACACAAATTTGTCCCCCCCCCCCCTCCCCCCACACATCCACCTCTAGTCCTTAAAAATATCTTTCATGCCCCTCACTTAATTAAAAATTTGGTATATATCCGAAAATTTACAACTGATAATTGGGTTTATGTTAACTTTGACCCTTTTGGATTTTCTGTGAAGGATTTCAAGACGGGGATACCTCTAATGAGATGTAATAGTAGAGGAGAGCTTTATCCAATCACCACCACCACCATTTCCATGAGTCAAGCCACACCTTCAACGTTTGCCGCACTTGCTCCTTCGTTGTGGCATGCAGGTTTGGGTCATCCGAGGTCGTCTATTATTTCTTCTCTTAAAAATTATAATTTTATTGATAGTAAGAGTGCGTGTAGTACTCATATTTATCCTCCTTGTCCTCTAGGAAAACATGTTAGATTATTGTTTATAGCCTCTACTTCTAGTACGTCGATGCCTTTTGACATTATTCATAGTGATTTATGGACATCGCCCGTTTTGAGTTCTTTGGACCATCGTTTTTTTTTGTTTTTGGATGATTATTCTAATTTTTTGTGGACTTTTCCTTTGTCTAAAAAGTCTCAAGTTTTTTCCACATTTTTCAAATTTAGAGCTTTCATCTGTACCCAATTTGAACGAAAAATTAAAAAAACTCAATGTGATAATGGTAGGGAATATGATAATGGGTCATTTCATGAATTTTATAACAGTCATGGCATATCTTTTCGGTTTTCTTGTCCTCACAAAATGGGAAGGCCGAAAGAAAGATTAAGATTCGTACCATTAATAATATTGTCCGTACCTTACTAGCACATGTTTCCTTACCTCCGTCTTATTGGCATCATGCGTTACAAATGGCTACGTACGTCCTTAACAATCTCCCTAACAAAGGTTTAGCATATAAATTCCCACTTAAAATTCTTTACAATAAAGATTCCTCGTATTCTCATCTTAGGGTGTTTGGGTGCTTATGCTATCCATTTTTCTATCTATTATAATTAATAAACTTCAAGCTCGGTCTACCGCTTGTGTATTTTTGGGTTATCCGTCTAATCATCGTGGTTACAAATGTTTTGATTTATCTTCCAATAAAATCATAATTAGACGCATTGTTATTTTTTATGAAACCCAATTTCAATTTGCTCAAGTGTCTAATTCTTTGTCGAGTACTTGTAATTTTTTGGACGATGCTCCCTCCACGTACATTCTCCAACAGTGGGCCCATGAGTCAAATCTGTCAGCATGCCCACTGCCTGTTGGCCCAAATACTCTCACTGCCGCACAGTCCCATGACCTAGGCCCAGTCAGTACCGAAACTGCCCCTGTTTCTAGGCCAGTAGGCACACTGCCTGCTGGCCCAATATCTTCCAGTACCGTTGAATTTTCCAAGCCTCATCCGCCTGACCCAGTTTCACGGCCAGCAGGCCCACTGCCTGCTAGCCCGTCCTAAGGCAGTCCACCAACGTCCCTGGTCCCGTCCATTTTTGTTCCGAGTCAAGGGCCCGTTACTCGTAGCAAAATGGATATTTTTAAACCTAAACGACATTTTAATTTAATTTCTAATGTCACTAAATCACCCCTACCACGTAACTCATTATCTACCCTTCATGACCCGAATTGGAAAATGACAATGGATAATGAATATAATGCTCTTATTGAAAATAAAACGTGGGTGTTGGTGCCCCGTCCGCCTGGTGTCAATATTATTCGTTCTATGTGGATTTTTACTCATAAGTAAAATTCTGACTGTTCTTTTGAAAGGCATAAGGCCCGTCTTGTAGGTGATGGTAAAACTCAACAGGTTGGCGTGGATTGTGGTGAGACATTTAGTCTGGTGGTCAAACTGGCTACCATTAGCATTGTTCTCAGTTTGGCTCTCTCGAAAGCATTGCACATTCATCAGCTGGATGTGAAAAATGTTTTCTTACATAGTGATCTTAAGGAGACAATATACATGTATCAACCCTTGGGATTTAGGGACCCCAATTATCCTCATCATGTTTTTTTGCTGAGAAAGTCATTTATGGGCTTAAGCAGGCCGATAGGCTTGGTATAAGAGGTTTGCAGATTTTGTGTCTACTATTGGTTTTCTCACAACATGTCTGATCATTCTCTGTTCATATTTCGTCGTGGTACTTCTCTGGCATACATTATGTTATATGTGGATGATATTATTTTGACTGCCTCTTATGATAATCTACGCAAGTCTATCATGTCCCTTCTTAGTTCAGAATTTGCTATGAAAGACTTGGGACCCTTGAATTATTTTTTAGGTATAGCTGCCACTCGTCATGCATGTGGTCTATTTTTATCACAGAAGAAGTATGCAGTCGAGATCATTGAAAGAGCTGGCATGTCATCTTATAACTCCTCTTCTACTCCGGTTGATACCAAACCGAAGTTGAGTGCTAATACTAGCACACCATACGAGGATCTCAACCACTATCACATTCTTGCAGGGGCTCTTCAGTAACTTACCTTCACGAGACCAGATATTACTTATGCAGTCCAACAGGTGTGTTTATTTATGCATGGTCCGAGGGTTAAGCACATGCATGCGCTCAAAGGCATTATATGATACATACAAGGCACACTTGATTATGGGTTGCATTTATATATATCCTCAGTCTCTACTCTCGTGTCTTATACAGATGTTGATTGGGGTGGATGTCCAGATACCAGGCGTTCGACCTATTGTATATTTCTGGGTGATAACTTGGTTTCCTGGTCAGCGAAACGTCATGCTATTTTATCGTGATCCAGTGCGGAGGCCGAGTATCGAGGGGTAGCCAATGTGGTGTCTGAGTCATGTTGGCTGCGTAATCTTCTCTTAGAGCTACACTTTCCGATTCAGAAAGCTACATTGGTCTACTGTGATAATGTTACGACAGTCTATCTCTCTGGAAATCCGATACAACATCAGCGCACTAAACATATCGAGATGGATATTCACTTTGTTCGCAAAAAGGTAGCTCGTGGACAAGTATGCGTCTTGCATGCCCCTTCAAGGTACCAAATTGTTGACATCTTTACTAAGGGTCTTCCCTTGGTTCTGTTTGAAGATTTTAGGGACAGTCTCAACGTACAACAACTGCCCGCTATGACTGCTGGAGTGTGACAGAATACGTGATATACACAGACAAACCGTGTATATCAGTGGACGACTTTTATATATTATTTTACCATATTTGTAGAATATTTGTACAAGTGTAATTATGGTATTAGTCTTGTAATAAGAAAAACTATTAGAATTAGAGTAGGAAAAGGTAGAGTTATTTTTCATATTTAGGAATTGTATATTTGTATATATACCTCTTCATTAATGAAAATAATCAAGGGATTATTTCTTTCACTCAAACAAACATCCCTACTAGGGATGGCAATTGGGCGGGGCGGGTACCTCCTCCCACTCACCCGTACCCGCTAGAAAATTTTATATCTGTCACCTACCCACCATGAGTGGCGGGTACAGTTTCAACATTCATATCCGCCTAGGCGGGTATATTCCTAAATTCACACCCGCTCCACCACCCAAGTGGATATCCGCCACCTGCCAATACCCGCTTATACCCGCCAGCCATATTTTATAATCAATTCATTTGTCATTTTGTCAACCTGCCAATACATGAGAATTATCTACTACTACTATATTGTATCTACTACTACTATATTGTACCAATATAGCAAATTAAAACCACAAATTAAATACATAAAAATAGTAAAAACGAAATTAATCCAAGAACAACTAGACACCATTACATGAAACTTTTCACTTGATTTTCAAAAATATATTTAAAATTTTGATTTACAAAAGAAGTATTTAAAATTAATCAATACATGTTGTCGACTTGTCGAGGTGGTTCGTGACTCTGATAGCGGTGTGACGGAAAACGAGAGAGGGATGAGAGACGACAGAGACCAGTGAAGTGGCAGCGTGAACGCTGATGGCGGTGGTGGACTGGCGTTTGAGGGAGAGACGGCAGAGACGGCAGAGACCAGTGAAGGTGAAGCCGTGAAGGGGAAGGTGAGAGGGAGATAGAGTCAGGGTCTCAGGGAGGCATGAAGTAATGACTAAGGTGAGTATGGTTTTGCCTCAAAATTCATTATTATTGAGATAATGGACTGCTAATTATGTGTGACAAATTATTTAGGCTTTAGATAAATATAAAGTTGTACAAATAAAATTATAATTGGCAGGTATAAAGCGGACGGGTGGATTTAGGGCGGGCGGTTGGATGCGGGGCAGGGTAGGCGGATATAACTGTAAATCCACCACCTACCCATACCCGCCTACTACCCGCCAAAGTTATACACATATCCACCAAAATTATACCCATACCTGCCCCAACTAGGGCGGTGCGGTGTGGAATTCGCAAAATTGTACACACCTGACATCCCTACTCCCTACGGCTAAAGATTACTTCCCTCATACCTATTCATCAATTTACATTTCCTCCGGATAAAAAAGAATATTCACTTAGTTATTTGTATACCCCTTAAAAAATATTAATTGTTAGAAAAAATAGGTAATTTGACTAAATTGCCTCTGATTAAATAAGTATTGGTATTTGATCACATAACACTTAATATGGGCAAATCTGAAATAATAAGATTAATTCTTTTTTTATTTGATAAGTGTACACTCTTTTTTACTCAAGAAAAAAAAGCTCAGTGGATACTCTTTTTGATCCGAAAGGAGTACTTTATTATTACTCCCTCCATCTCATATTACTTAGTCAATTTTTTTACACGACAATTAAGAAATCATAAATAAGAAGAGTATTTTTACTACATTACTCTTATCTCTCTCAAATTAATTGCATTGAATCAATGTTGGTTACTTTAAAAAATAATTAATGTTAAGGGCAAAGTAGAATAAACTTAATTAATTCTATCTTATTTATAGAAAGTAACCAAGTAATTTGGGACGAATATTTTTAATGATATGGCCAAGTAATATGAAACAGAGGGAGTATAGTATAAATTATGTGACACCATTTAATTAGATATAAACTTTAAGAAAAAAAATCTTCTTTTAAAATAAAATTAGTTTTAGCACAATGCACAAAACACTCCACGTTAGCCGGGTATGGAAAAAGGCAACCCGCCAGCCATATTTTATAATCAATTCATTTGTCATTTTGTCAACCTGCCAATACATGAGAATTATCTACTACTACTATATTGTCTCTACTACTACTATATTGTTCCAATATAGCAAATTAAAATTACAAATTAAATACATAAAAACGGTACAAATGAAATTAATCCAAGAACAACTAGACACCATTACATGAAACTTTTCACTTGATTTTCAAAAATATATTTAAAATTTTGATTTACAGAAGAAGTATTTAAAATTAATCAATACTTGTTGTCGACTTGTCGAGGTGGTTCGTGACTCTGATGGCGGCGTGACGGAGAATGAGAGAGGGAGGAAAGACGGCATAGACTAGTGAAGTGGAGGCGTGAACGCTGATGGCAGTGGTGGACTGGCGTTTGAGGGAGAAACGGCAGAGGCCAGTGAAGGTGAAGCCGTGAAGGGGAAGGTGAGAGGGAGATAGAGTTAGGGTCTCAGGGAGGCATGAAGCAATGACTAAGGTGAGTACGATTTTGCCTCATAATTCATTATTATTGGGCTTATGTGTTGCTAAAATTATGTGTGCCAAATTATTTGAGCTTTAGATAAATATAAAGTTGTACAAATAAAATTATAATTGGCGGGTATAAGACGGGCGGGTGAATTTGGGGCGGCCAGTTGGATGCGGGCGGGGCAGGCAGGTATACCCGCCCCAACTAGGGCGGGTGCGATGCGAAATTCGCAAAATTGTACCCATCTGCCATCCTTAATCCCTACGGCTAAAGATTACTTCCCTCCTACCTATTCATCAATTTACATTACTTCCTCCGGATAAAAAAGAATACCCACTTAGTTATTTGTACACCCCTTAAAAAAATATTAATTGCTAGAAAAAAAAAACAGGTAATTTGACTAAACTGTCTCTAATTAAATAAGTATTGGTATTTGATCACATAGCACTTAATAGGGGCAAATCTGAAACAATAAGATTAATTCTTTTTTGATTTGATAAGTGAACATTCTTTTTTACTCAAGAAAAAAAAGATCAGTGGACACTTTTTTTATCCGGAAGGAGTACTTTATTATTATTCCCTCCATCTCATATTACTTAGGCAAAAAAAATATCACATAAATTAAAATGAATAAATATATTATAATCTTCTAAACGCAACCGGATGCACAAAACACTCCACGTTAGCAGGATACGGAAAAAGACCATACCCTAAGAGATGTGAGTAGACAAACTGCCATAATACAAATATTAATAGCTATTTTCAAAACTTAAATCTGTAATCAATAAGTCACACAGAGACAATTTTACCGTCGTTCTCCTTCAATATTATAATCTGCTCATAACTATAAAGTATAAACTAAAAAGACAACTCCCAGTACCTCCTGTGTTTCCTAATCAACTCCCTTATCTCTGCTCTTCCTAGAAATTCACACACACATATATTCTAGAGAAAGAAACGATCCAAATTTTCTCTGCTACTTAAAAAGAGTCGTATGCAGCTAGTTATCACAAGTTTGGCTCCTGGTTTCTGCTACTATTCCTACAAACACAGAGTCTCTTACACAAACTACAGTTGCAGCCATTTTCAATTATTGAAATGAATGAATTTACCACAAAATGACATTCTCAATAGAGAAGTACTCCTTTCTTGTCTTTTTATTAGGTAATTTTTTGTTTGTTTATCACCACCATTAATTACCTCGATCTTGTAAATCTCATCACTCTCTTACTATATCTGTCCAACTTTCCCTTTTCAATTCTCCATTTATATTTCAAGAACTCATAACCCCATTTCCAAATCTTGATTTTTTAACTCATCATTTGCTGCATCACTGATAAAAAGATCCATTTTTCTTTAGAAGTATTGAAATAATGGCACAGAAGCATTTGCATGAGCTTCTAAAAGAAGATCAAGAACCATTTTACATTACTACTAAGACCTCATTAGCACAAATCAAGAAACAAAAACCTATTATTCAAAATCAAACTTCATCAACATCTAAATTATGCAAAAATACTTGTTTTTTCTCCTTCAATGACTCACCGGAGGTAAGGGAATCTCCTTTGTATATGAAGAGCCCGGAAAATGGGAAAGTTTTTCTACATGTACCTGCAAGAACAGCTACTCTACTACTTGAAGCTGCAATGAGGATTCAAAAACAACAGAGTTCATCAAAACCAAAAACCCAAATCAAGAAAGTTAAGTTTGGGGTTTTTGGGTCCATTTTGAAGAAACTCAAGGATCGACATAGCAAAAAAAATGGTGAAAATATTGTAAGGATATCAACAACTGCAGAAACAAGAAATGCATATGAAGAGAAGTTCAATGATGATGATTTTGGTTCGTGTCCATTAAGTCCTTTAAGGTTTTCTCTTCAAAGATGCTCGTCCTCCGGCGATGTAATGCCAGAATTTACATCTCCGGCGGGTTCTCCGGTTCGTCACAAGAAAGAGGTTTATCTTTTTAACTTTTGTCAGTAACTATCCGTGAGTCATTATGACTCGAAATATCATACTATCATTAGTTTAACACAGTTAAATTTACTTTAATTGATAGTATTATAAACGAGAATTTTTAATTGCAAGTCTCACATCCCAATAGTAATATTATATACGGAAAAAAAAGTAATACTCAAGTAAAGAGTCCCACATACTTAGTTGTAGTACTTAATAGTTAATACTCCCTCCGTTCCATTTAGTTGTCATGTGTATCTTTTCCGGACTTAATTTGATTAATTTTTAAAGCTATATTGAATTAGATCAATATGATATTATAAAATTAGTATTTATATTTTTTTTAAATATTTTATTAATGTGATAAAATAATTTATTTTAAAATATTAGTCAAATTAACATAATTTAACTGTCATGAAACGAAACATGCGTTTTGACAACTAATTCGGAGCAGAGGGAGTATATGTTTATTTACGTGGGAGCAGAGGGAGTATATGTTTATTTAATTATCAATAAACGGAACAGAGTTTTTATGGAAATTATCACATTAAAAGGTATGAATAGAGTACTTCAATGAGTTTAAATCACTCATAAATAATTGCAGATAAGTATTTGTGATAAACCCAAATCAATTATCTGATAAACTAGTAATTAATTCATTATCATAATGACATATTAAATTACATTAAAAATAAAATTTCTGGTTTTGCTTGTTGGTAAAATGATCTAGTTTCCCGTTTGACTGGCCGGAATGTCCGTAAATGACCAAAGTACCCATGCCAATATAAGTATTGTAAGTAATGTGCTGTTGTTTGATGGGAGGAATGTGTCATTTTACTACTCCCCCCATTCTATTTCATGTATTATTGTTTGAATAAGCAGGAAATTTAAAGAAAAAGAATTGAAATTTATTATCTCATATGATAGATCATCTCATTCATTAAAGATAAACTAATAATTATAAAATTAAATTTTTTTAAAATAAAACTATATTACAAATTTTAAAAAATTGTAGGAAGATGGAGCAGTACATAAATAGAAACAATTTTGTGTGCGTACTTGAGACCTCTGCCACTATAAATCTTTTTCTAATAAGCCTTGTCTAGAAAACAGTAGTACTTTCCAATGAAAAGGACAAATGAAAATGTCATTTTTTATATTTTGACCCAGAAAAAGACATATATTTCATTAAATTCTGGTCGTACGCTTGTTCACGAATTTTAACTTACCTGGAATAAAAGTCAGCCGTCAACTTCATATGTACTTCATGGCCTAACAAGTTGTGTTAAAAAAAATTACAATAAAAAATAATGGAATTAGTAAGCTAAAAATAAAGAGCCTGCAAGAACATATGGACTAACAATATTGGATATTTTTGTACATAGTCAGTATATTGACTAATCAACTATGTCTCAATCCAGAACTAGTTCGTTTAGCTATTATACTAGTTATAGTTTTTTACTAAATTGGAAGTTCTGATTTTTGTGTTTAGGACAAAGAAAACTATGAAGCAATAGCCTTGGCAAGTCATGATAAGCTAGAAGAAGAAGAAGATGATGATGATGAGAAAGAGCAATGCAGTCCAGTTTCTGTATTGGATCCTCCATTTGATCAGGAGGAGGAGGATGGACATGAAGACGGGGACGAGGACGAGGAGGAGGATTGTGATTTTGATTGCAGTTATGGACTTGTACAAAGTAAGTAAATAGAATCATCAATTTTCTTGTATTCCTTTTTTTGAAAAAAAACTTAAATTCTGCTATAAATCTTCGAATTTAATTAATTGGCTAGTAGTAGTAGTTTTTATCGGTTGTGAAGTCATTTTCAATAGTTAGGGAAACCCTGGTTTATTCAGGACATGTTTGGTTGGTATAGTATATAATCTAAGGTCACTTCATGATCATTTTGATTATACTGATTTTGATATGTGAATTATTTGTTGGTGGGATCCATGGAAGGATCAAAAGTCTTAATCACAATATGTTGTATGTGTGGGTGTTGTACTTGTACATGCATATATATATATATATATATATATAGGCAGCAGCCCGGTGCACTCTGTTTTACTGTGATAATTACTATTTGGAGAATCAAAATGGATTCTCTTTGATCATGAATTGTTAATTTTTGTGACAAAGCAGTATTTTTTATGTTATTTCTAAATTTGTAACATGAATGAGAGTTAATGTGATTTTGTGTTGCACTTTCAATAGGAGCACAGCAACAACTTTTATATAAGCTTCGTAGATTCGAGAAATTGGCAGTGTTAGATCCAATTGAACTCGAGAAACTGTTGCTCGAAGATCCAGCAGAGGACGATGAGGACTTTCAAGTTTTGGACTTGAATTCTGAGGAGACGTCTGAAGTTAAAAGCTTGAACTATGGAGAAGCAGTCTTTGGAAGAGAATGCAAGAGGTTAGATTCATCCCAAGAATTAAGATCGAATACCATCGATATGATGATAAAGTCGGAGTTTGATGAATGGAACAAGTTTCAGGAGCAAAGAGAAGAAACCGCGATAGAATTTGCTTGTTCTATATTTGCATTGCTAATTGAGGAATTAGGAGAGGAGCTAATTCATTTAGCTCACTGCTAAAAATACTCGAATTTTTGGCAGATGTTACATTAAAAATTTGGGAGAGGAGCTACTTCATTTCTCTGTTGCCCCTTAATTAGCGACAAATATGACATGTAATTAAGAAATAAGTCCCATATGTGTACTCTCTAGAGAGAAAAAAAAGGCTCTGCTAGTTTGATAAACTTTTCCTGTAAAGATTGGTTGCTATATCTCTATTGGTGCCAATTTTTATGAACTTAGGGGTCGTTTGGTTTCAGATTTGGGACTATTATTTGGATAAGTATCCCATCATCTATATCGGATAAGTTATTTCATGATAATTCTAATTTCATACCGATTTTAGCTAATACCTTCAATTAAATGTGGGATAAATTGAATCCTAAAATTTAAATCAGGATAACCACCTAATCCCTTGTGTTAAATGGCCCTCAGAAGTTCAAGAAAGCTTTTATATGTAGAAAGAAAAGAGCAAATTCTTTGATATGATTTTAAGCAAAGAATATATTGTTCTCAGTGTCTAAAGTAGAAGATGTATCCTAAATATAGATTCGCCTTTCACTTTACTTGAGTGAAGATATTAGATACTACCAAAGGGAGCACTTTTCTATCTCACTTTTTTTTTTACTTCGGTCTTCCTTTCTTCCTTTTTTGAATGCTTTCTAGCTGCCAGCAACAACGTAAACATTACACTAGGTAGCAACTTGGGGTAATTAATTACTTAGAATATAATCAGCGCTAGTAAAGTAATTAAAAAATAGGCATAACTTAAAGTTGCGTTACAAAAAAAAGAGCAGTCTGATACATTAAACTCTCGCTGTGCGCGGGATCCGGGGAATGATCTATTGTATAATCACATGAATTCCAAAAACAATTATCTGGAGTTTGAAGGGGTGCAAGAAGAATCAGGTTTCTGCCGTGTTCATTTTTCAATTATGTTGCAAAACACTGATAAGTTAATCAGGATTCAAATTAAGATCCTTTTTTATTATAGTTGCAAAACACTGATAAGTTAATCAGGATTCAAACCCTGATAAGTTAATTGAGGATTCACCTTCACCATAATAAAATCTCCAAAACAGTCTCAATAGAGCGAATGAAAAAGATAGGATGAAATTCAACAATGATGATGTGGGAACTCATCTACAACAAAACATAATAAAGATGAATAATGGGGATAAATTAAGATTATCACTTCAACTTCATCATCGTTATCAATTTTTAAATAGTCTTTGATATAATTAAGAATGTCGGCCAACACAAGAAAAAATAAAATGTTGGAAGATGATTAGATGTTCTAACATTTTTATTTACTGATGGTAATAGTAATTGTATTCTATTTGTTTCAATATATGTGATAG
Source organism: Anisodus acutangulus (assembly GCA_029783415.1). Taxonomy (NCBI): domain Eukaryota; kingdom Viridiplantae; phylum Streptophyta; class Magnoliopsida; order Solanales; family Solanaceae; genus Anisodus; species Anisodus acutangulus. The sequence continues at coordinate 56,238,725 of CM056490.1, forward strand.
AGTTAGAAAGCATACGAAATTTGACTTAAAAAGAGATTTTTCCAACTTTTAGTCTTTTATATGCTATAAAATTGTCTGATTATAAGATTTTTGAAATTTATAATCACAAACATAGCATACATTTTACTCTGCCTCTTCTATTACATTTACATTACATTACGGAGAAGTCCATTCTCGTCATGATCAATCCACGTCCTAGCGTAGTGCCCGGCTTGCTTAGCAACCAAAGCTAGCTTACTAAGGTGGTTTACTTTATGTTGTGGAAAATCGTCGTCAGCATTCTATAAGCGACTTGACCGAGTCTACGAAGCTTTGCTTTTCACGCTAACCGCTTTTTGTCCCAAATCTTTGGGGTTGAATGGAAGGCGGCGACCAAAAGGTTAATAGAGCTAAGACTCAAACTCACCATGAAACTGCTTTCGCGTATGAAAGGCTTGAGCGCCCCGGCTTAGTAGTGTAGCTATAGATATATATTCTTCTTCTTTTAAGAGATTTTAATTTAAGAAAATAGTGTCAAATACATTAAATCGAAGGTGTAATAATATAGATTAGCATTCCACTGAAGAATAAGGTGAAGTCCATTTGAAATACTAACAATTAATTATGAATTAATATTGGGATAATGATGACGGTGGGATTTTTAATTAGCAGTGCGTATATTGTTAAATGGAAACAACCAAAAGATTAGAAGGAATAAAGTGAATTGGGAGCTTATTATATCAATCATGATATTTGTACATTCAAGTACAATCTAATTAAGAACAAATCACACACAAAAAAGTTAAAAATGATAATGGAATCCGTCAGTTATTGCCCACGTTAAAGTTCGTTGGAGAAGAAGTAGATCCCACCCACCTAGAGGTTCTAAACTAAAGGCGTAACTAATATGATGGAGCAGTACAATCGCTACTATTCCACAACCATAAATGGTTTTATCCACTATTTACTAATAGATATTTTTTAAAATTAAAAATTTTTAAAATCAAATAGCAACACAATAATGCATGCATTAGCATTGTGTCTTATTAATATCATATTTTTTATACTTTTTCAATTTGTGTATAACTAATGTAATACAAGTATTAGTTATACATCCTTTTTGATATTATCGTATGCATACTAATACCTAGCAAGCTCGTGGTATTAACAATGCAATGAATTTTAATGCATGCATAAGCATGATTAAAGACACAATTGCCCATGAAGTCCCTCACATTGTATAGTTTGGAGGGTATTTTTATAAATAATCAATTATATTTAGAAATTATTCAAAACATATTTTTTATGATACACCAAATCAAACGATGAATAAGAAACAATTTCTGCATAACTAATGCAGTTGTAAAGTCCCGTAAAATTAAAAAAAAAATAGAATTTCCCTCACATCCCATTTATCATGGGCATTTTCTGCACTCCCATAACTCCCTCACATCCCATTTAACATGGGCATTTTTTGTACTTGGTTACAAACACACACAAACACACAATACAACACATCAAATATACAATACAACAAAAAGGGAGAAAACAGCAAATCAGAAACAAAACAAAGAGATGGAAAAAAAAAAGATTAAAGAGAGCAATTAAGGAGTTCCAAAAAGGTTTGGTTGAAGTTGAGGTTTTGTTCGTGGTTACGAAGCAACAAAGGTGAGTTTTCTCACTCAAAGTTCTTAGTAAAATCCTTTATTTTTAAGTTACAATACATGTTAGAATATAATCCGGTTATTGAAAGAATGAGCATGAAGTTTATGATTGTTTAATAACTAGTTTGGATGGTGCAATTGTAATCTGTTATACTGGGATATACTTGTTAGAATTGGATGAAATTTTACATAGTTGTACATCTTTCTGTTACGGTCAGTTTGAGACTTTACAGGGATAAATCCGACTTACGGTTTGAGAGCTATCACTGTTTGAACATTCTGCCTCGGATCAACCGAAGTCTGGAAGGGCAGAATGTATAACGTAAAAACTGTACAAATCGGTAATGAATATGAAATATTGTGTTGAATAAATGTTATAGATTTCTCTGTCCTCGACAGTTTGAGTCTTTACGGGGATAAATCCGACTTATGGTTTGAGAGTTGTAACCCTTACAAGTGGAAAGGGCGAAATATTGAAGGAAGGAAATATTATTTTGAGTCTTTTGAACATATGACATATTTAAACAACAAATAAGTGCATTGGATCGGGTTGCACGTACCGCAATAAATAAGTGCATTGGATCGGGTTGCACGTACAGCAACAAAATAAGTGCATTGGATCGGGTTGCACGTACCGCAACAAATAAGTGCATTGGATCGGGTTGCACGTACCGCAACAAATAAGTGCATTGGATCGGGTTGCACGGACCGCAACAAATACATAAATGCATTGGATCGGGTTGCACGGACCGCAACAAATATATAAATGCACTGGATCGGGTTGCACGTACCGCAACAAATACATAAATGCACTGAATCGGGTTGCACGTACCGCAACAAATACATAAATGCACTGGATCGGGTTGCACGTACCGCAACAAATATATAAATGCATTGGATCGGATTGCACGTACCGCAACAAATATATAAATGCACTGGATCGGGTTGCACGTACCGCAACAAATGTATAATATGTTATATGGGAAAAAGCAGGAATACTGATTAAACTAAGTTGTTTTTTTTCTAGGACGAGTGGGGAGAAAATTTTGCACGTGAATATTTATTGATTTATTTGATAAAAGGGTTGTAATCTGTTTATTTCAACATGCTTATTATTTTCTTATAATGTGATTGTAATTAAAAATATTGTGAGGTTACTTTGGTCTGTAAGGTGAGATTCCCACTCAGCCCCGGATGGTAGGGCTGACTCTTTTATTTAACATATTTCAGGAAGACGCGATAGAGGAAAATCTCCGCAAGAGGGCTAGCGATCGTCCCGCAGCCTCATCGTACCACCAATCCATTATTTCGGATTTGGTGAAAGTTACTCTAGACTAAGTTTGTTTAAAGAATTAAGTTTTATTATCTCGGGGAATGTCCCACATGATATTGTTCTTCGTAAACTTTAAATTGATTATTATATATATTATTTCCGCAAATACCTGTCTAATTTAGGAAGAAAATGAAGTATATGGTTCGCCTGGAAAGGGATAGTTGTCCAGGTGTCATCACGTCCTAAAGAAAGACTTGAGAAAAGTCGGGGCGTGACAAGTTGGTATCAGAGCTAAACCAGTTTAGAAGATTCTAGGAAATTTCTTTGAGTTGGGTGTTTGAACGGTTACTTATTGCGACGGTGTGCGCGCCACCTTAGTAATAAGTGAACGGAATAACATCCTAAACAGTTTCCATTCTTTCATACTCTTCTCGTGCTTATCTTGAGTCTTTTCAAAGACTTGGTTCTCGTACTACCTCCTTCAAAAGTTTATGGAAGGGGATTGTGCAACGGTAAACTGTAGAAGAAATCGTTCCCCGATGTCACCATCGATGACGTGGGGGGAGTTCAGAGTCGCATTCATTGAAAAGTACATGCCTAACACCCGAAAAGATGCGCTCAGGTGTGAGTTTGAATAGTTGAAACAAGGAGACTGCATTGTGCAAGAATACGATACCCAGTTCATGCGATTGTCGGCATACAACGCACACAGTATTCCTACAGAAATTGAGAAGGTCAAAATATTTGTTTAGAGTTTAAACTCGAACTAGACAGGGAAGGTAGTGGCATTAGCCCATGATCGGACTTACCTTCAGATCGTCGATATGGCAATAAGGGTAGAAGGTTTTGCTAAAGCAAAAAAAAAGAGTATTCGCAGAAGAGATTTCAATCGTCGGGATCCTTTAATCAAAATCAAAACCAGAGGCAAGAAAGCAGTATGGGTTCATCAAAACTGAGCCAGTCAGTAGGCCAGTCTCATTTCAGGCCCCAATGGCACAAATGGTTCAATCACCAAGGTAGCAATGTCCATGCCACCGGCCCTAACACAAGAGGTGACAACCCGGTTTGTAAGGTTTGTCAGGAGAAACATATTGGAGAATGTTGGTTCTCACCAAAAGGATGTTACAACTGTGGAGAACCAGGCCACCATGCCAGGGATTTGCAAGAGGAGAGTCCAAACTCAATTTTCTCATGGGAGTTCAGAAGCAACCACAGCCGCCTACAAGGGAAATCAGGAAAACCAGTCCTGACAAGGTAAGGGAGGTCAACAGTCCAACAATTCTAATCGGCTCTACGCTTTGCCCAGAGGAATGAAGCGGAGGCATCTAATGCGGTGGTAACATGTATTTTGTTGGTCTCGAGTATTCCTGCATTTGTATTATACGATCCCGGCTCTACATTTTCATATGTGTCAATGGGTTTTGCTAAGAATTTACATGTAGAACCTTCCTGTTTAAGTGAACCTTTTGAGGTTATGACACCCGTAGGGGCCTCAGTTTGGGCCTCTCGAGTAGTTAAAAATTTCTCATTAGAAGTGAATGGCAGAGGAACAATAGTAAATCTAGTACTACTTGATATGGTAGATTTTGACATCATTTTGGGTATGGATTGGTTGTCAGCATGTTATGCCATGTTAGATTGCCGACGAAAGATAGTGAAACTATCTTTTCCCGGGGAACCAGAAGTTGTTATAAAAGGTAAGATTGGAATATCCTCACGTCAGCTTATTTCCTATCTTAGGGCTCAAAAGTTATTAAGAAGTCACAAAGTGGAGTACGCATATCTGGCTAATATAGTAGATACCCAAAAAGAATCCCCAGCGGTGCAAGATGTCCCTATTGTTCGAAATTTTTTGGAGGTTTTTCCTGAAGATCTTCCAGGCCTTCCTCCGGATAGAGAAGTGGAGTTCGCTGTAGAGTTAATTCCGGGTAGAAGACCTATTTCTATTCCTCCATATCGAATGGCCCCAGCTGAATTGAGAGAGTTAAAAGAACAGTTGAAGGATCTTCTGGATAAAGGTTTTATAAGGCCTAGTGTTTCCCCCTGGGGTGCACCAGTCCTTTTTGTGAAGAAGAAAGATGGATCGCTCCGAATGTGCATTGATTATCGACAACTCAATAAGGTCACGATCAAGAACCGATACCCATTACCAAGAATCGATGATCTTTTTTACCAACTTCAAGGAGCCAGTTATTTTTCCAAGATTGATCTTCGTTCAGGATATCACCAGCTGAAAATAAATCCGGATGATATATCCAAAACAACGTATAGAACCCGATATGGTCATTATGAGTTCTTGGTCATGTCTTTTGGGTTAACCAATGCTCCAGCAGCTTTTATGGATCTCATGAACAGAATCTTCAAACCATTCTTAGATTTGTTCGTGATTGTATTCATAGAAGATATCCTAATTTACAGCAAGTGTGTTGAAGAACATGAAGAACATCTGAGGGTAGTGCTTCAAACCTTGAAACAAGAGAGACTGTACGCTAAATTTTTCAAAGTGTAAATTTTGGTTGGAAAAAGTAGCCTTCTTGGGCCATGTTGTGTCAAGGGATGGAATTATGGTAGACCCCCAAAAGATAGAGGCAGTGAAGAACTGGCCAAAACCTACCACTCCGACAGAAGTTAGGAGTTTCTTGGGTTTGTCTGGGTATTATAGAAGATTTGTAGAAGGCTTTTCTAGTCTTGCTGCTCCCTTGACCCGATTGACTCAAAAAGCGATTAAGTACCAGTGGTCAGATACATGTGAAACAAGTTTTCAGAAACTGAAGGAGTTGTTGACTACTGCACCAGTCCTAACCTTACCATCGGGACAAGAAGGGTTCACAGTCTATTGTGATGCCTCTAGGGTTGGGTTAGGATGTGTCTTGATGAAATTTGGAAAAGTTATTGCGTATGCATCTCGACAATTGAAAATACATGAGAAGAATTATCCAACTCATGACTTGGAATTGGCCGCGGTAGTGTTTGCCTTACGAATATGGAGACACTATTTGTATGGGGTGCATGTACATATATTTACAGATCATAAGAGTTTGCAGTACATAACCACGCAAAAGGATTTGAATCTCCGACAAAGAAGATGGTTAGAGTTACTTAAGGATTATGACCTTAGCATTCTTTACCATCCTGGAAAAGCTAACGTGGTGGCTGATGCACTCAGTAGGAGACCAATGGGCAGTTTGGCCCACTTGGCAGTACAAAAGAGAGGTATTGTTCGTGCAGTACAAAAATTAGGGAACCTCGGGATTAGTTTAACTGAGGTCGGTGAAGGTAGGGTGGTGGTACGTGATACCTCGCCTGCGCTTTAACCGTAAATAAAAGAGAGTCAGTTTGAGGATATGGAATTTGTTAGGTTTTGGGAGAGGATTCAACAAGGAAAACCTTCACAATTTACATTAGGAGGAAATGATGGTACATTTCGGTATAAGGGTAGGTTATGTGTTCCTAAGGTAAGGGATCTAAGAAGAAGGATCTTAGACGAAGGTCACAATACCAGGTATTCCATTCATCCAGGATCAACGAAAATGTATCATAATCTCAAGGCAAATTACTGGTGGAAAGGAATGAAGAGAGACGTTGCAGAGTTTGTCGGAAGATGTCTTACGTGTCAACAGGTGAAAGCCGAACATCAAAAACCCGGCGGCCTACTTCAGGACATTGGCGTCCCCATGTAGAAATGGGAGGCGATTCATATGGATTTTGTGACCGGTCTACCAAAAACACGAGAAGGTTATGATTCTATATGGGTGATCGTAGATCGACTTACAAAGTCAGCCCATTTCCTACATGTCAAGACTACATATTGGGCACCGCAGTATGCATAAATTTATTTGAAAGAAATAGTGAGGTTACACGGGATTCCATTGTAAATTATTTCGGATAGGGGTTCCCAGTTCACCTCACACTTTTGGCAAAGTTTCCAGCAGGGCCTCGGGACAAAGGTCAAGTTGAGTACGGCTTTCCATCCGCAAACCGACGGACAAGCTGAACGAACAATTCAAACATTGGAGGACATGCTACGGTCTTGTGTGTTGGACTTCCAGGGCAACTGGTTGGACCATTTATATCTAATTGAGTTCGCCTACAACAACAGTTTTCATGCTAGTATACATATGGCTCCGTTCGAAGCATTGTATGGGCGAAAATGTAGATCTCCACTTGGGTGGTTCGAGGTGGGCGAAACACTACTGTTCGGACCCGAAGTCATTCAAGAAACAAATGATAAAGTTCAGATAATTTGGGAGCGGATCAAGACAGCTCATAGCCGCCATAAGTCTTATGCGGATCATCGCAAAAGAGATCTCGAATTTCAAGAAGGGGAGAAAGTGTTTTTAAAAGTCTCTCCAATGAAGGGAGTGATGCGATTTGGCAAGAAAGGAAAATTGAGCTCAAGGTTTATTGGACCATATGAGATCTTACGAAGAGTGGAAAATGTGGCTTACGAACTAGCCCTTCCACAAGAATTAGAAGCGGTGCATCCGGTGTTTCATGTGTCATTGTTACGAAAATACTTGCATGATCCAAGTCACGTCATCCAACCCCAAGAAATAGTCCTGAATGAAAAGCTTCAATATGAAGCAATGCCGGTAGAAATACTGGATAGACAGATTAAACGTCTTAGGAATAAAGATATTGTATCCGTGAAGGTCCTATGGGGAAATCACTCCACAAAAGAAGCAACCTGGGAAGCCGAAGACGCGATGAAAATCAAATATCCTTTCCTGTTTGAGTAAAGTAATAAAATGTGTTTAGTTATGTTTCATGTGTGCGATGCATCGATCTGCATGTCTATGTGCATGTGTTACGACCTTATTCACATTCGAGGCCGAATGTTGTTTAAGGAGGGGAGAATGTAAAGTCTTGAAAGTTGTGTATCATGTGTGTGCAGTTTGCATGTCTATGTGCATGGGTTACGACCTTACTCACATTCGAGGATGAATGTTGTTTAAGGAGGGGAGAATGTAAAGTCCCGTAAAATTAAAAAAAAAATAGAATTTCCCTCACATCCCATTTATCATGGGCATTTTCTGCACTTTCCCATAACTCCCTCACATCCCATTTAACATGGGCATTTTTTGTACTTGGTTACAAACACACACACACACACACAATACAACACATCAAATATACAATACAACAAAAAGGGAGAAAACAGCAAATCAGAAACAAAACAAAGAGAGGAAAAAAAAAGATTAAAGAGAGCAATTAAGGAGTTCCAAAAAGGTTTGGTTGAAGTTGAGGTTTTGTTCGTGGTTACGAAGCAACAAAGGTGAGTTTTCTCACTCAAAGTTCTTAGTAAAATCCTTTATTTTTAAGTTACAATACATGTTAGAATATAATCCGGTTATTGAAAGAATGAGCATGAAGTTTATGATTGTTTAATAACTAGTTTGGATGGTGCAATTGTAATCTGTTATACTGGGATATACTTGTTAGAATTGGATGAAATTTTACATAGTTGTACATCTTTCTGTTACGGTCAGTTTGAGACTTTACGGGGATAAATCCAACTTACGGTTTGAGAGTTATCACTGTTTGAACATTCTGCCTCGGATCAACCGAAGTCTGGAAGGGCAGAATGTATAACGTAAAAACTGTACAAATCGGTAATGAATATGAAATATTGTGCTGAATAAATGTTATAGATTTCTCTGTCCTTGACAGTTTGAGTCTTTACGGGGATAAATCCGACTTATGGTTTGAGAGTTGTAACCCTTACAAGTGGAAAGGGCGAAATATTGAAGGAAGGAAATATTATTTTGAGTCTTTTGAACATATGACATATTTAAACAACAAATAAGTGCATTGGATCGGGTTGCACGTACCGCAACAAATAAGTGCATTGGATCGGGTTGCACGTACCGCAACAAAATAAGTGCATTGGATCGGGTTGCACGTACCGCAACAAATAAGTGCATTGGATCGGGTTGCACGTACCGCAACAAATAAGTGCATTGGATCGGGTTGCACGGACCGCAACAAATACATAAATGCATTGGATCGGGTTGCACGGACCGCAACAAATATATAAATGCACTGGATCGGGTTGCACGTACCGCAACAAATACATAAATGCACTGGATCGGGTTGCACGTACCGCAACAAATACATAAATGCACTGGATCGGGTTGCACGTACCGCCACAAATATATAAATGCACTGGATCGGGTTGCACGTACCGCAACAAATATATAAATGCACTGGATCGGGTTGCACGTACCGCAACAAATGTATAATATGTTATATGGAAAAAAGCAGGAGTACTGATTAAACTAAGTTGTTTTTTTTCTAAGACGAGTGGGGAGAAAATTTTGCACGTGAATATTTATTGATTTATTTGATAAAATGGTTGTAATCTGTTTATTTCAACATGCTTATTATTTTCTTATAATGTGATTGTAATTAAAAATATTGTGAGGTTACTTTGGTCTGTAAGGTGAGATTCCCACTCAGCCCCGGATGGTAGGGCTGACTCTTTTATTTAACATATTTCAGGAAGGCGCGATAGAGGAAAATCTCCGCAAGAGGGCTAGCGATCGTCCCGCAGCCTCATCGTACCACCAATCCATTATTTCGGATTTGGTGAAAGTTACTCTAGACTAAGTTTGTTTAAAGAATTAAGTTTTATTATCTCGAGGAATGCCCCACATGAGATTGTTCTTCGTAAACTTCAAATTGATTATTTTATATATTATTTCCGCAAATACCTGTCTAATTTAGGAAGAAAATGAAGTATATGGTTCGCCTGGAAAGGGATAGTTGTCCATGTGCCATCACGTCCTAAAGAAAGACTTGAGAAAAGTCGGGGCGTGACAGCAGTATTATTAATACTAGTAGTAATAATATCAGCATTACCAATACATGCATTACTAATACACCATATTCAGCATTACCAATACATGCATTACTAATACACCATATTCACCATTATTCTAATACACTCTACCAAATGACCCATAATGCATGGTAAATTATGGTATTAGCAATGCAATAATTTTTAATACGTGCATTACCATGATTAAACACACAATTGCCCTTGAAGTCACTGGTAATAAATCAATTTTCAGATTTTTCATTCTTAACAATATTTTTCGTCGTGCAACAATGCATAACGGGAATATAAGTGAATAAATAATATCACTGTTAATTAGTCAACCTATGTATAACTAATGTAATGCAAGCATCAGTTATACATAAAATAATATCAAATAAGATGTATAACCATGGCGTTAGCAATGCAAATTTTTTTAATACATGAATTAACATGCTTAAAGTCAATTGCACTTGAAGTCACTTGGTAATGAGTCAAATTTTAAGAATTTTTATTTTTAATAATTTTTTCAATTGAGCAACAAAGCATAACGGGAATATAAGTGAATAAATAATATCCACATTAATTATTTTCAAACTGATTTTGTGAGTGTTTTGTTTCTATATCATTCTAGAACAAAAATCACTTTCGGAAGATTACAAAAAGTTTTAAAAAATTATTTCTCATATTAAACGCTCCTACACAGAATCGAACTCGAGACCTAGAGGTTCTAAACTAAGGGCACGATCAATTTGCTGGAATATCATCATCGTTGCTTTTCCACATCTCTAATTCTTTTGTAAACATTTTCATGTTTGATAAATGACAAAAATGAATTACAAACGCGCGGGCACGGAGATTTAAAACCGAGACCTATGGATTGAAAGTCATAGGACATAACTAGTGGTGGAATAGCTTCATGTGACTATGCTAGTAAATTTATTTTGTTTATTCAATAGTTTGAGAAAGTCCAAACAGCCAAGAGCTCCGATACCACCTTATTTTTTGGTTAACTTCTATTTTTTGCAAATCAAAAGATATTTATTATATTTTTTCTAAATAATAAATTATATGTAAACTAAATAGAAGTAAAATTTAAATTTTTATATTTCAGACACACAAAAATATCACGTTGTAGGTATTGACTATGAAACAAGCAACTGAAGAGATGACAAAATAAATATAAATGAATTTTATTGGAAATATTATCTCACGTTTCTATGAAACTAAATGTACCAAATTATTCAAATTCAAATTAATTAAGAGAACTAAGAAAGACATAGTTTGATGGAAACTTTTCACTGATTAATAGCGAAAAGAGGTTTTGGTGAAGCGATTCAAGGAAACAAAGTTTGAGTTTAAATCAGAAGGGAATTTGCCTGTTTGTTTTAGACCTTCGAGAGATGGTTATGAAAAATTGGTACAAATAATTACCGTGGAAAATGTAAATCCACTCCATCCCTGCTAATATTTTTCTCGATAAATTAAAAATCAGCATTCAGTTGTTTAGTGTACTTATCTCCAGTATTTTCAGATAAATTATCTCTATCGTACCATACTTTTAAATATTTTAAAGGTTGTCAAAACGAAATTCGTGATGCAAACTGCTTAAAGAAGGAAGATAACATAAATGGAACAATCCATTTTGATTCTTAGAATTGAAATATGTGACGCAAATAGCTCGATACCACTTTTTAACAAATAAAAAAAAGATTTATTATCTTAAATAATATTGAAATAACTAAAATAAAGTTATAATAATTAAATTCAATTTCTCAAAATCGAAATTAATAAGAAATGAAGAAGCGCATACTTTTATATGGAAATGCGACACGATCCGACTCCCCTTCATTGATATTCACATATCGACATCTTTCCATCCTTCCCTTTAGCTCTGGTACTATTTTTTTTGTATGATTTAACAAATAAAAAGATATCTAAATTTTGTATTGGAAAGAAAATCAATAAACTATACAATGAAAATAAAATTAAAAAAAAGAAGAAAATTAATAATTAAATTAAGGAGAGAGTGTTAAAAACAATGCATTGGGAAAATACACAATAATTAATTGAGGAGGGAGAGTGTAGTTTGAATTGTTATTCTATTTAGAGAAAAATTAATAAGAAACTTGTGGTGATTGTTAGAAATGAAAGACAAATGTCGTGAAATGTGATGTTATGATTCGTATTGTACTTTTGCATATTTTAGAGAACGTTGAAATAAAATTCGTGATGCAAATTGATTAAAAAGGAAGATTGCATAATGTCTGAAATTGTCAGAAGTTAAATCAGAGAATCAAATATCTTGACATCATTTTTTTGTTGTTTTGTTTGTTTTAACAAATTAAAAATAGTTTATTAATTTTAAAAGTATAAACAACTAAAATAAAATTATAAAATATATTTTTTATAGTTAGGATATAAGATTACATTAAAATTGTATTATTAGTACATATTAAGAAGACATAAAGGTGATAGACATGTAATAGATTGATTGTACATTTCGACCCACTTTCATTTTAGTTAGACGAGAATACAATAATTTTGAGCGAAGAACATAGTCTACTAAACCCAAATGAGAGATTAATTGAAGAAGCAAAAATTTGCATTTTGTAGATGCTTTTGAAAATAAGATAACAAAGATTTTGATTTCAAGAATTTTAGTTCCGACAAGTCTCGTATGCCCCCTTCCCAACTCTGACACATTCTGACTCTCCTTTAGTGTAGACATTGTCGGAATAAAATATGTGATGAAAATTGATTAATGAGGAAAGATCGCATAATGTATGATATTGTTAGAAATTAAATCACAAATTCAAATATCTCAACACCATTTTTATTTTATTTTTGCTTTTTTTTCATGTTAATAGATTAAAAATAGTTTATTAACTTAACTTGTAATTAATACAGTCAATTTAACTTATTTTTCTTAAAAGATGCATGCTTCATCTAATCACTTTACGTTACTTAATTAAATGACACAACTCATTTTGGCACAATTGAGTTTACTTAATTAAATTTAGATTTTTAAGGAAAAATTAATAAGAAACGTATCGTGATTATTAGAGATGAAAGACAAATATTGTGAAATGCGATGTTATGATTCGTGACGTATTTTATTAGTAAATATTATTAACTACGTTACATGATAAGTGATATTTTTAGCTTATATACACCCCTTAAGAAAATATAGTCTAATAGTGCATACAAAGTGAAAACAATCTAAAGATGGAAACTTCAAATTGTATGTCTCCTTCATGTCTGAACACCAACATATCTCTCAACTGCAAATCATGTTGCTCTGTTAAGGTGTGTCAGACCCTCAAAAAGATATTTTTGAGAATAAGACAACAAAGTTGTTTGATTTCAAAATTTTAAATCCCAACACCTTATTTTTTGTTTGTGTCACATATTAAATCAGATGATCAAATATCTTGACACCATTTTTTTATTTTTTTGTTCGTTTTAACAAATAAAAAATAGTTCATTAATTTTAAACAAATATTTGTTAGAATTTTCAAGATTTAAATTTAACAAGTACAAATGGAGTGAAACTATAACGGAGGATAGGAGGATTAACCGTCACGGCGCGTTTTGCAGAGTATATCTGAAAACTCAAACTCTACTGTGTTTAAAAAACGCAACAAAAATAGCTATAGTGTTGAAAACGTCAAGTTCAACTTCAAGGAATATACATCATCAGATTTCTGGCTCCACTCAACTAACCTTTCCTACAGGTATATCTAAAAAAACAGTTTATACATCTGCTATACAATCTCTCTCTTTATTTTTTCTTTTTTCGTTTTAGTTGGTTACATGGCCTGTTGTGTTGGCCCGTCATTGTATTATTAGTAAATATTAAGAAGACATAAAGGTGATAAACATGTAATAGATTGATTGTACGGTCTGATTCACTTTCATTTTAATTAGGTGAAAATATAATAATTTTGAGCGGAGAACAGATTCTACTAAACCCAAAAGAGAGATTAATTGAAGAAGCAAAATTTTGCATGTTGTAGATGCTTTTAAGAATAAGATAACAAAGATGTTTGATTCAAGAATTTTAGTGTCATCTTTTTTCAATTGAGAAATAATATTTTATTTCATTTTTAGTAAAATAATTTTTTTTTAAAATAATTTAAAAGGATAAAGGAGACTCGTGTTAAGTAAAGGAGATACTGATTCATTAATGAATTTTAACAAGTAAAAGCCTCTAACTTCACTTGTTGGATTACACACCGTCAAAGATTTCTATTTTTCCATTGAAAAATATTCAGTGGTCATTTCTCATTGAATATAGGAAAACTTAAATAGTATTGTTTTCATGCGGAAAATTAAGAAATTTCTCAGCGTTTCAATGGAAACTTGTTTCCCAAAATGCATTTTTCATCGAGCTGATTCGATGGGAATGAGATAAGAAAATCATGTTTATAGCATAATTTTACACTGAATGTAGGTGTGAAAACTCTTTGTTTCTAGTAGCGACATTGGGTATGTTGTTTGTTAAATATATACAATATACATTGCTCCTCTCGGGTTCTCTTAATTACCGAAATTAGTGTATATTATTTAGATAATATTTAGTCTCATAGTTTAGGTAATATTGTAATATAATTAGTAGTGTATTATCATAATTAGTGTATTACCATAAATGTATAGAATAAGGTTTTATGAATAGAATAGAATAGAATAAGATTTTTTCCTATTTTGTAACTTGTATATATAGCATTTCAAATAATGAAAATAATCAAGGGGGTTATTTCTTTCATGGTATCAAAAGTCTAGGTCACACAAATTTTTTCTCTCACAAAGTTTTATGGCTCCTCTCGGCCAAGACCCCCCCCCCCCCTCGGGTTTACCAAATTTTTTCTTCCGCTCTCAAAATCTCTCTTACAAATCCCTCTTTCACCTCTTGTTCTTTCATTATGTCTACGTCAAAGAACACGTTTCACTCTGCCCTTGTTGTTTCTAACATCAAGAATCATATCCCGCTAATCGAGGTTGCGATGCACACACTAGGTTTGACTCAATCGGACCCGAATTGGTATATGAATACCGGTGCCACTACCCACATGACATTCGATTCAGGTACTCTCTCATCTTATTCCAATTTGAGCAACCCTCGGGGTATAATTATCGGTAATGGTAACTCTATTCCAATTCAGGGTTATGGTCAGAAAACTTTGTCTCCCCCAATCCACCCCTTATCTTGAAAAATACTTTACATGCCCCAAATTGATTAAAAACTTAGTGTCTGTCCGAAAGTTCACCACTGACAATTCTGTTACTGTTGAATTTGATCCTTTTTGGTTTCTCTGTAAAGGATTTCAAGACGGGGAGTCCTCTCATGATGTGTGATAGTATGAGAGATCTTTATCCTATCACGCCCGGTTTCAGTCCATCGAGTCAAGTCTTGCCATCAGCCTTTGCAGCCATTTCTCTTTCCTTATGGCATGCTCGCTTTGGTCATCCGGGATCCTCTATTTTGTCAGTTTTAGATAAAAATTGTTTTATTTCCTGTAAGGGTACGAGTCGTACTCCAATTTGTCAATCTTGTTCTTTAGGAAAAAATATTAAGTTGCCATTTGTAGACTCAAATTCTCATACTTCAAAGCCATTTGATATTATTCATAGCGACCTATGGACGTCTCCTATTCTAAGTTCGTTGGGTCATCGGTATTATGTTTCTCTTTTTGGATGATTATTCTAAATTTTTATGGACGTTTCCAATTGCAAATAAGTCTCAAGTGTTTTCCGTCTTCGTAAAATTTAGAGCATTCATTAGAACCCAATTCGAAAGAGAAATAAAAAATATTCAATGTGATAATAGAAAAAAGTATGACAATAGGGTGTTTCGGGAGTTCTGTGCTAATAATGGGATCAATTTTTATTTTTCTTGTCCTCATACATCTTCACAAAATGGGAAAGTCGAACGCAAAATTCGTTTCATAAATAACATTGTCCGCACTCTCTTACTTCATGCTTCTGTACCCCCATATTTTTGGCATCATGCTCTTCAAATGGCCACATATCTACTTAACATAATTCCTTCCAAAGGTCTGACATATTATTCCCCCCCCCCCCTCCAAATTTTATATAATAAGAATTCTTCTTATTCTCATCTTCGAGTTTTTGGGTGCTTGTGTTATCTGTTATTTCCGTCCACCACAATTAACAAACTTCAGGCCCGGTCTACTCCGTGTGTGTTCTTGGGTTATCCGTCTAATCATCGTGGTTACATATGCTTTGATTTATCCTCCAAGAAAATCATCATTAATCGCCATGTAATTTTTGATGAAACTCAATTTCCCTTTACTAAAGTTCATACTCCCGAGCCTAGTTCGTATAATTTTTTGGATGATGGTATATCTCCGTATATTACTCACCATTTTTTGGACATATCCCGCACCCAAAATTCTCCAGCGAGCCCACTGCTCACTGGCCCCACTGTTCTGTCACAATTTCACGCCATCGGATCGGTTCAGCTGATTGGGGCCACCACTGCGGAATTGGTCCGTTCCTCGCCTGATTTGCGATTTGGGCGGCAGAGCCCACCGCCGCCAATCCGTTCCGAGCCCAGAAAATTTCCAAACTCCGCCCACTTCTTCCTCGAGTCATAGACCGGTCACTCGTAGTCAACGGGGTATTTTACACCAAAAAAGACATTTTAATTTACATTTGAATGTCTCTAAATCCCCCTTGCCCCGTAATCCTGTGTCTGCCTTAAACGATCCGAATTGGAAAATTGCTATGACTGATGAATATAATGCTCTTATTGATAATAAGACGTGGGAGTTGGTGCCCCGTCCATCTGGTATTAATGTTATCTGGTCTATGTGAATTTTTGTTCATAAGGATAATTCAGATGGCTCATTTGCTCGACATAAGGTGTGGCTTGTAGGTGATGGTAAGACTCAGCAAGTTGGTATAGATTGTGGGGAGACATTTAGTCCGGTGGTCAAGCCGGCTATCATTCGCACTGTGCTTAGCTTGTCTCTTTCGAAGACATGGCCTATTCATCAGTTGGATATCAAGAATATTTTCTTACATGGTGATCTCAAGAAAACAGTATATATGCATCAGCCGTTGGGGTTCAGGGATCTCAACCATCCATCATGTCTGTTTGTTGAAGAAGTCCTTATATGGGCTTAAGCAGTCACCACGGGCCTGGTATACAACGTTTGCTGACTATGTTTCGACTATTGAGTTCACTCACAGCAGGCCAGATAATTCATTGTTCATCTACCGTCGTGGTTCGTCCTTAGCCTACATTTTGTTATATGTAGACAATATTATCTTGACTGCCTCTTCCGATGCCTTGCGCCAATCTATCATGACCATGCTCAGCTCCGAGTTTGCTATAAAAGACTTGGGGCCCTTGAGTTATTTTTTGGGGATTGTTGTCACTCGTCATTTCGATGGGTTGTTCTTGTCACAACGGAAGTATGCACCCGAGATCATCGAGAGGGCTGGGATGTCATCATGTAAGTCCACTTCCACTCCAGTTGATACCAAGCCCAAGCTTGGTGCCGCGACCGGCGTTCTTTACGAGGATCCGACCCGCTATCGCAGTCTTGCAGGGGCCCTTCAGTAACTTACCTTCACCAGACCGGATATTACGTATGATGTCCAGCAGGTGTGTTTATTCATACATGATCCTAGAATTGAGCACATGAAAGCACTCAAACGCATCATTCGGTATATTCAGGGTACACTGGACTATGGTTTGCATTTGTATCCTTCATCGACATCCACACTTGTCTCATACACTGATGCTGATTGGGGTGGGTGTCCAGACACGAGACGGTCTACGTCGGGCTACTATATGTTCCTTGGCAAAAAACTTGTTGGTCTCCTGGTCTGCAAAGCGTCAGGCGACTCTATCCCGCTCAAGTGCTGATGATGAATATCTAGGGGTGGCCAATGTGGTCTCAGAATCATGTTGGTTACGTAATTTGACGTTAGAGCTTCATTGTCCAATTCAAAAGGCAACCTTGGTTTATTGCGATAATATTAGTGTCATCTACCTTTCTGGTAATCCGGTTCAACACCAACGCACTTAACATATCAAGATGGACATTCACTTTGTCCGTGAAAAGGTTGTCCGTGGTCAAGTTCGTGTATGTCATGTCCCGTCGAGATATCGGATTGCCGACATCTTTACAAAGGGTCTTCCCTCGGTCCTTTTTGAAGATTTTAGGGACAGTCTCAGCGTTCGAAGACCGCCCGCTATGACTGCGGGGGTGTGTTAAATATACATAATATACATGTGTATATTGTGTATATTGCTCCTCTCGGGTTCTCTTAATTACCAAAATTAGTGTATATTATTTAGGTAATATTTAGTCTCCTAGTTTAGGTAATATTGTAATATAATTAGTAGTGTATTACCATAATTAGTGTATTACCATAAATGTATAGAATAAGGTTTTAGGAATAGAATGAGAATATGATTTTCTCCTATTTTGTAACTTATATATATAGCCTTTCAAGTAATGAAAATAATCAAGGGGTTTATTTCTTTCATTGTTATTATTATAAAAGCCGTTGATAATGTGTTGAATTGGCAGGTTACCAAATCAAGAAGCTGGAAAGGTACCGGTTGCTTGTACGGCTTGGGCAAAAGATGTTAAATAAATACTCTCTGAACACCAAATTGATGCAACTTATCGTAGTTAAGTGATTTAGTGAAGTGAGTATACATACATTAATTAATCATTGTTAAATAATAATTTTGTAGATCAATACACATGATATATATTTTGTTGATTTAGTGAAAACACTATATATATATATATATAAAAAAAAATATTTACTGGCAAAAACTATTATATTCCGGTGAACCTATTAAGTTATCCTTTAGATCTGCCATTGCACCGTGCATTAGTGCTTGTAAACTTGCGCACCAGTGCAAGAAAGACCCAAACTAAAAGAGGCTCCTAAGACTTATTCTTGATGGATTTTATTGATGGGCTCATTCTAGAAGGCCAGATTGCAGCCCATGATCGAAAATCAAAACAAAACAATCATAATGACACTTCACAGTAATTTAATAAAGTCCATAATGAAATATAACTCCAAATTTATTTATTTTTAAATAATTTTTAGTTAATATGAGTATATAATCATTGGGCATACTGATTATATACTCATTATGCACTTATTATATACTGAGTATATTTTAGCGACTGCTATAGACAATTACCGGTAGGTGACCTAACGAATCATCGGTGGCATGATGGACCTAAACAATATTCCATCTGCATCTTTTCAGGGCCCAGTCCGTGAGCTATTCTAGTTCGTCTGGAAGTGTATGGGCCTTATGTTTATTATGTCCATTTAAGATGTAGGGCTTTCAAGCAAAAGTTGGGCCTAGGATATTCTTGAAGTTGAGCTGTTTGGTGATTGAAATTGTATGCGAATTAAATACCACAAATCATACTTAGCATCTTTGGCTCGATCAATCAGGAATGGTGCTGATGTGCGTGGTTATTTCGTATGGAGATTTGGTTACACTGTCAAATTTGGGCTTTATCATGTTGATCCTCTTTCGACGAATCGAAGCCCAAAACTGTCGGCCCAATGGTATAGAGATTTCCTCACTAACAGTAGCCTCAACAATATACTAGCAAAGAGATCAATATAAAACAATAAAATTCCATGTCTTAAAATCTTTTCTTTTAACCCTTCTCTTTAATTAGTGTATATTGATAGAGTAAAATGTTTGGGAATATTAGAATAAATTTTAACATGAGCAAGTAATTAAATCAAAGTAACCACCAAGAGTATGGTGAGATGAACGTACGCACTCATTTTTAATGAAAAGTTTTAAATTTAAATATTGAAAATGATTTTTTTTAAAGGGAGCTCTTTTCTCTTTAAATAGGCTTACCCAACGTAATTTTCATTAATTGTTTCAGTAAATCTCGAATACGTGATAATTTTAACAAAGATGACTCGTTTAGCCATGAACATTTTTTACTTTTTTTCATATTTTTTTCACTTTATTTGAAAATCATGTTTCTCCATGAAAACACCTAAAATATTTTTTACTTTTTTCATTTTCAATACATTCAAACAACAAAATATTGTTTGCAAAACTATAATCAAACACCAACTTCAAAATTTCAAATAAAATGAAAAATATTTGATTTTAATGACCAAACACCTACTTAATCCAAAATTGACACTTCTAACAAAGAAGATAGTAATATAGTACTACCTTCGATTTCGAATAAAAAAGAGTATTCACTTAGTCATTTGCACACATATTAAGAAAATATTAACTTCTAGACAAAAATAGGTACTTTGATTAAAATGTCTCTAATTAAATATGTATTGGAATTTGGTCATCTAACACTTAATAAGGATAATTTGGTAAAATAATATTAATTTTTTCTTAATTTTATAAATAAATACTTTTTTTAAAATCAAAAAATAAATATTAAATTGACATTCTTTTTTTATTCGGAGGATTAACAACATCTCGAGAATATAACTCATGTGCACGAGAATTACTCGCGTGCTGGCGAGCCAGTACTTTTATACTCTCTAACACACAAAAAGAATTAAAGAAGTGCGAAAAAGAACTCCAAAATTTAAAAGAAAAACAACTAAAAAGGAGGAAATAAAGGAGAAAAAATAAAAGAAGTTCAACGGGACCCACATGAGCAGTCAGTATTTTTTTATATTTCTCTGACAAATCTAACATTTTTTTCCTGACAACTTAAACTTATAAGAAAATTATTAAGGATTTTTTTCTAAAATTGAATATCAACAATTTAATAACATTCTTGTAAATAACTTCAAAATTTGGTGTATATTCCCCCTAAAAACTGACAGGTTTCGGTGTGTTCAGATTTAACTTAAAGAAAACGACCTTATGCGGTTGTATGCACGCAGTTGCAATATTAAAAATCTTATTAAGGATTTTCTAAAATTATATATATAGCCATATAGGTGTAAAATTAATGACATTTCGTCTGTTGTAACCACGATGGGTAGAGGTAAATTCTGTTTACATTCTATCTTTTTTATTTAAATTTTATTTGCGGAATTACACTGAATATATTATTATCACAACGGGTTGTATCTAGTTACTTATCTGTTATTAGATGATCCGTTATAATTATATAGTATTGTTTATCTTGCAAAACGGACATGTATTATATCAGTGAACATGCCATATATTTTTGGTCTCTTCCATGTTTACGGTACGTAAAAGTTTACTATATAATGACATTATTAATAGAAAGCAAACATATCACATTAATAGAATATTTCTCAATATTTTTTCATTAATTATATTAATTGTATATCTCTTATTTTATGTAAAATTATAATTCTTTTGTAATTAGGTTAATTAGTTACATAATTTGTATCAAAGTAAATATTCTTGTAACTTTATATATATTGTAAATCATTCATCAATAAAATCAAGAAACATATTCATTTATGGTATCAGTAGTCTAAAACTACAAACCCTATCCTAGCCAACGATACACCTTCTCGACCGCCACTTTTTTTTCCACGTCGGCACCTAGCCCACATCGGAACCCTAGCCTCCGACCTCTCTCGACCGCCTCTCCTCTTTTTCCCACGACGTAACCCTAGTTTTTTCGGTCATTCTCCCTCTCTCTTCCTCCTAAATTTCCTCTTCCATGGCTGACAAAACTAAATTTCATCCGGCACTTGTCATAAACAACATTAAAAACTTCGTCCCTGTAACTCTTGAGATGGAAAAGGGTCAATACACCTTGTGGGCAGAGCTTTTTTAGATCCATTGTCGTGTTTACGAAGTTATAGACTACATCATCCTCCCACGCTGAAGTCCACAGACGTACCATCGGCTTCGACTTCTGATGATACACTCTGGTCCCGTTTGGACACAGTCGTCCTCCAGTGGATATACGGCACGATATCTAACGATCTGTTGCACACCATCATTGAGATCGATGCCACTGCCTGCCAAATGTGGGAACGTTTGGATAGTATTTTCCATGATAAAAAAACTCAACAAGCGTTATACCTTGAAAATCAGTCCAAGGACGTTCATCAGGACTATTTCCCAAATGTGTCTGTCTATTGTCAAGAATGCAAGATGTTTGCCGACCAACTCTCCAACGTCGGCGCACCGGTCACTAATCAGCGAGTGGTCATGCAACTTATTGCAGGTTTGAACGAATCCTATGACAGCATTGCCACCATCCTTAAGCAATGCACGCCGTTACATCAGTTTTATGAGGCCCATTCGAAGCTCATCTTATAGGAAATCTGAAAAAATGAAGCGCAACACCAATCGGGCCAGCATTGTCGACGCTACCCTCACCACCGTCATCGGGCCCTCCGCCAATGGTAGGGCCTCCCGGCCCGACAACCAAAATTGTCGGCTAGAGGACCCGTAACAGTCCACTTACTCTCGTAACAATCGGCCGGACCGTAAAGTCCGGCAAGTGGTCGCGGAAGAAATGCGAAAACAACGGCGGCGTGAAGGGCGATCCTCCGGTCGGAAATAGCCAAAGACCGACATGCGGCAGTGGCAGCAGCCTCCGCCGTGGGCTGCCTACTTTCCGAGGGTCGTGTGGGCCCCACCATCATGGAACTCCCCTCTTTGCCCGTATACGACATGCTCATGGACTCCACCTCAGAACCGACAAGCCCAACATGGCATACTTGACCCACGTCCACAACTGGTCTACATAACATAGCCCCACATACGCGCACGCGCCGCCATCGACTTATGCACCGACTGCTATTGAGGCAACTATGAGCACAATGTCACTCAACACTCTAGACGAAAATTGGTATATGGACACAGGTGTCACATCTCACATGACGGCATCACAAGGTATTCTCTCGTCTTATTCCAACTTGAGTAATTTAAATCGGAATATTATTATTGGTAGGGGACAAGGCATTCCAATATGAGGTTATGGCCATTCCTCTCTATCCCAACCAGATCCATCACTAATCTTAAAAAATATCCTTCATGGCCCTAAACTCATTAAGAATCTAATCTCTGTGCGACGTTTCACAACTGACAATTGGGTTTTCCTTGACTTTGATCCTTTTGGTTTTACTGTAAAATATTTTACGACAGGGAGACGAATAATGAGATGTGACAGCACCAGAGATCTCTACTTTATTTCAAACGCCGTCAACAATCCAGCCTCAATTCCCTCAACTTTTGCTGCTCTTTCATCTTCCTTATGGCATTCTAGATTGGGACATCCAGGAGACTCTATTTTATGCTCCCGTAGAAAAAATAATTTTATTAATTGCAACCGTATTTCTAGGACTCATATATGTGAATCTTGCATTTTTGGAAAACATGTCAAATTACCATTTTCTACATCTACAAATTGTACTTTAATGTCATTCGATATCATCTATAGTGATTTGTGGACATCTCCTATTTTGAGTACGACAAACCATCGATATTATGTGTTATTTTTAGACGATTATTCCAACTTCTATGGACTTCTCTAATTAGAAATAAATCCCAGCTCCACCCTATTTTTCTTAATTTAGTGCATTCGTAAAACACACACTTTGAAAAGAGCATTAAATGTTTTCAATGTGACAATGGCAGAAAATTCGATAATGATCAATTCAAACAGTTTTGCTTAAAAAACAGTCTTACCTTTTATTTTTTCTGCCCTCACACATCCTCCCAAAATGGTAAATCCGAACAGTAAATCTGAACCATAAACAACCTCATTCGTGCCCTACTTGATCACGCCTCAATTTCCCCTCAATTCTGGTATTACGTACTCTCCATGACCACCTATCTCCTAAACACAATCCCAAGCAAGTCTCTAGCTCAACGATCGCCCACCCAAGTTCTATTTTGTAGGAACCCCTCATACCAACACTTGCGTATTTTTGGATGTCTTTGTTACCCTGTCCATCCGACCACTCACAAACTCCAACCCCGGTCATCTCCATTTGTCTTTCTAGGTTACCCTCCCAATCATCGTGGTTACTCGTGCTATGACTTTTCGAGCCGTAAAATTATTATTTCACGTCATGTCCTATTTGATGAGTCTAAATTCCTCTTTGCCTCTCTACACTCGCCACTTCGACATTCCTACGACTTCCTTGATGATGACCTAAACTCTCTTCTAATTCACCATTTATATAGTCTGTCATGCCAGACTCCGGCACTCGCCACCACTTCGGCTAGTCCAAGACTAGCTGCCCATCCAATTCGGCCGACGGTGGACCGGAACAGCCCCCTCAGGGTGATTCCGCAGCTACCTCTCGGCAAACCGAGGCTCAGCCAGCCAGTACCGTCACCCCTTCCCCTCCTCCTCTTCTCGACAGTCCCGCAGAAAACCCATCTCCCGTCCTGTGTCATGAGACACACTCTCGGACCGTGGAAACCACATGCACGGAATTTATAACCCTAAATGGTTGTTTAACCTTTCCATTTCAGCTGTCCCTTCTCATGTCCCTCGTAAACCGAAGGACGCTTTGTCCGACCCTAATTGAAAAGCCGCAATGATTGACGAATATAATGTTACAAAACTCGTCTTGTAGGTGATGGCAAGTCTCAACAAGTGGGAGTGGACTATGATGAAACATTCAGCCCGGTCATAAACTCCGCAACCATCCGGACCGTCCTCAACATCATCCAAGTCTTAGCACATTCATCAGTTTGATGTCAAGAATGCCTTTTTACATGGGGATCTTCATAAAACGGTATATATGTATCAACCTATGGATTTCAGGGATCCAATTCATCTGGATTATGTGTTTCTATTGCAGAAATTGCTCTATGGACTGAAACAGGCTCCTCGAGCATAGTACCAGCGGTTCACCGATTATGTCTCCTCTATCGGGTTTTCACACAGTAGATCCGATCATTCCTTGTTCATCTACAACAAGGGTACATACATGGCTTACCTATTATTATATGTTGATGCCATCATCCTCACTACATCATTTGATGCTCTCCATCGGTCTATTATGTCTCTCATTTCCTTTGAGTTTGCTATGAAAGATCTGGGGGCCCTGAGTATTTCTTGGGCATCTTGGTCACTCGACATTCTGGCGCCCTATTTCTATGTCAGAAGAAGAACGCCAAAGAGATCCTTGACCGTACATGCATGCCATCTTGCAAACCATCCCACACGCCTATAGACACCAAGTCCAAACTCAGTGCTGATTCTGGCTCTTCATATTCAGACTCGACTCACTATCGTAGCCTAGCTGGGGGTATGCAGTACCTCACATTCACGAGACTAGACATATCATATGTTGTGCAACAAATCTTCTTGCACATGCACAGTCTGATGGAAACACACATGCATGCCCTCAAACGTATTTCACGATACGTCAAAGGTACACTTCACTTCGGATTACATCTATACACGTCTCCGCTCACTAGTCTCACTTCTTATTCTGATGCTGACTATAGTGGATCTACTGAGACCCGACGCTCTACGTCTGGTTATTATGTTTTCCTCGGAGATAACCTATTGTCTTGGTCTTCCAAAAGACAACCTACATTATCCCAATCCAGTGCAGAAGCAGAATACAGAGGTGTTACCAACGTTGTTTCTGAGTCCTGTTGGATTCCTAACCTTCTACTTGAGCTTCACTGTCCAATTCAAAATGCAACATTGGTCTACTGTGATAATATTAGTGTGATATATCTTTCCGGCAATCCTGTCCAACATCAGCACACTAAACACATTGAGATGAACATTCACCTCGTTTGCGAAAAAGTGGCTCTTGGTCAAGTTCGTGTCCTTCATGTTCCTTCCAGATAACAGATTGTTGACATCTTCACCAAATGACTTCCGCGCGTACTATTTGATGACTTTCGAGCCAGTCTCAGAGTTTGAGAACCTCCACCATTTGCGGGGGTGGGTGGGTGGGTGGGTGGGTGGGGGTGTAATAGAATATTTCTCAATATTCTTTCATTAATTGTATATCTCATATTTTAGATAGAATTGTAATTTTTTTGTAATTAGGTTAATTAGTTACCTAGTTTGTATCAAAATAAATATTCTTATAACCTTATATATATTGTAAATCATTCATCAATAAAATCAATTAACATATTCATTTACCCATTGTAAAGTAACTAAGCAATCAAACTTAAGTAACCTAATCATATCACATTGTTAAGCATGTATATTAGGTTTGAATAGTTGTGATAAATCATATCTTCTTCACAAAGATCACTGTTAAAGTTGATAAAAGGAAACAAACTTTATTCCCCTTTTAGGCTTACAAATCAAAAGAAAACACATGGGTTTAATTAAATTACACCAAATCTCCCGATTAAAAGTGGCTTCTTGTGAAGTAAAATTACTTTCATATTAAGATATTATATTTATTTACCTAGCCAATTGAACGACAGAATACTATAGTTATTTAAGGTCGAGGATATATAAAAACACAACAAGTTACAAAAATAAGTTATTATATATATAAATTAATTATGACTTAACCAATTGTACTTTAGGATAAGAAGATTAAATGGTGCTATTTAATTTAGGTATGTAGTTTGTAAACAAGTAAACCCATTTCATTCAGAATCAGTTCAAAAATGTATTAAGTGAAATTTGATGATTAGTCCTCTAGGTAAAGCACTTAACATTCTACCAAGTACACCATTTAGTCTCCTAACAGCATGTGTGTCAGCATATAATACTATACTAATTTTAAGAAATATATACATAAAATATCTAATTTTACGGAGATCATGAGTTCATGTGCCACATATTTTTGCCTATAATTAAATTCGCTCCTGAATAGTTATTCCATCTTATATCTTGAATAAAATGACACAGAAATTTCCTCTTAACTTTTACATGTATTAGTTATGCGGATTTTTAAACTACAAACCAAACACCATATTAATTATACATAAATAACGTACTTTCTAAACAGTTATACTAAGGCCTCATTTGTTTGCACTTAATGGAGGTCTGAATCTAAATGGTTCAGACCTTAAGATATTAAACGTATTTATTTACATTAAGACCTAATCACTTATTTGGTCTGAATAGATTTTAATCATTAAGATCTTGAATAAAGTCTTAATATCATTAAAAGGTATTTTTGTATGAATAATTTTTATCATTACTCTATCCATAACCGGCAGCTCCACATCCCCCAACTCCAACCCCCACCACCACCTACCACCACCTCACCAACCACACTAATACCTCCACCCCACCGCCTACCCTACCTCCTACCCCTATCCACCTCCACTAACTATCTCTGCCATCACCATCATCGTCATGAACCACTAACCACATCTTCCATCACAATCAACATTGACAACCACATCACTCACAACTACTATTGTCAGTCGCTACCACCGTCGCCGCTACTACTATCAACCACTACCATCACTGCAGTCTATCCTTACTACCGATCACCTCTACCATCATAACTAGTATCGCTGCAAACACTATCGTTAACCACCACACATTTCTCCACCACCACTATCAACACCGTCAATTACTAACATCAACCAACTACCACCACCACTATTACTAGCTGCTAGCACCAACCATCACCACCACCTCCACTACAAAGTCTCTCCACCATCACTAGCGAATATAAATATTTTATTTTATTAAATTTATATTTATTTTTAATATTTAGTTACTTTTTTATTTGAATTGTATATTCATTATATTTAAATAAATACAATATGCATATTCAGATGTTGAAAAACAAACAGTCTTAATCATTCAGTGTTCAGATCTAAAGACAACATTGTGCATTCAGATTCAGACGTCTTAATCTCTATGAAATCAAATGAGGCCTAAATGTGATATTACTTATACAAGATGTAATACCTACATAACTCACCTGTAAACCAGCTACCAAACGACCCATAATTTATATTGTCTCCGTCCCAATTTATGTGACATCATTTGACTTGACACAATATTTAAAAAAGAAACAAAGACTTTTGAAATGTGTGATTCAAAATATATCTTATATAAATATGTGAATAAAAATTATTTCATAAAATTAAATTCTTTTTAAATATAAAAATATAATATTATTTTTGAGACAAACTAAAAAAAATTACATAAATAGGAAGAGAGAGGGTAAGTCATTTAGCTCTATCTAAGTATATCATCATGAAACAAGGAAATATAAGAAACAAGTTTTTTGGTATGTAGTTTTTTAATAAATGAAAAAGAAAAAGGAATTGAGGGTAAGTAAGAAAACGTTAGTTGGTCACATCAAGTGAATACACGCAACATAAATAGTCAAAGAGAAAATGGACAACACCCTGCTATTTCTGTTTCCCACCACCTGCCTTTCTGACACTTCTCTCTTATGTTCGCATCAATTAATAATTTAATATTTCCACTGATTGCCTTCTTTCCATTTACTTCCTTACCCCTTTCTAATTACTCCCTCAGTTCAGGTTTATTTGTTTACTATGATAAAATTAGTTATCCAATTTTATTTCTATTTAAAAAAAATTAAGAGATAATTTATCACTTTATACACATTTTACTTTTGTTATTTATTATTGAGTTGATAAGTTCAAAAAAAATTTAGTGATTACACAATTTTTAAAGTATGTTTTATTTATTTAAGTCATTAGGTTACTTAGTAATAATTATGAATGATATAGTAAAATTATCATTTTATTTTTGATTCCTTAATAGTCATGCAAAGTCAAAATGTGACAAGTAAAAATGGACGGAGAGAGTACTTTGTACTTGCCCGTGAAATTAATTACTTATATTCTATTTTTAATTGAGTTGTGATCGATATCTTTTTTCTTTTTTGGTTCCACTCAATGTTCGATAATCGTATTAGAGTCCGATTACATTTAGATTGCACCGGATAGAGTGAAAGTATACAGTGGTATACACGGCATATACATGCCTTGTGTATACTGTGTATATCACGGACATACAAGGTAAATCAGTCCGTGATATACATGCCAAGTATATCACGGTTTGGAGTATATTTGGCAACATAGCATTTGTATTTAATTAACACTGTACACTTATCATAATTGTAGAATTATTGTATTTATAGAATAGGGTTTTGGGAGTCGAATAAAAATTGTAAATTGTATATATACTCATTCATTAATGAAAATAATCAAGAGATTATTTCTTTTAGTGATCGATAACTTTTTTCTTTTTTGGTTTCACTCAATGTTCGATAATCGTATTAGAGCCCGATTACATTTAGATTGCACCGGATAGAGCTTATTTTCTAAAAAAACGTTCACTATCAAGAATTTTTGTATACTCATGCTCGAACTCAAAATCTCTGATTAAAGGATTAGCAACCCAATTCACTTCATTATATCCTTTGATGGCAATCTGTGATCGATACCCGATACCTTACCATGACCGAAGGAACTATATCTAACATATTCTGATCTAACATATCATGCAATTATTATGCTTTCAAAAATAATTTTAATCGTTTTATTTGAAACTCTTTTAAAATATCAATTTAAACAATCAAAACACTTGTTTACTAATTGAAAATGCTGAGAAATGTCATACAAAGTGGACACTGAAAATCCAAAACTAAAATACATATATGAGGTTTATAAGTATGAAGAAAAGAAAGGAGTTCTCACAAGAAGCAATAGAGAGCTCACCTATAACTACTCGAATGGGGATAAACCTAGCCTGGTTATATATGTTCGTCTTCAATTTTACATCTACATTGACATTGGTCAACATGGCTCCCATAAAGAGAGAACATCAGCACACCAATTATCGAAATTTAATGAGTCTCAATAGTCTCCTCATTAAAATTGGAGTGAACCTTTAAAAAGATATGAACACATAAACATTAAATTCTGAAATAATTCTAAAGTTCAATATTTTAAAAAATTAAACATATGTGTGTAATGCAATTCTTAAAGATTTTCTTTCAATAGAAAATCAGAGTCTTTTTTTCTTTAATTTACGATTCCAACCCGATCGCTTGAGTCTTAATCCTGTAATTTAAAATAAATTTACATAATTAAGAAGTTATTAATTTTTTTAATAGATCTCTAATCTTACTCCAATAAATTGCATGTCTCTGGTTTTCTTGTTTCTTAGTGAAAGTATGATTAAGTAACACCTAGAGAAACACTTAACATAAGTTACGAGACAATAGAGGAAAATGGCACAGTTGCCAATTGCCATTATCATGACATTCATGTGGAAGCTTGAAAAATTACTTAGTTTTAGTAGCCCAAAGCTTATCATCTTAATCTCTGATAAGTAACACCTAGAGGAACATTTAACATTACGAGACTCAGGAATATCTTGATAATTGTGATTTATTAACCTGTCATTTTCTACTCTTTCTTTAATTAAGTTCAACATGGGAAGTGCATGGAAACAGGAGAAAAGTTCAAAACAAATTAAAGGGCTCTTCCGTCGAGCTAAAAGAACTAATCAAAAAGAGTCTTTAATTTCTCTCGTTCTACTTGGAATATAAGCTTACTATAGCTTCTTAACAAAGTTTGACGTATTAAGTTGATAATTACTGAGAAAAGTTAAGTCTTAAATATGACAATTTCTTTTAATTATTATTTTTATTTCACAAATGATTCATGAATGTCTTAACAAAAATGATCAAATAAAAATGGTGTGAGGTTGTAAAAGCGAAAAGAAGAGACTTTTCCTATAATTTCCACAAATGTTTGAGTATCATGTCAATTAATAGTCATTTTGCAAGTTTTTCCCTAATTTGTATGTCTTTAATTTTTGTCCCTCATGTCAAATAATTTTTACTATACACAAATTTATATTTTCACATTATAATATCAATAAATTATGCCCTATATGACTTCAATTCTAAAAGAAATTATAGCCTACTAAACATAAGTTCTATTGCGAGGGTCTTGAAACTTGAAAAGAAATAACTAGTTATACTTTACTTTTTATTCTTACTTTACTCCGGCTTTATTTTGATTGTTTTGCTTGTGATTATGCTTTGTCTTGAGCTGAGGGTCTCTCGGAAACAACCGATCTACCTGTCAAGATGGAGGTAAGGTCTGTGTACACTCTACCCTTCCCAGTCCCACGGTATGGAATTTCACCGGGTAAGTTGTTGTTGTTATGTTTAACCAAGCGAGTCACTTTAATTTGTTGGAGACGAAAGAGTTTCTTGGGATCAAGAACTATACTTTTCAAGAGAGTATGTGTTCGTATGGAAGTTAGACCAAAGATTCATTCTTTACATGATATCAGAATAAGACTCATCTAAGCTGATATTGGGCCTCCAAATTAAATTACCACGCACCAGATGTCAGGCTCTAGGCGTGAGGTGAGGTGTTAAAGAATAAAAAATCAGTGGTTAATGAGATTAATGGTCTTCTTAGATGGACTTGAGAAATCAATCCCTCATGAGCTAGCTTTTGGGGTTGGGCTAGACTAAAGATCCATTTCTTTTCAAAAACAATATTCTGTCAAGCACAAGGCACCTAATTAATACTCCCTCCGGATAAAAACGAGTGCTCACTTGACTTTTATTTTTTGAGTAAAAAAGAGTGTCCACGTGACTAAATTTCAATACCTATTTAATTATGGGCATTTTAATCAAATTATCTATTTTTATCTAGTAATTAATTTTTTTTAAGGAGCGTGTAATATTTTCGTTAATCCATGAACAAGATCTATACATCTCGTTCACAAAAGAATCAAGAGAAAAAGAAAGAATCAGAACGAGGAAACACCTTTTAAATTGTCTTAATAACTGGACCAGACTGAAGAATCCAAATCGATTTTAAACGAAACAAACAAAAAGGAAGGAAAGACCGCATTTATTGATGGCCGAAAGACGGGGATTGAACCCGCGCGTGGTGAATTCAAACTATTTCACGAAATAATACTCATATATATTGAACTATGTTAAACAGAGCAATATACATGTGATATACAATGAATATACAGCAGTGTATATCACATATATATCACTGGATTAAAGCAGCAAAGCAGAAGTGCAGCAGTGGCCCAGGTGGGCCTCTCGGCAGTGGCCCAAACCAGCAGTGTAGTCTTGCCTATCGGCCTCTCGGCAGTGGGCCGATATTAGCCCAGCACGCAGCTCATCACGGGATTGAGGGCAGAAAATCAGTGGACAAATATTGTATATTAAGGAAAGTATATTGTGTGTATATTGTAGTATATTTATTACCATAATGAGTGTTATACACTTACCATAATTGTATAGTTAGAATTATGGTAGAACAAGGTTTTAGGAATAGATTAGGAATAGGATTCTCCTATTGTGTAACTTGTATATATATCTATTCAATCAATGAAAATAATCAAGGGGATTATTTCTTTCATGGTATCAAGAGACTAGGTCTAAACAAAAGTTTTCTTCTCTCAAACTTTTGCCTCCTTTGGCCGAGACTCCCCCCCTCTCCCTCGGGTTTTCTCTCCAAAAATCTCGTATTCCGCTTTCAAAAACCTCTCTTAAATTTCCCATCCTTCTTTGTTCTTACAATATGTCTAAGAACAATTTTCACCCTGCCCTCACGGTTTCCAATATCAAGCTAAGTATCCCTATTGTTCTTGAGATGGAAAACGTTCAATATGCAACGTGGGCAGAGTTATACACTATTTGAATAGGAATTCATTTTTTGAGAAGGAGGATAAGCTCGACAAAGACTTCGAAGGAAAGGGGGTAACTAACTAGTTCAATATATATGAGTATTATTCCGTGAAATAACTCGAATTCACCACGCGCGGGTTCAATCCCCGTCTTTCGGCCATCAATAAATGCGGTCTTTCCTTCTTTTTTGTTTGTTTCGTTTAAAATCGATTTGGATTCTTCAGTCTGGTCCAGTTATTAAGACAATTTAAAAGGTGTTTCCTTGTTCTGATTCTTTCTTTTTCTCTTGATTCTTTTGTGATCGAGATGTATAGATCTTGTTCATGGATTAACTAGTTAGTTACCCCCTTTCTTTCGAAGTCTTTGTCGAGCTTATCCTCCTTCTCAAAAAATGAATTCCTATTCAAAGAGTGTATAATCGCATGGATAAACATACTCTTTTTAATATTGAGGGAGTAATATAAATGTGAATTTGTATGTTTTAGTTATTCAAAAGTAATTAAAGTACATCAGAGTTTAAAGGTCAATGTTTTTACAAAATCCTCAATGTGACAGCTACATGTACAAATATGGATATGCAAGAATTATAATACTTATTTTCGATAAAAAAGAGTGTAGCCATTTATATTTTTGCTTAAGAAAATACTAATTTTTAGATAAAAATAAGTAATTTAATTAAAATATCCTTAATTAAATAGATATTATAATTTGATCACTTAACACTTAATAAGAATAAATTTGAAGATTAATTTTTTTCTTAATTTGATAAGTAAACACTTTTTTTACTAAAAAATAAAAACTAAATTAACACTCTTTTTTATCCGGACGAAGTACTAACGTAAACTTTACTCAGAGACAACTATAAAAAAGAATTTGTATTTCTCTTGGCTATATGACCAGAAAATTTATAAGCAGTTGTGTCGAAACTCCAAAGTGAAAGAAAATTAAATTTGTAAATTAAAATTGACATGTTCCTCGTCTTCCTCCATCTGACCAAACCTTTGCAACTGCTTATGAAAATTAGACACTCTGATATTTTGGCTGAAATAGAACTTGCATTTGTCATAATTTTTTCTGTCTCACATTCTCTCATGCTTCAGTTTTTGAGTCGTAGCCAAAAAATTTGTTGAGCCCCAAACAAAACTGAGCCTCGAAATCCTACACATTAGTCATAACTATAGCTGCTTTTTTGGTTCACTTTCCAATAGTAAGTACTTACAGCTACAGAGACATGCAACAGAGCCTGCCAGAAGCTTACACACCTAAATATTTGTTTAATATTTATTTGTTGTCTGTCCTGTTGTTTGTGTTTTTTCCTTTTCTCTCAACTGTCTTGTCTCTGACTGTCTTTCCTCTTATTCCAAAAGGTAAAATTTCCCATCCCAGGAGTCCCTACACCCCGGTTCGACGGGTCTGTGAAGGAGGTAAATCATGGTGACTCAATTGATTTCAAAGGTTAGATCAATACCACGCTGCGCATAAGGAGCCCTCCTTTATTTCAAGAAAAAACCCCATACTACCGCTGACGAAATTCGATTCTTGATCTCTTATTTCAAATATTCCCTTGAAATTAATTGAGCTGCCCAAGCAGACCTCTACTGTCTTTCCTCAAGTGCCTACTAAGCATAGCTAAAAGCCTTTTTCATTTCTTTTACTTTTCTCGAGTGCCCACTGGTTGAATGACTACTGGCCACCACAAACAAGACTTTCCGTTTTCTTTATTGGGTTGTTATCCGGTGTTCGATATCATCATTCAAGTCAGATTATAATCGAATTCCACTCCATAGGATTTCATTTTTTTGGGAAAATGCCCCATGCCAAAGATTTTGTTTGGAATTCAAATCTAGCAACTCATCCACTGCATCAATATTTTTAGTTTGTTTCATGGTAATTTGAATTTATTTTGTATTGCTAAAGAGAAAAGTACTTTTTATCGAGAGTTTTTCGAATTCATTTCTGAAAATGGAGAAATTTTATTCAATCTTACTTTTTTTTTAGATCTTACCATATTCTTTAAGCCTGGTAAGGAAGAAAAATGCTTCTTATCAGGAGTATATGTATATCTATTCCGTGGACTAAATCTCAATTTTAAAGAAATTTCATCTATCCAATCACACTATATGATAATTGTCACAAATGGGATCATCTTTTATAGTTTAACCATTTGTTGAAAATAAACTTTGAAACTAATACAATTAAAAAAATGAACTTATGATCTTAGAAGTACTTAATACCATATAATAAGACATCCATTTTCAATATCAATATGGAACTCTTAACACTTCTAACATGCCCGTGACTGATATTTAGAGTGTGTATAATATAATATATGAGTCTGACTCTATTAAAATAATTAATAGTAAGAAAAAGATTTTGATACTAAATCAACTCTAAAAGCTATTTTCTTAGGATAAAAAAGAGTTTCACCTAGTCTTTATTT
This sequence comes from Anisodus acutangulus, assembly GCA_029783415.1. Classification (NCBI taxonomy): domain Eukaryota; kingdom Viridiplantae; phylum Streptophyta; class Magnoliopsida; order Solanales; family Solanaceae; genus Anisodus; species Anisodus acutangulus. The sequence continues at coordinate 56,273,470 of CM056490.1, forward strand.
TTTGAGTAAAAAAGAATGTTCACCTATCAAATCAAGAGAGAATTTATCTTACTTTTACAAATTTGTCCTTATTATTGTTAGATGATCAAATCTCAATACCTAAAAGTTAATATTTTTTTAAGAGATGCAAATGATCAAGTCGATATTTTTTTGATCGGGAGGGAATAATTCGTGAGTGTTAATTGTCTAAGACTTTCTTTTTTAAGGGATAGTAGAAAAGGAATGGGGTAGGGGTTTATAAAGGCGGGAAATCGAACCCTAATGAATAAAGTGAAAATTTAGATCGCCAAATAATTGAGCTATTAAGATGCTCAATTGTCTCCGACTTTGATTGACATGGTTATTGAGATTCACACCATGCAAAACCTGCAATGAAAATGATTTTTATTCCTCTATTACTAAAAATGATTCAACTAAGGCTCAAATTTGAACTTCTTGATTGATGATGAAAGAAAACTTTAACCATTTGGTTATAGTTATTGCCTTGTTGGTGGTAAAATAAAGGGGATGATACCAGTACAAGTACAACACACAAGTAGGACTTTACTTTGCAGGTTTCCCCGCACTCGACACTGCAAAAATATATAAAAAGGGTCCACAGAAGTCTCTGCAAACAATAAGCTTTTCCAAACTTTTTCTTCAGAGTTTATGCCTCCTCACATTAATATTCTTCTTATCATATCATCCTCCAACAAAACCAAGCAAATAAAGAAAAGAGAATCCATTCTCTCTTCTCTCTCTCTCCATGGACTTCAATCAAGAATCACCAGCAAAGTTACCAAGACTTCAACTTGACTTCCACTCTGATTCTACTGAACTTCCATTGTTTGTATCTGAACCGACAACAACAACTACCAAGTTGTTGTCAGATTCAACAACCACTGCCACCACCAAATTTCCCAGTAAGTTCAGTATTAAGCACCCTTTTCAAGTTTCTTGTTTTTCTTGCTTCCAAGTTCAGTTTTGAGCCTTTATTGTTAGCTGTACATAGCCTAGGGTGGTTCGGAAACAGCCTCTCTACCTGTCAAGTAGGGTTAAGGTTTGTGTATGCTCTATCTTCTACAGACTCCACACGATGAGATTACACTGGTATATTGTTGTTATTGTTGTTGTATTGTTAGTTGTACATATTAAAGATTTGTTTTTTTTGTTGGTTTTGTTGATTTGTAGGGATGGGGAGTGGTTACTTCAGCTTGGCACAGTGGCAGGAACTTGAATTACAGGCTTTGATATTTAGGCATTTTGTAGCTGGTGCCCCTGTTCCTCCTGAACTTCTTCATCTTGTTAAGAAAAGTATTATCACTACTTCTCCTCCTTCATATTACCTTTCTCATCAATTTCAACAGTATCCTCACTACCAACAAGCCTGTAAGTTTCTTTCTTGTTTCAGTTTTCACTATTAAATTGTTATGTTTTTTGTGCTCTTCATGTTGATGTGTGTGTGTGTGTATATATATGTTACTATTTTGCTGTTTTCTTGGTTTTTAAACCATGCAAAATGCAAAATATGAGTCATATAGTTTTGTTCTTGATCTGTTTCTCTTGGTCCTTTGCCAAAGTTTTCAAAGACAGAAGCCAACTCAAATTCAATTTTCTATAACCATGTAAGAAAATAACAACCTAATCCAATCACAATGTAAAAATTACATTTCCCCAACATTGTTTTGACAATTTTGTTTTCTTCAAAAAGAAACAATTAAAATAAAAACCAAATGACTCTGTCAATGTCTTCATGTGGTTGATAACACTCTTAGTAGACTGTTACCATAAGTTTAGGTTAATGAGCTCAACTTATATGTACTTCTACTGCATTGCAAGAATATTTCTACCTTATTTTTTCTTATAGAAAATCTGTTAGATGCCATTAATTGTTTAACTATAAATGATGTTTTCATTCAGAGTTTTAACTTTTGTAAATTCATAGTGCAAAAGTATTTTTATCACCTAAAATGTACTCCCTCCGGTTTAGCCTTTACTTAAAGAAAGAATTAACTTTATTCTTTTCAGATTTGCCCCTGTTTACTCAAAGACAATAAATAATCAAGAGCCTTATTAAATTAAGAGTAGTTTAGTCAAAATGCCTAATATTTTTTTCTACTTAAGGAGTGTAAAAAAAGACTAAGTGGACACTTATTTTTAACAGGAGGGAGTAATACTTTTACCGTTCCATAAAAAGTGGGCTTATTAACCTTGAAAGTATAGAAGGTTGGTTACTTGTTACAACTTAAAATATCACAAAGAATTGTTTCTATATTTGTCGGCTCCTCGAAAAATATTATCAGGGTCGCATCTTTCAAACAATGCATTTTGGAGGATTTTACAAACACTGGCAGTATTTTCAAAAAGCCCAAGCAACACAGGATTATTGGAATAGATAAGATTCCTCAACTCTTAATCAGAGTTCTCAGGTTTAAGCTCTGAGAATAAAAAAAACATGGTCGACAGCGCTTAATGGACCTTATACGGCAGAAATTCATATTAATCGAATCAGGGAGTTCCGAATATCAAAAGGTTATATAAAAAAACATGTTAAAATACTCTAATAGTTCATTAAACTGTCTATGTAATATAAGTTAAACCATCTCATTTATGTTTTCTACTTTACCTCCTAGATTAACAATGTTATGTAAAAAATTGAAGTGATGCAGTCAGGGTACTGGGGAAGAGCAGCCATGGATCCAGAACCAGGAAGGTGCAGGAGGACAGATGGGAAGAAATGGAGGTGCTCAAGGGATGTAGTGGCTGGCCAGAAATACTGCGAGCGCCATGTTCATCGTGGCCGCAGCCGTTCAAGAAAGCCTGTGGAAATTCCCACACCTGTTATTAATGGTTCTAAAAACAACACTGCTGTTTCTCATCAAGCCTTTGCAAAAGTGGCTGGCCATGCTACTACTAATTTTTCCCTATCTGGACATTCACCTTCCATGGATGCTCTTCATCTCAACCAAAGGTACTTTCTTTGTTTTGGTTTATGTGTCTCACTTTTCTTTTCCTTGTGCATCAAAAAGAATGTTACTTTTTATGTTTAATAACTCTTCCATTTGAACATCCTACATGACATTGACTAGTATGCTATACACATCTTTAATTTTTTCTTAAATTCCATCCAAATCAAGCTAAAAACACATAAAACGCAGGGTATTATTAAAAAAAACTGAATTTTGAATGATTTATTTTGTATGTTTTTCATTTTTTGAGTTTTAATATTGTATATAGCGAGATAATTACTTCGATAATAAAAGTGAACTAACTTTAAAAATAAGGTTATTTACCCCCCTATAATATGTTAAATACATTGATGGTGTAAAACTTTCTTATATTTGAGTGTACATAAGTTAAATCTTTATCTCGTTGCATCTTTTTTGTTATTGTATTCATTATATCTACATTTTAAGGCTTCTTATTTTTGTTCTTTTTTTTTGTTTGTTTTTTGGGGGGAAGAAAAAGGCAGTCTTGATTTGGTATATCTATCTTGGAAGACTGCCTTAATGTATCTGTTCTCACTTTATTCAATATTTAGCTTTTATCTAGTGAATATACACTCTATTTATTTGGGGGCCAGTTCTCTGAAATCATTATTCTTTCTATACATGTATTTCTTAGTACTAACTTATGTCTCAGTGGAAAGTGTTACTTTGTGCAGATATACTTTTATCACTGGTTAATTTTTGCAAAAGAGATTGACAAGAAGTTCAATTATGCATTAAAGCATTGAACTTTCCTTTTTTTTTTTCCTTGATGGGACCAACAAATATCCTCCATTGTTCTCTTTTTTTTTTCCACTACCTCCTACAAAGAAACATGTTTGTATATAACTGTTGAGTTGATACTTGTCTCCCATAAGGGGGAGAAAATCCAAATTAAACCTTGATCAAAGGGTTCCATCTTCTCCAAATTCCTTTTATCATGTCTTTTCTTTTTTCCTTTTTGCCTTATTGGTTTAGTAGGGTCCACTTATTGTATTTTTCTTGGATTGTTAGAATCTATTGAAGATATTCTTGGCCCACTTTCATTTTCTTTCTAGGAACCTGCCCTTGATTTTTTTGGGCTTGCTCTGGCAGGGAGCCTACTTTTTTGGGATTTTAACAATTCTAGCTAAGTGGCCTGAACAATTCACCCCTCTAGTCGTAACTGTTTGTAGTCATCATTAGTGTATACTCAATGTATATCAAGTACTCCCTCGTCCCCTTTTATGTAAATGTTATTTTAAAAAATTTGAAGAATCTAGTCAAAACCAAGTGTTTTGACCCTTGGTACTCCAAACTCCTTCACATAAATTGGAACTGAAGGAGTATATTATTATTGTATAGTAAGATTATAATCAGTATACACTCGGATTGTACATAGATTTTAATTAGGCTATTAGCTAAAATTTGTAAAAAATAAAAATAGTGTTATTTTTATTGTGAGGTTTGTTGGATTGTGTAGTGTAGAAATTCCTGCTTTTGTTATCTTGTGGGTAATAAAGAATTCACTCCATCCAGTTATGTGTACATTAAAACAGGTCCCCTTTGTACTAGATGTTTTTTACAGCTTTTCCATCAATTTATCCCCTGCTTGATTTGGGCTGGGCTGTCATGATGTTGATTTGTAGGCCATCTGAGTCCACCAAAAAGAGCCCACCACTAGAAGCCCAAAAAGATGTATCTGGTGATGGTAAATCATCAAGTGGCCAAATCCTCCGCCATTTCTTTGATGATTGGCCTAGACAACAACTTCAAGAAGGTGACAATGCTGCCACCAGCCTCTCCATTTCGATGCCCGGTGGCGGTAACCCCTCGTCCGACTTCTCGTTGAAGCTCTCGACGGGGAATGACTATGACTTGGGCCCACAAGTCAGTAATGTTGAACGGTCTACATGGGGGACGAGTCACCAAGTGGCCTCGATGGGTGGGCCACTTGCTGAGGCATTAAGGTCATCGACGACTAACTCATCCCCGACTAGTGTGTTGCATCGATTGGCATGAGGTAGCACGTCGGAGGCCAGTTATATTAGCACTTGATTTTCGCAGGTGTTTTTGTTGATTTTTCATGACAAAGGTGTTTTTGAACTTTGTTGCTTCCCCCCCCCCCCCCCCCCTTGGTTGTGTTGTTCATTGTTCTTTTTGTTGCATTCAGTATCAGCTGTACAAATATGCATGGAATGTAGGGTGTTTATTGTTGGTTTGAGTGGGGGTGTGATAATGAATGCTTTGGGTTTTGGCTATTTTGTTTCCTTAGTTGTGTATTTTGGTGAACTTATCTATTGTCTTTATGTCTTAGGAACTGTACTTTTCGGGACAGTTGTCTAATAAATGGCCCTTTTTATGTTTTTCTTGTAATTTATGGCCTTTATAGACCAACTCCTAAAAATCTCTTATGACTTGTGATACTTTGGTCTTTCATACAGAGACTGTTTAATTAACATAATTAAAAGTTTGTTCTCTGGCAAGTTTTCGACCAATTTATTTTGCAATCATTCGGTATTTGGTACCCACAACCCAATGGATCAATTGCTTAAGTTTAGGTGGAAAATGAGGGGAGGCTTGATCTCATGTGACAAGGAGATCACATATTTGAACTGTTGAAACCGTCTGTTGCAAAAATGCAGGATAAAGTTGTCTACAAAAGATAGACCCTTGTGGTCCAGGGTTGCCCTTCTAGATGAAAAATTAACGTTGGATAGCTTATATGATAGATTTTCAAACACAATTATTCGCAAGGCAAGAAGGTTCTTTCAGTGTTTTATGCATTGGCACTATATCCCATAAAACAGACATCCCACTGGAAACCCCATTAAACATAACTAGCTCTTATATGCACATAGTTTTACTCACAAAATTCCCAACTTAGGAACATTTTACAGTATGTACGCTCAAATCACAAGTTTTATAAGCTTATTTTATAGAAACATTTTAACTCTGATTTATTCGGTTCCCTTAAATTTTACAAGATGTTATTGCTTTACTTTATCTGCATTATGAAGGACAAGGTCATAGAGAATTTGTAACAGAACAATGAGTACAATCACTAATGTTTTTCTTAACAAGAAGAAAGGGAACCATTCTAATTGAAGATAAACAAATGATGATAATAATGAAATATAACCAAGAATTTACACCAAGTAAATACAACATTATGGGACTAATTTTCTCAATTGCTTCTTCGTCAAGTCTACCCTTGATAGATGGTATCATGGCAATAGTTTCTGGGCAAAGATTCCCCAGAACACAAAGCTAGAATTCAGCAAGCGGATACCTATTCCAGCTTGTCTAACAGCATCAGGGTTCTTGTACCGACTGAAACACTTAACATATTGCAGTGATTTTTCAATTTGATTCGTTGGAACATCAGACATCTGTTGATACTTGTGTTCAAGAATCAAAGCGATTTCACAATTCATTAGACATTTGGCCTTTAAAAACTCATCACCAATCTTGAGCTCCGCGGCGTTTTCTTCTTCCCTCGACATCTTTGAGACTGATCACCTTGGTTTGTCAACTTTAGTTTCTTGAACCAATATTATTTTTTCCTTGCAAACGTCTATTTGTAAAATTGTGTTTTCGTTTGTATGAAAGTCCAATATAAATACTTGTCTGTGCTATCCCTTTCCCAGTAGATTTGGGATTGGAAGCTTCTAACCTTTTTCCTTGAGAAAAAGGATTTGTATTTGGAAGCTTCCATAATTGTATTTCTATTTCACTCCAATTTTGTTATTGACATAACTTGTATCTCAACATAAAAACAAATTATTTGCAAACGTGTATTAGTGCACCGAAATTGTGTTTCCATATTAGTTTAGGGAAAACGTGTAGTGCTTAGAAATAGTATCTCCATATTAGTCTTTTTCTACTAATTTGGAAGACAAATTATTCCTTACCTATTTGGGAAATCGAAAACAAAGATATGTCTCCTTATTTCACTCATTCTCGAAAACGTGTACTAATCCAATATATTTTTCTAGACCCTACATGCATTGGCTTATTTAAGTGCTTTTAAACATTTTTGTAGTGTTTGGATAAAATAATAAAAATATATATATATAACTAGCCAAGCCCACTACAATAACTTACTTTCAATGGCCTTATAAAATTTAGCTATAAATTATTCAAGATGGAAGGTTCAAAACAGAAAAAGAAAAGAATCCCTAAATGGGAGCAATAATCACGTAAGATGTCATGGGTGGGGGTGTGCAAAAATAAATTTAACTGATAAACTGAAGCAATAAAAACGTTATTAATTTATTGGTATCGGGTTATTGGGTTAACGGTTTTATAATTTTTTTTATTGGTTTATCGGTTCGGCTTTCAATTTTAAAAATTTAGTTAATGATTAAACCGATAACTCAATAAGCTTATGTTAAAATTATTTTTTTTATTCTTAATTATATAATATTGACTTTAAAATTTAATTTTAAATACAAAACCCTTTTCTAAAGAAGTTGGCTACATATTAGGGCTGTGCAAATATACTAGTACTTAATTTTCAACTATCTTGAAATTTCTAGTATTTTTCCATTTCAGAATCTCATGAAATTCTAGGATGACCTTGTCTTTAAATTCAATTTTGAAGTGATAGCGTGTCATTGTCTTTTAGCGTGCCATTACTGTGTATATTAGGTTTTGCTCACTTTATGAAAATGAAGATCTACAATAATGTAAGTGTAGATCTATAGTAGAAATTCTAAAAGTGATAGAAAATAAAAAAACATCGGAGCATTTTTTTATTAGTTAAACCGAAAATCGAATCGTTAAGATCGAAAATCGATATCTCTTATCGGTTTGGTTATTGGTTTAGCGGTTTTTCAAACCGAAAACCGATAAATCGATCCGATAATACACAAAATCGAACCAAATCGACCAATAAGCACCCCTAATCATGGGTAGCCCTAACATTTCTCTGGAAATTTTATCATTTATTATTATCTCCGAAATATCCATATCCAAAGTTTAGAAACTTGAATGAAATTAGGAAAAAGAAATTACCAGATATTCACCAAAAAATTTAAAAAATTTATACGTGTATAATAAAGGCATAAATAAATTTATAACTAGTATACAACGTATACACACTGATTATATACATATTGTATTATGATTATACATATAATTAATATATAATGTATACATACTAGTTATATATATATATATATATATATATATATATATATATATATATATTGTATAATGAATATATTGATTGCACAATACATAATTAATAAATAACGTATACACTGATTATATGCATATTATATAATGATTATACAGTAATGACTTCTTTTCTACGTCTTTCATCTTCTCTTAAATTTACACTGCTTTATTTATTTTAATTAACTAATGCTTATGTAAAATTAAAAGAAGTGAAGTGCCTCCAGCAGATGCCATGACTTCTTCTCTTCATCTTTACTCATCCAACTCTACTCCTACTCTGTCCTCTAATTTTAACCTAGTACCTTTCTTCTGAGTTTTCAATTTTCACGACGTATTTAAATTTATTTAATTCAATGAAAGTTTTCTGAATGAAACAATTTTTTTTTCAATATCCAATTACAATGATCCGATTTTTCAACTTAAGAAATACTGATGGTATAAAAGACGATGCTTCATTACCAAATGGACAAAAAGTTTTATTGCGATTGTTCTGTTAATTTCTATTTATCTTTTGTAAAGAATTTACAAATAAAATTAATAAAATAAATAATAGAATATCTTTTGTTGGAAGAAGATACATTTGGATGATATAAAATAAATCCGGTCAAGAGAAAAAGACTACAGTACATGAAATTTTTATTAGATACGTAAATTCCCTTCAAAAGAGGGACTAGGCATTCCGTATAGATGTTAAAGAATAGAAAGAATAAAAGATAGTATTTCCTTATTTTGGGTAACTAAATAAAAAATCCCTAAATTGTAGCCTAATTCACATGAACAATCATGTGTTATAGTTATCCGGCTAAAAATAGTAAACTACGAATTCTATTAGTTTAAAATGAGTTATAAAAATAAAATAGGTTTATTTTAAGTTTATAGCTTATATGGGTTGTTAATCTAGTTAATTATTCGAAAATAAATAGTTTGAAGGACTAAAAAAGTTTTAATCCAGAATAGACTGGGAGCCCGTTTGGATGGCATTAGAAATTATAGCTTATTACTTTTGGTTTATTTTTATTATTTTAACTTAAAAATAAGTGCTTAAAAGCATTAAACTAATGTGTTCCTAAACCAAAGTACCAAACTTACACTTTCACCTATAAACTTACGCTATTTTCATCCCTCTTTGACATTAACAAAGACCATGGATTTATGAGTAAACATAGAACCGAGTCTAACATTAGCCAAAAGGTAATTTCTCAAAATTATATTTGCTCAACTTTTAAAAATAAAAACAAAATCCAAAATGGGACCCGAAAAGAATATTTGCATCAAGTTTTTGCACATATTTCCCTTCAAACGCAATGGTCGCTCGGCATAGTTTCTGTAACATTTTTTATCTTCGAAAATTGAATTTTTGCCTCGCTCGGCATAAATTCTGTAGGAATTGAGTTATGCGGGATAACTTTTGTAGTATATTTCAGATTATATTGAGTGTCGAAAGTTTTTCCTTGTCCGACATAATTTGTGTGAATATTATGATACATATGTCGAAGTTAAACGTAAAATATGTCTAGCGAAATCTAAAATTATGTTGTTTTTCAGATTATGTGAAGAGTGTTGAAAGTTTTGCCTTGTCCGACATAACTTGTAGGATATTATGATATATATGCTGAAGCTAAACGTAAACTATTCCGAGAGAAATTTAAATTATGTCGTGCCAAAAATGCAGAAGGACTTTAATTAAAGATCATAAATTTAAGGGACAAAAATTAAAAACCATCCCGAAATAGGGAATTTGTGCGAATGAGACCCTATTTGCATAAATCAGCCCAGTTCACATAAAAGTTAGGTCCACTCAAACCTGCCTCGTGGCCCAGATTTGTAGACAAGCCTACTGCTTCTTTTACCTTCAAGTTATCTTATTTTTGTTTCCATTTTCCCACATCTTCGAGGATGGATGAAAATAGTTTCATGCACTAGGTGACTATATCACGTCAGCAAATTTGATTCTAAGAGTTACAAATTAAAATAATATATTTTAATCAACCATGGTCAAGTGATCTATGTAAAACAATACTATTAGATCTTTGTTTGATTCTAGGAACTTTTGCTTGCATTATATTATTTGGTCTATTCTCGAATCTATCAAGACTACTACCTGCGATCCATTTTCGTTCTCTTCTCTATCCGGAAAGAGGGATCAAAGAAAGGTAACTTGCTTCTCTTCTGGACGGATGACGACTTATGTAGTGGTCGACCTTCCTACTAGAATGCCTTCTTGATTGAAGAGCCCATTTTTTACTAGTAAGGACGCAGGAAGAAAAAAACTTATGCAAAAGGACATTTTCTTCTCTGTCCTCTCCTCTCCAAAGGCCAAGGGAGAGACGGGTAAAAAAAATGTATTTATACTGCATCAATAGAATGAATGTAAGACCAAATATCTACTTTTATGACTTAATCATGCTTAAGTAATACATATTTTAGTTTTAATTTAAGTCTCTTATTAGTTAAATTGTTTTGTTTGGCGAAACATTAAGTCATATAATTATTTTTTTGTAGATAACTTTCTGCAAAACTTGGAAAGATACCATCATTTTTATCTTCAATTTTGAGCCCAAAAAACGACCTGCCCCTACATATTAGCCAAAACAATCAACTAACCATTTCACATCATGACTCAGTGCATTTATATTGGTCAGCCTCCAGTATTTGTCGCTCTTAAACTTTTCCCCGGTACATCAGAAGTCCAAATATAATATGGAATAATCAAGTATAACTACAGCATCCACCATGCTTTTCAATGAACAAAATTTTTTGGTGATGTAGATGAGATCCCCTTGTTATTTGCAATTCTACATTATAATTTAGACATCAGTATCGACAAGGGGTGGGAGCAATGCTACATCAGAAGTCACAACCAGATAAGCAACCACCAGTTTTGCTTAGAACAGCTCAAATTCCAGATGTTCTCCTGTTGAACTACAATCCAGAAACTTTTTGCTCTTTTCCTCAAGTGCTACTTTTGTTACTCCAGGCACTTGAGGTGGAACCGCGCACCGTATCAGTGCCCAATTCAGGCCATCAAAGAAAGGGTGTCTCTTAATCTCAGCAGCTCCTGTTTCTGTTCCTAATCGATTCTCGGGCTCCTTTACTAACAGCCCTCTGATGAGATCCCTCGCCTGAAAACTAACGATCTGGCTGTCCCGAAATCTGAGGTTCTGCATTACAACATTCGCCAAAGTTTCTTCATTTCCAGCACCTTTAAAGGGTGTCTTCCCATATAGGAGCTCGTAAAGGAAAACGCCTAGTGTCCACCAGTCAACAGCACTCCCATGGCCCTCACCTTTAATTATCTCAGGAGCCAAGTATTCATGTGTACCAACAAACGAGTTGGACCGAGCTTCCGTTGGCTCCACCACAAGCTGAGGCAATGATCTGTTGAGAGATGCAGCTTGATCAGCTTTTACCTTTCTTGCTCTTGCAGTGCCGGGGAAAATTCTGGGGCTAAAGCAAGAAACTTGACATGAGGGTCCCGCACAAAAAGGATCAATGCAGTTGGATCCTGCACAGGGGCCGGAGATCCGTGGAGCTTCTACTCCCAATGAGGATGACTGTAGAAGAGTCGGATTAACAGAACATCTGAGTGAAAGGTCGAAATCAGTAAGCATGATGTGACCATCTTCCCGGACCAGAATGTTTTCTGGTTTCAAATCACGGTATACAACTCCTAGCATATGCAAATACTCCAGAGCAAGGAGGACCTCAGCAACATAAAACCTGCAATTACAATGCGTTAAGAGAAGTCTCACTGACTACCGAATACACGGATGTGAAAGCTAAAAGACTAATAACATAATGTATAATCCATGATACAGAACACAGTTACTAGCTTCCATTGAAACATGGCTGGAATTGATTTCTACGTTCTCAGCCTGGTTAAGATAATATTTAATTCATCTATGCTTAGGTATTATAGACAAATATTCACGACGAAGAGTGAAGTTACAAGCTGCCATAATAACTCGGCTAAAACTGTGATATAATTCAGCCAAGTTAGGAAAAGCACAACCACTAGGTCATGATAATGAACTGGTGTGGGGGGGGGGGGGGGGAGCCATCTGGACAGTAAGAAAAGTCTTTGATGATGCTGACATACCAACAGGTCAACAGATAGATCTACAGGGCAATTCAACGAGTAGCATCCGTTGAACAGAGAAGATAGTTTGCGTAGAACCTATAATCAGTAACAATTGTCTAACATAACTAGTCAGAAAAATCCCGAGTCAATGGAAGAATGAAAATTAGAAGAAACAACACCAAATACCCCTAAAATAGAAAATAATTACCCGCTCCATGCCCCTCCTAAACTAATTCAACGAGTAGCATCAGTTAAACAGAGAAGATAGTTTGCGTAGAACCTATAATCAGTAATAAGTGTCTAATATAACTAGTCAGAAAAATCCAGTCAATGGAAGAATGAAAATTAGGGGAAACAACACCAAATACCCCTAAAATAGAAAATAATTACCCGCCCCATGCCCCTCCTAAACTAATTCCCTTTTACCCAACCGGCCGAGACTAATTACCCGACATACCCCTCGCCCAAAAATCCTTCCCCCATGATACCATCACAATATTTTTATTTATCATGATGGTATCATGGAGGAATAAGAGGACTGAAGCAGTCCTCCATGATACCATCTCGGTATATTTATATACCACGATGGTACCATGGTCCTGAGAAGTGTCTCATTGAAGGACTGAAGCAGTCCTCCATGATACCATCACAGTATATGTATATAAGATGATGGTATCATAGGTTTTTTTTTAGAAAAGTGTGTCTTTTTGAATAAATGAACATGATCATCCATGATACCATCATGGTATATAACCATCTCATGGATGACTAAGAGAAGGAGTGAAGCAGTCTTCCATGATACCATCTCAGTATATTTATATACCATGTTGGTATCATAATTTGGGGACATCTCGGGTAAATAGTTTTGATTTTTTCTGGGGGTACGAAAGTAATAGGGGTAGGGGCGGGTAATTATTTTGGTTTGAGGGGGCACACACATTCTTTCCCCTTAAAATTATACGCTAAGCTAGTTGTCTTGTGATAATGGAAGGGGTTTTATGCTGAGGGCGACAGAGCAGGTTCAATTTTCCTACAGTGTTTAAAAACACAGATACCAAAGAAGCCAAGATTTTTAATCTTTCCAACAGTGTATAAAGACACAGCTACCAAAGCAAGCTAACATTTTTAAACAACAGCCCGAAGTTCTCCCTTTACATGTCAAATTACCATGTCTTCACGAAACTATTTATAAATTTTCTAAACATCCAGGATTGGAAACTGCATCAACACAAATAAATAAAACCAAGAGATTCACGAACAGAAGTCCAACCAATTGAAGTTACCTTCAGCCTTTAAAAGCAACAGTTTTGACACAAGTATATTCTTATCAGTTTTCATTTCACTTCGGAAGGAGGGGTATAGTTGGTAAGGGAAAGAGGATATACCTAATCAGGAAATGCATGCATATTAAAAGAATGTCTTATTTCTTAGCTACAACATATAGATAGGTTAAAGCAGAGACTCCTATGGTCATGCATTAACTAGCCTTTATTTGTTCAAGTCAATAAAGTTACTAGCAAGTCCAAATTAAGATCTATATAAAACCGACACTTAGAGGTGTAAAATGAATCACGGGAAGCCAAAATCTTATGGGTTTAGAAAGGGTGTTTATACTTTATAGATGGGTGATAATCAAGTGAGAATAGGCATATCATATTTAAAAATGACTGCATAAACACTCACCCATATACAGTCTAACCAATTCATACTAATGAAATTTTGTTACCCGTTACCAAAATTTTCACCTCTATTTGCAAGTCAAAAGAAAGAAAAAGTCTTTAAATGTTATTTTATGGTGAACTAAATCATTTCCAAAGAATCTTTATTTTTTACAAGTATTCCCAGCATGATTAATGTTGAGTAATATCTACTGCATTGGAGAACATCATACCTTGCGGCCGGCTCAGAAAAATATCGACCTGGCTGCTTCTGCCGGAGGACATGCAAATCACCACCTGAACAGAACTCCATAACTAAACATGATAAATTGTCTGAAGTGAACTGCGCATAGAGCGTCGGCAGAAAAGGATGATCCAGGATTCGCAGAATCTCTCTTTCAGTTTGGGCCCTCGGCAACTTTTTCCTTCTTGCCAGATATTCATTATCCATAACTTTTATCGCAAACAAGCAGTTAGTTTCTAGCAGCTCAGCTAGATACACCGTGCCAATGTCTCCACAGCCAAGCTTCTTCAATAAATTGAAATGACTCAATCCTAAGAATCCATATTGTTTCCTCACCTGATTGATAGCCTCCCATCTGCCATCCTTAGACATGTGTGGTCTGTTCCCAGAAAACGAGCCGCTTAGGTTGCTCTCTTCACTGATTGTTGTGCTAGTACTATAATCACCAATACTACTCTTTGAGCTCTGAGAGAATTCCCCTTGCTCCCTTGATTTTGATGTCTTCTTGAATTTCAAGACAGGAGGACAGCTAATGCTATTTTCACTGGTTTCAATGGTCATACATCCAGAGATTTGCTTTGCGGGTCCCTCACTAGATTCCTTCCCGACACCCTCGAGAGTGCACTGACATCTCTGGCAGATAAGTTGACTAGGCGATTCTGTGGGACCATTTATTTCATAGCATAGATTAAACGTGCCAGATACTAGCGCTGACTCCTCTTTCAATTTCTTCTTGACAAAATATTTGTTTTTGACTGGAGGCTTAATGGCACGACTGGTGCTTTTTGTCGATTTGGTCTCCTTGTTAGGCACAATATGCAACCTGCCTTTCCATTTCAGCTTTAGAGCTGTTTTGTTTGCTACTCTAAATGATGTAACCACATTTCTCTTCACATTATCTGGTGATCGTTTTGGTCCAGCCACCAATACAACATTACTAGACTCACATGAAGATGAGGAAGGAACCGCAGTTTGGCTTTTTTCCTTAGCCCGTGTGTCTACCAACCTAGGAGAAGAAATGGCACTCTGGTTTGGTGACTTCACAGGCTCTTTAAGGTACTGAGGGATCATAGTGAAAGAGCCTGAGATGCTTTCTGTGCCTCCTGTCCTCTCATTTTGCGTTATAACCGATTCTGCTTGCTTAATTACTGGCTTATCACCAATTCGAGGTGAAGAGAGAGCACTTTGGCTAGTTGACTTCATCTTGGCTTCTGGAGGCTGTAGAAGTTCCTTTATACGGGAGCCTGGAACCTTTTCTGCTGGCAATATCTTTTCAGTCATGGACTCTGTACTCTTAATACTCGGTTTACTAGCATATCGTGGAGAAGAAAGTGCACTTTGAGCTGGTGACTTTAACCTGGACTCTTGAATGTGCTGAGGCACAGAGCTGGACGTGCTCTCTGCTGGCACTATTCTCCCATTCTGGCTCATGCTAAACGGTTTAATGGAAAATCGTGGAGAAGAACGTGGACTATGGTTTGCTGACTTTACATATCGTTCGTGGGAGTTATGGGCCATTTCTACTAGTCTTTCTGCTCGAAGATAACCAGAATCACTAGTACCTGCAAATCGGGAGGAACATGTAATTCTTCCAGGTTCCAAAACACTAGGAGAACCAGGTGGCTTTGATAATCGCTTCATTGCAGCCATTTCTGCTGCCTGAGAAATGGCTAAACCCCGAAACGCCTGCTTTAGAGAAACAGGATCGGAAAAACCCGTTACCGGAGAGTTCGATCCGCCACCCCTCATTGGCCTTTTTGAGGCATCTCTTCTAACATGATCTGTCAAATCCAGGCTCTTTGATGTTCTTACATTGATTGATTCGAAAAGCTGATTTATGTCATCTCCGACGAATTTACCGCCTCCTTTTCTAACCAAAGGAGGCTTCTGTTTAAAATTTTGTGAACGCTCGAACAATTTGACTTCATCCTTTGCCTCAACAATTTCACAATTACCACGAAATGAACCCATTACCTTAGGCCTTGGCAGTAAATAGACCAATCAGCAAGAATTCAGCACTTCAAAGATAAATGGCTTAAACATAAAAGATTCTTGATTTGAACCATCTTTTAAAAGCCAAATACCTTGCTGACTATGCGTGGAGCATCACACATCACATCAAACCAAAAATTTCTCAGCTCTATTGATCCCGTTTGATTCAGTCATTTTCAAATCCATCCTTCTCCCTGTAATGATAATTAGAACTTTTCATATTAGAAAAACAAAGCAACACCTGCTATCTTCCTTAACAATCAAACTCACTCATTTAAAAAAAAAAAAGGGCAGCCCGGTGCACTAAGCTCCCGCTATGCGCGGGGTCCGGGGAAGGGCCGGACCACAAGGGTCTGTTGTATACAGAAGAGGTAAAGTTTACCTCTTTGACTACCAACACAAGAATAAAGAGATAGTTTTCCAATAAATATACAGAAAATGTAATTGAAAAACCCAAAAAATCAAGTTGGATGAAATTTTCCAATAAAATTTGCAAACTAACCTAATGTAGTTACCTAAATAAATCATTCACTATAGTTTGAGGTCCAACATTGTATGAACAACAACAACAACATACCCAATGAAATCCCACATAGTGAGGTCTGGGGAGGGTAGAGTGTAGACCTTACCCCTAACTTAGGAGGTAAAGAGGATGTTTCCAATAGACCCTCGGCACAAGAACAAACACCAACATTGTATGAACAATAAAAGTAAATCTTTTGATGCCATGATATCTGTATAAACAAAATACTAATGGATATTGTAAAGTACTTATATTGCTTTGATTTCCTATAAGAAGTATCCCATAAAATCACACAACCCTAAATGAGGTATGAATCCACACAGTTTATGACCAAGCATCAACCTAATGAAGTTTATACCTATAAGCATAAGCCAAACCAAAATATGAAAATACACTCGGTTCAAACATAGATCCATTAATATTTAAACAACCCCATTACTCAAAAACAACAAAGATTACAACTTTCAAGGAAAAAAAGATTTATTTTTCAAATTCCTCCATTATTTCTCACAACTTCCTAAAAAGTTGCAATTTTTAATACAATACAAATACAAAAACAACTTAAAGTAACTCATAAAATAAAATAAAAAAGAGATTGAGCAACTTAAAAGTTATTGCAGGGAAGTAAAGAAGAACCCCATTAAGATTTAGCACATAGTGAACCATCAATAATGAACAAAAGTTCAAACCAAAACACAATAACAAATCAAGAAAATAGAAAACTAAGGCATTTACCTTCAAAAAATGATGTAAACAGAGATCTAAACCTCTGTATATTCACAAACTATACTCTGAACAAATGCTTGGAAGAGAGAGAAAGTGTGTGTGTTGTTTCAGTTTTTCTCATTTCAATGTGTATATTTTTCTAACATCAATGGTCCTTTCTTGGATTGTATAGAGGACATGTGGGCTTCCAGTCCATGCTAGTGAAGTGGGTCCCACATACTATAATTTTTCTAATTTTGAATTTGTAATTATAAACTGATTTTTCAAAATGTAATTTTGTAGCAAGCATATTAGGACCTGTTTGCCTACTAGAATTATTCACCTTTCTTTTGATTTTTTTTTACTTTATTAAAAAAATTATCGTTTGGCCATGTATCAAAAATCTGTACTAGTAAGCGTAGTAGTGTTCTTGCAGTTTTTTGTCCTTTGATTTTTATTACTATCTGTTCTCTTTGTATTCGATTATCGTATTAGTTTGCTGCAGTTACTGTTATTTTTCTTCATAATATTTATCTATAATATTTTGCCTTAACTTTTTTACTTTCGTCAATTCTTGTCTGACATTCTTTGTTGTGCTTTCTCTTGCCTTTCGGAAATTATTTCTCTACTTTCTAAGATATATTCAAACAATCAAATATTTTTTATAAAAAGTATAACCAAACACAACTTCATCTTGAACTCGACTTCAAAAACCTCAAATAAAGTGAAAAATATTTAGTTTCTATGGCCAAACGCCTACCTAAATTTAAATTTAAATTAGTTAAGCAAAATTAATTGTTTTGAAGATTATGAAAGTTATACTTATAAAGTAAATCTACTATTAATGAAATACTACAAATCTAGAAAAGTTAAGAGAGATGGGTAAATTGGGATAGAGAGAGAATAATTTTGGAAAGATTATGTATCTTATTAAAAGTGAATTAAATATATAACCAATTTTTGCTTGTTAATTAATTTTTGATTAAAAATAAATAGAAACTTTCATTCAGGGTTGGGCCGGGGACAATGCACGTCTTTACAACGTGCTTAACCTATAACATCTTGCCTAAAAAATTATAAACTACAAATCTTACTTGCTTTGGATTCTCCAATTGCTTTCTTTAACTTTTATTAGTTAATTATTTATGTTAAGTTTAATGTACTTTTTATGATAAATTTTGTTAACCGAAGGGGAGACTTTTTTCCTTAGGATAAGTCCTTTCTCAATCATTAACTATTAAGAAGTTTCATATTTTATTTTTCTCAATTTCCCACTTGATATTCGGTATTCGTTTTGGATTCGACTAGATCTAAATTCGTGCCAGGAAAATTCACATCGGAGGTAACACGCTCCGTAACAAAGACATCATATTTAGACTCGAACCCGAAAGTTTTGATTAACGATAAAGAAATACTCATCACTCAACCACAACCTTTAAGGGTATCCCGATGCACTAAGCTCCCCGCTATACGCGGCGCTCGGGGAAGGGCCGGACCACAAGAATCTATTGTACGCAGTCTTATCTTGCATTTCTGCAAGAGGTTGTATCCACGACTTGAATGCATGACCTCCTGATCACATGACAACAATTTTACCAGTTACTCCAAGACTTCCATTCAACCACAATCTTTATTGGTAAAAAAGTTAATATCTATTAGTCAGACTTTTCAATGTTTTGATTATTTTATTAAATTAATTTTTTAATTACCAGATATAATTCTATCTGTTTCAATATATGTGTTAATTTTCTTTTTAATCTATTTAATAAAGAATGTCATTTTAACTTTCTTTAGATTTGTGGTACAGAATGATCGAAAAAGGCTTTATTAGACTGGGATAGAGCATGTTACCCTAGAGTTGCTGGAGGTTTGAACATTCTGGATATTGAAACATGGAACAAAGCTGCACTTTGCAAATTGCTATGAAATATATGCACTAAAAAGGATAAACTTTGGGTAAAGTGAATTCATGCCTTCTTAATTAAGATCCCTAAGCAGGCTTCCTGGATCATCCAAAAGATCCCTTAAGCCACTAAGTACTTTACTAGAGTTGTTTTCACAATGACTGAAGTCTTTCATATGCAGACTTTCTCAACAAAGCAGGTTTATGTGATGCTCGGGAGGCAATATGAAAGAGTTACTTGGAAGAAGCTGGTATGCAATAACAAGGGATTACCAAGGTGAATATTTATGCTACAATTGACTGCACATAGAAGATTGGCTACTAGAGATAGACTTCACAAATGGGGCGTGGTAACTGAGCAGATATGTCCACTATGTGATGTTGATGATGAGTCCATTGCTCACCTGTTCTTTAGCTGTCCAGTTTCAGCTCTCATATGGAGCAGACTGCTATCTTGGTTGGGCATAAGGAGAAGCCCTAAAAATTGGGACACCGAATTACTATGGGCTGAGCAAAATGCCAAGGTTAAAACTGTTGGGTTACAAGGATTTGCAAGAAACGGAAATTACAAGTAACTGCTTATGTAAGAATTGAAATTACAATTCAATTAGAAAACTGAAAATTACAATATAACAACAAAACTGAAATTACAATATTTGTTGAACAAGAAGACCGGAATCGCTTTGATTTTCTTTGAGTCGAGTGTGACACTCTGTCCTTAAGACAATATTGCCCCGTATGTATCCTTTATACGTCCCGGACAATTCGTCTCCCAAGATAAAACAGCAATGGAACAATTGAGCAAAGGAAACTCAAGAGCTACCGTGAAGAATATTGAATAAGAAATGATGCTTGGAAGTTATAGGAAGAACTGATTTTCTGGTTGTATATTTTCGTGTATATCAAGTGTATTTTTCTGTACCTCAACAATGGTGTAAGGGGTGTTTATATAGGTGAGGGAGGGCTGTTTAACTGCCCCCATAACAGCCATTATTGGCCAAATAATGGCCATTATGGAGGTAGTAAAGCCACCAAAATAAATGGTGAAAGACCAACGGATTTGGCCATTATAGGAGGAGTAATTCAGCCAAAATAAATGGCTGAATTGAGTGCTGGACGTTCTGTTCTGTCACGAAATTCTGAATTTACGGAAACTTCAGGACCAAAGCGTACATCTTGAAAAACTTCAGGGACCGAATCGTACATCTGAAAGAATTCGGTCCAAAGCGTACATCTGAAGCTTCGAGATCAAACTGCATTTACGGAAAAGTTCTACGCCCAAAAAGATAATATCGAAGGCCCGTGACGTGACCGTGACCGGAACCGAGAATCGGAATCGAACCGGTGGGCCAGGCGGGCGGCTGCGGCGCGCGTGTGGTCTTTCCTCGAACCGAAACACATCTAGGTCCTCCCTCCTTTAAACACATGGGATACCCCTTGGGGTCCCAAACCCCAAACCAATTTCGAGTCTTATATACACAACAATTCTTTCTTCCTCTACCGATGAGGGAGAATTGAACACAACACCACACTTTCCATGCTTCAAGCACCTCACTGGTGAACCAATATCTCTTTCATTTCTCAATGAAATTTGACGATTCTTGGCCCTACGGTTATCTACGTACTTAGTACATCATGCATGTGTGAAGAACCGGATTCTCCAACATACGTAACACTAGTGTTTAAGCCGTTAAAGTTGATCGGTCGCAACACCCGCCAAAGGCTAATTTCCAACAATCCCCTCTTGAAAGAGATTTTGGCGCACTCACATGGTGTCTTTTCATTTCCAGCAATATTTCAGCAGACCGATGTTGCATAAGGAGAGGTAGCATCAGCTTTGAACCTTCCATAGTTGAATACCATCGGACTTACTTACTGCGCGATGAGCGTGATGTCTTGAACCGTCAGTGTTTAGTGTAAGCCAAGTCAATGGTACTAACACAACAAATTCCCTTACTCTCTTCTTCGTAATGTTTTGTCCGTTTTGTCCATGGACAACGTCTTGGATTCTTAAGTGCGTTCATTTTGAGGCGGCCCGTCCTCGCACTTAAATAGGTGGTCTCCTACAAGGTATCCTGCTATACCCCACTTCACAAGTGTTAGGAACCATTAAAAGTTTCCCAAGAACCTAACCTCAACTGTTGAGGATCATTACAAGTTTTGAAAAGTTAACCTTTACCCATACTGCAGATAGCACTTAACGTCTATCGCGGGAACGGCTTTGGATTTGGTGTTTCTTTTCAGAAATCACTATCTGAAGTGCTCATACTTCCATTGAAGCGGTCAACTGAACCTTTACAACTTCGTTTTCCCATTGAACCAAATTACTGGGATCTCCAGTTCGTAAGGTTGGGTTACCACTGTATTGGTCCTTATATTTTGGGTTTTAAGCCCATTCCCCTAGACAGGCAAGCCATCTGATCCTTGAGTAGGCCCTTTGTCAATGTGTCTGCTATATTATCCTTTGACTTGATGTAATCAATGGATATTATACCCGTGGTGATCAGTTGCCTAACGGTCTTATGCCTCCGTCGAATATGACGAGACTTGCCGTTGTACATAGTATTCCGTGCCCTTTCTAGAGCCGACTGACTGTCGCAGTGGATCATTACCGAAGGTACGGGTTTGTTCCAACACGGAACATCCTCTAAGAAGTCATGAAGCCACTCGCCTTCTTCTCTGCTTTGTCTAAAGCGATAAACTCCGATTCCATTGTGGATCGGGCGATGCAAGTTTGCTTAGAGGATTTCCAAGACACAAATTTCACCACCAATTGTAAATATATACCCATTTGGTGGACTTGGTGTTCTCTATATCGGATATCCGGTTTGCATCACTGTACCCTTCTAGTACGTTTGGATATCTCGAATAGTGCGACCGTAATTTAACGTGTATTTGGTATTGTAATACCCGATTCAACGCCTTCGGTGATTATCACTCGGATTACGGGTGAACCTAGCCAACTTATTGATTTGCGTAAGCAATATCAGGTCGGGTGCAGTTTGTTATATACATCAAACTACCGATCACCTGTGCATATCGCTCCTGGTATACAGGTGCACCAAGATTTTTATCAAGCTTTTGATTTGTATCCATTGGTGACTTTATCGGTGAACTGTCTAACATCTCAAACTTTCTCAAAACATCCTCGATGTAGTGAGACTGAGATAAGACCAGTCCGTCAGACGTCTTAGAGATTTTAATCCCTAAGATGACATCTGCGATACCCATATCCTTCATGTCGAAGCATTGTTTCAACATGTTCTTAGTCTCTAGGATTACTCTAGGACTGCTTCCTGTGATTAAGA
Source organism: Anisodus acutangulus (assembly GCA_029783415.1). Classification (NCBI taxonomy): domain Eukaryota; kingdom Viridiplantae; phylum Streptophyta; class Magnoliopsida; order Solanales; family Solanaceae; genus Anisodus; species Anisodus acutangulus. Next base: position 56,296,013 of record CM056490.1, read on the forward strand.
TGTCGTCTACATACAGGCATATCATAACAAATGAGTCAGAGTTACCTTTCCTGTAAACACATTTATCACACTCATTAATGGCGAACCCTTTCGATAGTAGAGTACTATCAAATTTTTCGTGCCATTGTTTCGGAGCTTGTTTCAGCCCGTACAGAGATTTGATAAGTCGACAGACTTTCTTCTCTTGCCCTTGAACCACGTACCCCTCGGGTTGGTCCATATAGATTTCTTCTTCCAAATCGCCGTTTAGGAAGGCTGTCTTAACATCCATCTGGTGTATCTCAAGGTCACGCAAAGCTGCGATCGCAATGAATACCCGTATGGATGTCATCCGGGATACCGGAGAGTATGTGTCAAAGTAGTCAAAGCCTTCTGTTTGCCGATAGCCCTTGACTACCAACCTGGCTTTGTACTTGTCTATAGACCCATCTGCTTTGTATTTCCGTTTGAGTATCCACTTACACCCCAACGGTTTATTTTTCGGAGGAAGATCAACCAACTCCCAAGTATGGTTATGCAGAATGGAGCTTATTTCACTCTCAATAGCTTCTTTCCAGAGCGGTGCTTCTGGAGTTGACAACGCCTTAGCAATTGTCCTTGGTTCATCATTAACCATATAAGCTACAAAGTCAGGACCGAAGGATTTATCCTTCCTGGCCCTTTTACTTCGCCTTAGATCCATCTATGGAGTCTCCAAGTTCTGAGAATCTGGAACACTAGATTCATGATGTTCAGCCACCTCGAGATTCGCTAGATCTGAACCATTCAGATCCGGGCAGTCAAGGACTCCCGGTTCTTGAGAGCTTTGTGCATAACTTCGTTTGAGAGAGGTTATGTCTTTCTCCTTTCTAGGAAAGGTACTTTCAAAGAATAGTGCATTCCTTGATTCCATTATTGTACCCTGGTGGATATCTGGAATATCTGACTTATGCACTAAGAAGCGATAAGCACTACTGTTATTTGCATATCCGATGAATATGCAATCTACAGTCTTAGGCCCAATCTTGACCTGCTTTGGCTTGGGTAATTCAATCTTTGCCAAACAACCCCACACCTTAAAGTATTTGTGGGTGGGTTTCTTTCCCTTCCATGATTCATATGGAGTTTTGTCCTTACCCTTATGTGGGACTCTGTTAAGAATCATATTAGCGGTAAGGATGGCTTCTCCCCACATATTTTGGGGAAGACCGGAATTGATAAGCAAGGCATTCATCATTTCCTTTAATGTGCGGTTCTTACGTTCCGCCACACCGTTTGATTGAGGTGAGTATGGAGCCGTCGTTTGATGAATAATGCCTTCTTGGGCACAATATTCCTCAAAAGGCGCTACATATTCTCCCCCTCTATCTCTACGAATGGATTTAATCCGTAGGCTAAGTTGATTCTCAACTTCTGCTTTGTAACGTCGAAACGCTTCAAAGGCTTCATCCTTACTTTTCAACAAATAAAGGTAACAATACCTTGTGCTATCATCTATAAATGTCACAAAGTACTTGTTCCCCCCTCTAGTTTGTGCAAACTTCAAATCACATATATCTGTGTGAATAAGTTCTAGAGGAGCGGTATTCCATTCGACGGATCGAAAATGAAGGTTAGTAAGTTTTGCCTCTACGCACACCTCACACTTATGTTGAGGGTTTACGTCGATAGACGGCAACAACTCCATCTTTACCAGCCTTTGAATAGACTTGTAGTTAACGTGTCCTAATCTCTGGGACGTGCATCACTTCCTTCAGAGTGAGTTCCTTGTCGGAAGTCATCTTCAGGACCACCTTTCCAACCCCTAGCACATCCGAGGAAGCGTTGTTGCCCATGAACATCTTCTTGTCGGAGACCGGAGTGTACATGGAGAAGGCATCTTTGTTGGAACAGATGTGTCTTGTTGCACCTGTGTCCACCCACCACTGCATCGAATTCTCAACCAAGTTGGCTTCTAGCACCACGGCCGAGAGATCCTCAATCATGTCATCCAGGAGCGTGTCCTTGACAATGTTAGCTTGAGTCTTGCCTTTCGACTTGGCTTTCTGTTGTTGCTCAGTCTTGAGCTTGCGGCATTCCTTGATCCTATGACCAGGTTTCCCACAGTGATGACAGTTACCTCTGAACGTCTCCGCTGCGGGGGATTTGCCGTCTTTGTGGAACTTCCGCTTGTTGCTTGTTTTCCCTTTGGCCTCAGCCAGATTTATCTTTGCCTCAGCATGTTGTCTACCCTTTGGCAAGGTCTTCTTATTATCTTCCTGGATTTGCAGTTTGATAACAAGCTCTTCAAATGTCATCTCCTTTGTCTTGAGTTTCAAGTAACTCATAAACTCATTCCATGAAGAAGGTAACTTTTCAATCAGTGATGCAACCAAAAACTGCTCGTTTGGCTTCAGTCCTTCCAAATCCATGTGATGTAAAATCATTTGGAATTCCTGGACTTGGGACATCACTGTCTTGCTGTCCACCATTTGGATTTTAGAAATTTCCCAACGATGAACTTCTTAGTACCCGCATCTTGTGCGTTGTACTTCTTTGCGATTTTCCCACGACTCTTTGGCGGTGCCAGCGGTAGAATATACCGTGTAGAGAGGGTCTGCCAAGCGATTCGATATATAGTTCTTGCACATGAAATCGCTATGATTCCACGCATCACGAACCATCTTCATGCCGTTAACGACATGGATACCAAGGCCCCTTCACCCGTTTCAACAGCGTAAGAGTCCATTTCATCTCCACTTGTGGAGGATCTTCCGTGAGAACCGGCCATGCCCATAATCATTAAGTAGAACAACATCTTTGTCGCCATCTTTTAAATTTCGATCCCATGAACTTTTCAGGCGATCATGGTGGTGTGAAGAAGAGGGGAGCTCCAACGATCGGGAAAGCGGCGATGTTACGCCTTGAGCGATAAGAGTAGCGGCGGCAGTGAAAGCGGTGGGGTTATCGCCTTGGCGATGGCGGCGATGGGGAAGGCAACAACGTTGCCTCGAGAGGCGGCAGCGATAGCAACAACATCGGTCATATTTCGGCCATGTTATTGCGATTCTGATAAGCAAAATATTGTCTTAAGTTGTTGGGTTACAAGGATTTGCAAGAAACGGAAATTACAAGTAATCGCTTATGTAAGAATTGAAATTACAATTCAACTAGAAAACTGAAAATTACAATATAACAACAAAGCGAAATTACAATATTTGTTGAACAAGAAGAGGAATCGCTTTGATTTTCTTGAGTCGAGTGTGACACTCTGTCCTTAAGACAATATTGCCCCGTATGTATCCTTTATACGTCCCGGACAATTCATCTCCCAAGATAAAACAGCAATGGAACAATTGAGCAAAGGAAACTCAAGAGCTACCGTGAAGAATATTGAATAAGAAATGATGCTTGAAAGTTATAGGAAGAACTGATTTTCTGGTTGTATATTTTCGTGTATATCAAGTGTATTTTTCTGTACCTCAACAATGGTGTAAGGGGTGTTTATATAGGTGAGGGAGGGCTGTTTAACTGCCCCCATAACAACCATTATTGGCCAAATAATGGTCATTATGGAGGTAGTAAAGCCACCAAAATAAATGGTGAAAGACCAACGGATTTGACCATTATAGGAGGAGTAATTCAGCCAAAATTACTGGAAAAGTTCTCTGGCCCAAAAAGATAATATCAAAAAGCCCACAGCCCGTGGCCCGGGACCCGGGACCGGAACCGGACGGGCGGGCGGCGGCGGCGCGCGTGTGGTCTTTCCTTGAACCGAAGCACATCTAGGTCTTCCCTCCTTTAAACACATGGGATACCCCTTGGGGTCCCAAACCCCAAACCAATTTCGAGTCTTATATACACAACAATTCTTTCTTCCTCTACCGATGAGGGAGAATTGAACACAACACCACACTTTCCATGCTTCAAACACCTCACTTCGTGAACCAATATCTCTTTCATTTCTCAATGAAATTTGACGATTCTTGGCCCTACGGTTATCTACGTACTTAGTACATCATGCATGTGTGAAGAACCGGATTCTCCAACATACGTAACACTAGTGTTTGAGCCGTTAAAGTTGGTCGATCGCAACTCCCGCCAAAGGCTAATTTCCAACAAAAACTCCATAGGATGAGGTTTATAGAATGATGTTGGCGGCAAAAGTATATCATATATGTATGGCGTAAAGAATGGATCTTGGGTCCAACTCAACCCCAAAAACTAACTTGTAGGGTGAGGATTGTCCAAGGATCCAACACCGGTGAACAAAGAATTGGAATGAGTCTGACTTTGATATCATGTAAAGAATGGATCTTGGGCCTAATCCAACCCCAAACGTTAGCTTGTAGGATGAAGATTGATCAAGTCATATAAGGAGTCCATGTTTTCATTCCATTTTTGATGTGAGACTCTGAGAAAAACATGAGCGTCTTTCAGCCGACACAAATGAGTATCCAAAGCATTGTGAGGTCTATAATACAAGAGATCCACATAAGAGCAAGAAAGCGGACAAAACTTGAAAGATGGCTTAGCAACTATGATTTTTATCCATCTTGATTGCGATTAGTTGTTGTGAAGCTGATATTAGGAAGAATTTTGAATATTTGCTTGAGCTGACTACTGGGACAGTTGTCCAGTAGCGTGCTCCTCGTGCTGTAATGAGATCAAAATAAATATGTCATTTTCTATATTTATTAACTCTTTTATTATAACATCTTATATAATTTATTTAAGATTATAAAATTTAAAAAATATTTGCACATAACATCTCTAATTTAAAATTATAAAATTCAAAAGTTATTCTTACATTTTAAAATTTTATATTCAGACAAAGAAAAAGACATAAAATAAAACATATATTATAACATACTAACAATTACTATTAGTTAAATATTATTGCGTGATGCTTTATGGTTTTGTTACTTTCTTGCCGCAATTTCTTCTTTTCACAAGTAACAATATTTTATTCGTTTTATTCAAAGAATTAATCCACTTTACTTTTGATGGGAAATATGATACTTTCATAGTTTCACTTAAGTGCAGAATTGACAATACTTTACTGAGAGGCCTAACAATTATTGGTCTAAGAAAAAGCAATTATTGGGGTTTCCAAAATTCAACAAATAGGTGTAGACCACTCTTGACATCTTTGATACTTATTTTTTTTTCCTTTTTCTTCTTCACTGAATTTGAGAACACAAAAAAAAAATTAGAATAGTAAAAGTCACTTCAATAATAGAGAATAGGTGGAGCTGTAAACAGTCCAATTATGAAATGCACGAGAGCTTAAGACGTTTTACTTCTCCTCTTTTTTGGTAATTGATAATGTTAAATTAAATTTCATTCTATTAAAGTCTAAAATTTACAGAAAACTGTAGTAATATATCCGGGTTATATATTATTTTGGAGGATTAATTCGATTAAGATTAGTTTCTTGTTCAAATATTTGTGCCATCAAACATGGGAGGGTGCTATTTTTGGTGAAATATTTACTATAGTATTACTAGTATTAGTTTACTAAGAAAGTAGATTGAGTAATAATCACGTAGAAAGAAAAAAAATGGAAGAGTGTATCATGTGATAGTTACACGAAAAAACAGCTTTAATGATGACGAATGCTTTTGATTAATTGCGTTAATTAAAATGATTTGGTAGTTAAGCTAGCATTGAAAACATTAACTCTAAAGTTGATTGGTTGAAGCAATTGTGTTATCTTCTATCCGGAACAACATATATATTCAACATAGTTAGAGCTGCTTCTTGTTTAAGCTACTTAATTTTAAGATACTGTAGATCAATTCAAATCGCATTAAATAGATTCATTAAAAGAGGTGTAAAGTGTGATCCTTCTTACTTGAAATTCCTAATCGCATAAGTAGCAACCCGCATGAATGGTGTAAGGACTGTTCCGTTATGTTATCTTCGACATGAATCCGGTGAAATTAATATTTTTGTGAAAGTGTGGAATACCAACAGCTAGACAGCTTTGATGATGTATTAATTAGTTTATTTCTTGGCTTATTATCTAATCAACAAAATAATCCAAATAAGATTACGGTTATTATTGAGTATACTATTAGAGTAAATTTTACTAAACCCTCTTTAACTTTTTAAGAGTTGAGAAATTATATCTTTGAATGGGAAAGATAACCCTATAACCTTCATTTTTAGGTAATTAAGTAGGAGAATAGTAATTAGTACTCCATTATATTCTAGAATCAAGAGATTTTCTCATTATAGTCTTTTTCCGTCTTTCCTTTTATCGAATCTCCACACTTTATGAATAATAAATACGTAAATAAAAGAGGTTTTGAGTCACAATCACTTGACCTGAATTAATTTCATATCTGACCTTTTTTGGCATTTGTCTCTCGTTTTTTGACACCATGGAAAATGACCTAAACCTTCATGTTTGAATGCAAACGAAAAAAGGATAACCAAATTAAGAATGAAAGCTCAACTATGAACAAACCTTTCGACATCTTGTGTTTAGTTTTGTGTAGGGAATTATGCATACATGAAAACGTAGGCCATTAAAAATATCAAAAACTAGAGAGACAACGATGTTAAGGTGCACTTATGCCAGCAAAAAATGATGATTTAAAGAAATACTTACCAAATCGAACAAGGTTATTTGATTGACCAAGTTACTGAAAGATAAAAGTATTTTTTAAAAAGTAAAATGCTTATTTTAGAGAGTTGAGATGTTTGATTAAATTTTTAAAAAATAAATAATTTTTAGTAGTAGCAGACATGGGCGAAGCCGAGTAGTGTCTAGGGGGTTCACCTGAATCCCTTTGGCGAAAAATTATCCGATAGATACAAGGTTAAAATTATTCTTATGTATGTATAGGATGTGTTAAACCCTCTTGCTTCTTCACTTATTTACCCCTTTATATTTTTTTGAACCCCTTAGTGAAAATTCTGGCTCCGCCACTGGCAGCATACGCTAATTTTTAGAAGCTGAAAAAATAGCTTTTAAAAGCACTTTTAAAACTTTGATCAAGCACAAATTGCAGAGCTAATATTGGCAAAAGTATTTTTTAAATTTATTATCCAAACATAAACTGCTACTCTTCAAAAGTGTTTTTTCGAAAAGCACTTCTGAAATATTTTTTTAAAATATAAACAAATTTTGAAAGCTTGGACAAGCATGTAGCTTATTGCCATAGGAATATAGTTATTTTTTTTATCATTATTTCTCACCCGATGTTCAATACTTATTTTTGGATCTCATTAATTCGAATTCACGTCGAAAAATTCCATTATGGAGATAAAACACTTTCTACCCTAGGCTGATTTCACTCACAAGGCTCGAACCCGAAATCCATTAAGAATGGACAAATATTTATCACCAATTAAAACCTTTGGTGTGATATATATCTGTCATTTAATGGAGAATTATTTGACAAATAAGTTAGGTATATTTCTGAAATTTGGAACTTAGTCCTTTGTGCTTCCTGAAGGATTGTCGGCACAACGGATCTGAAAGAGAAAAACATTCCGTTGCACAAATTATGTTTGTAGAATTATTTCAATATTTTCCTTTTTGTCTATTGATACCTTCTTGTACGCAATTATACTAACATTGATTAAGGACCTTTCTGGTTTCTATAATTTAGAGTTAAATTGGAATAAGCTGCAATTGGATTTCTTTAAGTCATAAAATCGTATAAACTAGCACTCCTATAATATAAAATTACTCCCACTTGGCAAAGTACGTAGTATATCATGAAATTAATAAAAAAACAATATTATTATAGTTTCAAATTAAGTTGAACTTTAGTAGTATATTGAATGTTTAATCAAATGTCACGGGTTTGAGACTTTGTTTCCGTCCGAAATGTCTGTCGTCTATCGGCTGACGGAATCGAATGACAAATTGATTCCTTAACTAAGCGATTTGGGCCGAAAGCGGAACTCTAACTTCCAGCAATAGGTTCCCCAACTACTCCAGAAAGCGTTAGGATGGTGATTGAGTAAACTAAGTGGTAAAAAACATAAATACAACTAGAGTGCAATAAAGGCGATAAAGATATGAAAAAATTAGTTTTTTGATTGATTGGATGTGTCTTTTTTTGTACAAATGATCCTATATTTATACTATAAGAAATAAAACGGGATCCCCTATGTTAGCCACTAAATCCACTAGCCAACTATGAGGAGATGGTGCCGATTTTTGCTCCTCGATTCCCTATTGCATGATTAATGACACTTCCTTCTAGCTGTTGTTGGTTGTTACCGTCTCTTGGGGTCTAGGATGTTCTTTGACTTGGTCTTCGAGGCGTCCAAATATGTGTGGGTCTTAATCGCTCATCGGAATTGTTACTTGGCTAGCTACTGTAATAGCCGATGAAGCTTTTTGAGCCGAAGGCTAGAACTAGTAGATTCGGCTACGAGTCAGTTCGATTATCGAGTTAGCATTCTGTCGCCTGCTCATTTTAATGTTTCCACCTTCGGCTGTCACTTGATTCGGCTACACACTTAAAGGTATTTTTTGAGTGTTAACAATTGCCCCTACATTAACTCGAGTGCAACTGTTGAGTTGATGTATTAAAAAATAGTCGTCGTTTCGTGTGGCAGCCGCGGGTGTCATTTAAATCACTTCTGCTATAAATGTATGCAATGATGATTTTCTCTGAAAATTTTCCTCATTTTAACCAAGACGTCTCGGCTTCCCACTTAGTTTCAGCCGCACGTTTGAAAGAAAGGAGTCCCAATGTGTTGGCCACATCTTCCAAAAAGAAAGGGGATATTTAAGGAGAGACGCCCCCAGGGATTTCTCACTTAGTCAATCAGTCGTTCTCAAATTCTCCAGAAAACCCTATTTTCTTAATTAGAGAACCATGTCTTCATCTTTCTCTCTATCTTAGGGATCAGATAACGTCGATTTGGCTGATTGTGACCTAACCCCTACCTTTGCCTTCATCGATGAACAATTGGTTCTTGATCCTTATGGTACTGCGGGAAATGGGTCAATATCAACAGATATTTTGGCTATGCTTTTATCGGCTAACGTGAACCTCCCCTCCTTGATGCCTTTTTGAATCGTCTTCCTGAAGACCACACAATTAGAAGTAGCGTGGCTATATGAGTTGTGCCATTTACAGTATTTCTTATCCTTGAGCTCTTCGGCAGGCGGAATCCTATGGCCATCAAGGCTAGGACTAGTAGATTCGGCTACGAGTTAGTTCGGTTATCGACTTAGCATTCTGTCGCCTGCTCATTTTGATGTTTCCACCTTCGGCTGTCACTTGATTCGGCTACACACTTAAAGGTATTTTTTGAGTGTTAACAAACTTGCACTACTATAAATAAATATTTTTCCACTGACATTTAGTTGAAAATTTATGCTATAAAATATGATTTTTCCACCTCATTTTCACCTAATCAATTCAATGGGAAAATGCATGATGAAAAATAGGTTTCCATTCAAACGCGGGAAAACTTCATAATTTTTCTATGTGAAAACACTATTTTTTAGTTTTTTTCCACCGATATTCAGTGAAAAATAGTCACTAAACATTTTTCGGTGAAAAATCAGTGAGAAAATAGAGATTTTTTTAGTAGTGTTGAGAATATAATTCTTTTTGGTAGGGAGTGTTGTTTCCCATTATGCGGTGCAATTCAAATTAATCGGTGCTCCAAAACGAATACTAGACAAGTCTGAGTGAGAAATTATAAAATGCTATTAATATTGTTAAAATCAAGGTGGAGCTAGCTCTTTGATTACAGACTTACAGGTTTTGTAGAACTCAATAATTTTAATATAAATTTTATATTTACATTATAAAATTTATTGAATATATATAAATTATTAATTTAAAATTTAGTAACTTTAAGAAATTAAAATATAAATTCATAAGTTTCAAATCTTAACTCCGTCTCTGATTATTTATTTACAATTACGTCTTATCCAATATTGAACATTTTTAGGGACCTCTTGGATTCTGCTTGAGAAGGGCGTGTATTCATAATACTCCACTACTTTCAAATTTCAGAATGATTTCAAATATTTTAAGAAATATCTAACTTTAGAAAAAAATCTGATTTAGAGTATTCTTTATATAGCCTCTAAATATATAAACTTCATCTAAGAGAAATAAAATGTAAATTTTGGAGCGGAGGGAATACTATTCCTTTTTTGTTCGTACCTTATTGTCCAGGAGTGCCATAATATGGAATTTTATCAAGTAAATCCATACAGGTATTTTTTTAAGGTGCTAAATAATTTAATCTAAGTAACTGAGTGGTTCATAAATTTTGATGAGTTAAAATATGATATCAATAAATAGGAAAATGGACCATGTGGGCATCTAGAGGGGTCAGCTTGCTGGCAGGGAGTTAACTTTGCGGCCTTAGGGTCGCAAGTTCGATTCTCCCTTCGGATATCGTCCTCCGGGGCACATACATGTGGTAAAGCCTGAGCGCTAAAAGCCGCGCGGGCATGTTGCAGTGTGGGTTCGGTCTCCGCCAAGCCTTGTGGATGGGGCTTGTGGGGGAGTCAACCTTGTAGCATTGATCCGTTGGACGCAAGCAGACACTGACCATGTGTGCACATCCCGCGATTTACCTGGTGGTGGGGTGCTGAAGGACCGGTCCTATCATCTCCATGACGTCTGGGTAATACCAGTGAAGTAGTCAGGCGCAAGCCTGGAAACCTGGATTAAAAAAAAAAATGGACCATGTGGGATGTAGCAGCTGAGGTGTCAGATTTCAGACATAAATTTTTTTGGACTCTTATTAGCATTGAGAGTGACCGTTTGGTGTGTATTCCCATAGACTCAAAAATCCAAAAGAATTAATAAATATTCAAACAAGAAATTATAGATGATATCGATGTGCCATATTTCTACATTCCTTTTAAGTTATTTGTTTCATTACTTTTCGTTATTTTAAGGAGTATAAATTTTAGTTGCATTTTGTCAACTTGTAAGTGAATGATCCTAATTGAAGAGATCTATGAACATATATAGGCTTGAAAAAAATAACTAGGAGAACATATTATTTAAGTCATTTCTCCTTACAAAAATGTCCTTTATGTTCCTTTAGGTGCAGTTTAGTCCACATTAATTAGAGACCAAGTAATAGACGAAAAAGGGTTTAAAATGCCTTAAGTATTTAAAATTGTTTAAATTTTTCTTTCTTCCACCTATTGGACCCTAATTGCTTCTAAAATTATTTTTAGGTTAAAATGCCTCTCCTTCCTCCTATTAGATCTATTCCCCGTCCGAAATGTCTGTCGTCTATCGGCTGAAAAATCGGATGACAAATTGATTACTTAACTAAGCAATTTGGGTTGGAAGCGGAACTCTAACTTCCAGCAATGGATTCCCCAACTACTCCAGAAAGCGTTAGGATGGTGATTGATTAAACTAAGTGATAAGAAATATAAATATAGCTAGATTGAAATACAAGCGATAAAGATAGAATGAAAATATGAAAAAATTAGTTTTTTATTGATTGGATGTGTTTCTTTTTTGTACAAATGATCCTATATTTATACTACAAGAAATAAAACGTGATCCCCTATGTTAGCCACTAAATTACCCACTAAATCCACTAGCCAACTATGGGGAGGTGGTGCCGATTTTTGCTCATCGATTCTCTCTTGCACGATTAATGGCACTTCCTTCTAGCTGTTGCTGGTTGTTACCGTTTCTTGGGGTCTAGGATGCTCTTTGACTTGGTCTTCGAGGCGTCCAAATATGTGTGGGTCTTAATCGTTCCTCGAAATTGTGACTCAGCTAGGCTACTATAATAGCCAATGAAGCTTTTTTAGCCGAAGGCTAGGACTAGTAGATTCGACTACGAGTCAGTTCAGTTATCGACTTAGCATTCTGTCGCCTGCTCATTTTGATGTTTCCACCTTCGGCTGCCACTTGATTCGGCTACACACTTAAAGGTATTTTTTTAGTGTTAACAATTGCCCCCTACATTAACTTGAGTGCATTTGTTGAGTTGATGTATTCAAAAATAGCCGTCGTTTCGTGTGGCAGCCGCGGGTGTCATTTCAATCACTTTTGCTCTAAATATATGCAATGATGATTTTCTCTGAAAAGTTTCCTCCTTTTAACCGAGACGTTTCGGCTTCTCACTGAGTTTCAGCCGCACGTTTGAAAGAAAGGAGTCCCAATGCGTATCAGCCATATCTTCCAAAAAGAAAGTGAATATTTAAGGAGAGACGTCCCCTAGAGATTTCTCACTTAGTCATCAGTCGTTCCCAAATTCTCCAGAAAACCCTATTTTCTTAATTAGAGAACCATGTCTCATCTTCCTCTCTATCTCGGGGATTAGACGATTTGGCTGCTGGTGACCTAACCCCTACCTTTGCCTTCATCGATGAACAATTGGTTCTTTCTCCTTATGGTACATCTGAACAGGGCGACCTTCTTCTTTCTCGGTATCTTAGCCCGACAAAATATGACCTTCCTATTACCTATGATTGGTTCACCGGTGACCGTTGTCCGGCTAGCCTGCGTACCTGGCCGGCCAAGATTACCAACTATTCTGGTTGGTTGGAACGAGTGAAGTCGGCCAGAGAGGCCGAATGGAGACGCATGGGTCTCTATGACTCCATTGCGCTGTCGGAATCTGATCTCCCATGTAACATTGGTCTCATATACGCATTCCTTGGTTATTGGTCGACTACTGCCAATGCATTTGTTTTCCCTTGGGGGATGATGGCCCCCACATTGCTTGGCCTTCCGATACTGGGAGCCGAAGCGCCTGTCTTAGGCGATATAGATGTTGCCGGCTTGGGCATCAATGTTTCAAAGACTTCTTTCGGCTATGGCCACTTCATGGCCAACAACAGCCGAGTATCGCCTCTCCTAGTCGATGATGCCGAGCATCATGTTTTCCTGCTTTTTTTGTTCAGCCGATATTTTGTCTGCACAGGGTCTTTTGCAGTCATGAAGGAACTGGAAATTTATGCGGCGTTAGCCATTTCGGGGGAAGATGTCAGCTGGGCATCTCTCTTCCTGACTTATCTTTATATGGCTCTTGGAGCTGCCCAAGCAAGGTTAAAATTTTTTAAATGTATTTTTTGTATGTTAACAAGATCCAAAGTTGTTCTTGTAGTTAAAATTTTAGTTCAACCATAAGTGTGTCGTTAGTGACTAAGGACAATTTCAAGCCAAAATTATAACGACGAGGATATGGATGAGCCAAATTTCTAGGACAAGAATTAGATATTTTCTTAAAGTAGGTAAATTTGGACCTTCTCCCAAGAATGAAGGATCATATTGAGCATGTGGAGTTATGGACCAAGGTAATTTTTAGAAATTCTCTTACTTCCACTAATGTTGTTGCCTCCTCGTATTATTCCTAGCATCCAAAAATTATGTTTTTTCTCTTATACATAGCAAACTATAGAACATCTTTTTATGTTTTCGATTTACTAAAATGTCTTCTTTTCTTAGTTCATACCAATTGAAATCTATATTTGCTCCCTCACCTCAAGTTTTGTTTCCATTTTGTGGGCATGTATGAAAAGTATGGCCATTGTAATGGGAAAGCGTTGGGATTTGGAAGCAAGTTATATTGGGGGAAGAGCATGGGACTCATTTTAAGGGATGAATTTACCAAATATGATATCATCATTTCAAGATTATTGTTATATTCTTGCTATTCGGGTAATTTCACGGATGATCATTTACTTTATATTTTATTATATCGAAGTTATTAAATTATTTCTTGTAATGAAAGATCCCTAAATTTTGCTTAAATCACATAAGGTCATCAGCCGATCTCTTTTGTGACAAAAAAAAATTACTTAATTTTACCTAAGTATCATACATAATATTTTATTTGTTTCCTCCTAGTGTGATACAATTAGGTGAAGTTGAGCGACTTTCTGGTATACAAAAATAGTATGAAAGTAATGTTTGTTACTTTGGTGCAATCAACTATAGTTAATACAAAATTCATGTCCGAATAATATAGAGTTTTTTTTTCTTCCTCCTCCGCTTATTAGGTACGTGTGTGCACATATTATTTTTAGACAATAAAGGTAATTTCTATGTTACGAAATAGTAGCTTTCATCAATACAAAAGAACATTGCCGTAGTAAATTCCTTTGAGTTCAGTGACTATTTAACTCTTTATAAAAAAGATTGAGGATTTTTTGAGCCACTAGTCCAAAAATAAGGACCACTCCAAAGAGTTGGAAAAGAGAAAAAAGAAAGATTGAAATCATAACGATAACCAAAGATTCAAGAAATTAAAAGCTAACCACTGGACCATTTTTTCTTTTTTTAAGGATACAACATAAAAAAGACAGCCCGGAGCACTAAGCTCCCGCTATGCGCGGGGTTCGGAAAAAGGTCGGACCACAAGCGTCTATTGTACACAGTCTTATCTTGCATTTCTGCAAGAGGCTATTTGCACGACTTGAACCCGTGACCTGAACCCGTGACCTCATGGTCACATGACAACAACTTTAAGGATACAACATGAAAAGAAATAAGAATTGTTCGTGTTAAAAGTAAACAAAAAAGAAAAAAAATGTTTGGACCTCAAAAAGAAAAGAAAAGCTAACAAAAGCAAATCTATTTTCTGAAGAAAAAAACTTAGGACCCGTTTGGTCATAAAAATATTCATTTTTTTTCAAATTTTTTTTCACTTTATTTAAAAATCAATGTTTAGTCATGAAAATTCAAAATTTAACTTGAAGTTGTATTTCAAATTTGAAAAATAATTTATAATATGTTTTTAACTCACTTTTCACTTTTGAAATTGTATTTAAGCATGTTCAAGCATGAAGATTATTTCAAATATTCTTCACAAAAAGTATAATCATAACACAACTTCATTTTCAACTTCAACTCCTTAAATTCTAAATAAAGTGAAAATATTTGAAATCCATAACAAACGCTTACTTAGTTGTGGATCAGAAAATTAATTAGATCGTCTTTCTTTTACTTTTACTTTTATTGTTTTCCTCCTAGTTTCTGATTTCGAGGGAAGTCCGCCGTGCGGTGGCTCAAATTTTAATGATTAAAGGTCAAGGTCAAATACATATTGATTCAAAATTCAAAAGTAAAGAACTCCACAAGTATATATGTAATGGTTTTAATACTCAACAATACTTTTAGTGTTTAGCCGAATCAAGTGACAGCCGTAAGTGAAAATCTCAAAATAAGCAGCAACAGAGTTCTAAGACGATAAACGAAATGACTCGTAGCCGGATCTATTAGTCCTAGCCCTCGGCTAGAAAAGCTTCACCGGCTATTTCGGTAACTTGGCCGAATCGTAATTCCGAGAAACGAATGGGACCCACACATATTTGAACGCTTCGAAGACCAAGTCAAAGCACCTTCTAGACTCAAAGAAATGGAAACAAACCATCAACAGCTAGAAGAAGGTGCCTTCGATCGTGCAAGAGGAAATCAAGGAGCAAAAATCAGCACCACCTCCCCATAGTTGGCTAGTGGATTTAGTGGGCGATTTAGTGGCTAACATAGGAGGATCACGTTTTATTTTTTGTATTATAAATATAACATCACTTGTACAGAATAAACACAACACAATCAATCAGAAATTTGATTTTTACATATCTTCATCCTATCTTTATAGCATTTATTGTACTCTAGTTGTATTTATGTTTTTTACCACTTAGTTTACTCAATCACCATCCTAACGCTTTCTGGAGTAGTTGGGGAACCCATTGCTGGAAGTTAGAGTTTCGCTTTCGGCCCAAATCGCTTAGTTAACGAATTAAGTTGTCATCCGATTTCGTCAGCTGATAAAATGACAAACATTTCGGAGGGAAATTTCACATTTTGTGCAAGATTGACATCGTTCGGTACTTATTGAATAGATCTGTTTTGCAAGGACGACTAACGAAGTGGGCAATCAAGCTCACTGCATTTTCTCTCGAGTATAGGCCATTCAGGGTTGTCAAAGGTCATGCGGTAACTGATTTCTTGGCAGACCACCCTTGTGTAGATGTGGAGGACCCATGCGACCCTCTAGTGCATGTATGGACGTCGTCCATTGGACACTAACTTTTGATGGGTCAAGAACCCAGAAGGGAGTCGGAGCCATAATAACGATAACTGATCCCAGAGATGAAATGTGGAGGTTCTCTTATCGGTAAGATTATGACTTGACAAATAACCAAGATGAATACGATGCTCTTATCATATGACTCAAACTCCTAGTTTCTATGAAAGCAAAATGCATCAAGATCCATGGAGATTCTCAATTGGTTATCAAGCAGTTAGCCGGGGAATATGATTGCAGAGTCCCAAATTTGTTGGTCCGTTATGAAACGGCTAGCAGGTTACTTAATAGGTTCACATCATCTACGTTAAGTCATGTTCCCAGAGGCATGAATGTTGAGGCTAACGATTTAGCACAAAAATCTTTCAGTTTTAGGAAGTCTCTACTCACTCTAAAGTATGATGAGCTGCCAGTTGAAGTGTTAGCCATGAACCTAATCGACTCGTGGAAGCAGGTATTAATCGGCTACTTAAAATATCATTCCACGTGCATAGACCTTAAGGTTAAGAGAAGGGCATTAAACTATTAAAGTATGTGCTCATTGATAATGATTTTTACAAAAGGAGTGTAAATGGGGTGCTACTCAAGTGCATTGATAAGACATAGGCCTTAAGAATCATGGGAGAAGTTCATGAAGGAATCTGTGGATCTCACAGAGCCGGGCTAACGATAAAATGGTTGATTTATCGCCATGGCTATTATTCGCATACCATCACGGCCGATTGCTTTCAATACTCAAAAAGTTGTGAAGAGTGTCAGAGACATGGACCAATCCAACACGTACCAGCCGAGGTGTTACACCGGATCGTGAAGCCTTAGCCTTTCAGAGGATGGGTTATAGACCTCATCGTCAAGATTCACCCACAATCGGCTAAATGACATAATTTTATTATTGTGGCTACCGATTACTTCACTAAATGGATAGAAGCACAACTGATGAAGAGGGTTCACCAGACAGATGTCATTCAGTTTATCCAACACCAGATCATATATAGATATAGTATCCTTGAGATAATTACAACCGATCAAGGGACGGTGTTCACTAGTTCTAAGGTGGCATCCTTTGCTGAGAAGTTTGGGATCAAGATGATCACATCTTCGCCTTGTTATGCACAGGCGAACGGACAAGCCGAGGCAGCTAACAAGCTTATTGTGGACATAATTAGTAAAAATATGGAGGATAGACCGGTAGTTTGGCATCTCACTTTGGATGAAGCTATTTGGGCAATCAAAAACTCTAAGTCTACTGCTACGGGGACAACACCTTATCGGCTAACCTATGGCCAAGATGCAATGTTACACCTAGAAATTAATGTTAAGTCATTACGGGTGGCCAAACAGAATTCTTTAAGCTTGGAAGAATATCAGCAGGCCATGCTAATAGAGTTAGATCAGCTAGATGAAGATCGACTGATGGCCCTAGAAAGAATCGAAGCCGGTAAACGAAAAATGGCTAAAGCATACAACACGCATGTTAAGCCCAAGAGGTTCGCCAAAGGAGACTTGGTCTGGAAAATCGTAAATTTGGCAAATGGTCGCCAAATTGGGAAGGACCCTTCGTAGTAAGCCAACGGATTGCTGGCAATGTGTATCGACTAATAGACATGCATGATGAAGAGCTTGACAGAAACATAAACGGAAAGTACTTTAAAAAGTATAACCCTTCGATTTGGGGTATGCATGAGTAGGAAACAGTGACAGACCGGCAACCTACCCACACAAAAGAAACTAATTCCATTCGATTTGGGGAATACATAATGTGTGATAGCCACAGATCGGCATCTTGGTCACAGTCACATAAAAAGGTAAAAAATACTTCCTTTCGATTTGGGGAATGCAAGAGTAAACGACAGCCACAGACCGGCTGCTTAGTCACAAAAAAACAGACTCTTCGATTTGGGGTCAATAAAACTAGGAAGGCAAGTTGGTTGACATGTCACCAGCTAGGGGTTGCACTACATCATCAGTCACATGGGTCTCAGGAATAGCCGAATGTACCGCTACTTGGTCACCCTGTATAGCCGCAGTCTCTCTTTCATCCTCAGGCGCACCAACGACTACTACCTCATATGCTCATGCTTCTTCGGGAAACCCTTTTTCCGCATCCAACAAAGGTTCAGCCACCACCACTGATGAGATCTCGATAAAATCTTAAGTGTCGGCCGCTAGAGTATCATCTGATAGTTGTTCGAATTCTGATAATACCTTTTGGGTAATAGAAGCAGCGATGGCCTCAGATTGCAAGTTCATGAGGATATCGGCTGACAACTGAGCAACAGAATCAACCGGTAAAAGAGTGGTCATAACTGAAGAACAAGTTCCCACGGATACTACTTTGGAAAAACTAGCAGAGAGTGTTGGCGTTGCTTGAGCAAGTCTGTTTTTCCACACAGTCCACTCATTCTCCAGTTGGGCCAGTCGTTCACTGCTCGCTTTCTGATCTAATTCCCAGACTACATGTTGGTTACCGAGTTCCCCGGATCTTGTTATCTAAATGAGTGCCCTGCCGAAACAAAAAAGAGCAGGAAGAATCTTGGGCCTTAATAGTCAATTCCAAGGCGCCTATGGCCGGAATAATAGACTTTATCTCCGGCTAGATCCTCTCCAATTTGGCTCGCGGTTTTCACAACTTCCCCTGCCATTCATCCATTCGACTAACATTCTGCTGCCTTTCTGCATTCATCTCATTGAAAGAAGTCTGAATGTGTTTCTTCTCTTGCCGAAGAGACCTCAAGTGTTGTAGAGCAGCAACTGTTTCACCATAACTATCTTTGGTCGTTTTGTGTAAAGCAAATAAATCATTTAGAGTCAAGGCCATGTCATTATAAGCGGTTGCCAAAACTGGAGAATCCTTGGTTTCTTTTAACAGTATGAACAGAGAAGCCCTCAAAGCCTGGAACTCTTCTTTGCTGGTTGGAATCCCCTTGGCAAGAGACTCATCGACTCGCTCCCGATGAATGCCAACATGCGAAGATGGTGCAGGTGCAACATCGACCGATCCAAAAAATTGCAGAAGCATGTCTTCAGGGACGATCTCGACCGGCACTTCTGAGTCATCAACCGGATTAGCTTCAGTCGGGGGATTATCTCCAGCCATTTCCTGTACTGAAATGGCAGGTTCAGAATAAAGGCAAGGGTTTGGAAATATTTAAGGACCAAGCATAAGAGAAAGGATATACCTCTACGGCTACATCAACATATTTAGCTGCCTCGATAGAAGAAATTTTGGCCTCGGTGATAGACGATGATGGATCATGTGGATGTGCGAGAGCATGAGCCAAAGATGACGATCCAATATGAAGAGGGGCATTGAAAGTTGTCTACGACCGTCGGCATCTTATGAGTTGCGGTCCCTGAAAGGCAAACAGAAAACATGAATATGGAAAGATAGTTGATGCGAATGTATTTAAGCTAGATAAGAGATATACCTTAATTTCCTCATCTTCCTCGGTAGAAACATGAACTCTGGTTCTATAGGGGTCTCTTCACTATGATCTCGGATAACAACCCCTCCACTCTGCCTAGGTTGCGTAGGAACATGTTTCCTGGGTGATAGGGATTCAGTGTTGGAAGTGGTCTTCAAATCGACAAATGCTGGGGGAGGGGGGGAATGAGTTGCTGAAAGACACATGAAAGATGTTAGCCGAAAATTCACAAGAATAATCTGGCTGACACATATGTAGAGAATAATTTACCTTTTCTCTTCGTTTACCGCAACCTAACGGAAGACCTTGAGCCAGCAAGCCTAGCCGATTTAAAGGGAGCAGTTTTTAAAGGGGCCTCTTTCACCCGCGATTTAGGAGTTTCTTGGGTCTTTTTCTTCTTTGACAAGACCAGCCGATCACAATACACATCTAAAGGAAACTGGAAGAATTTCTCCTTGGCCGTGTTCCTCCAATCGTCAAAAGTAACAGTAGTATTTGCTCTCGGGGGAAATAACTGCCAGTCAAATAGGGCGAGCCTCTCAAGATTGTGATCGGGCTATCTCCTTCGCCTGTTTTGCATCAAGGATGCAGCGATGGGTCGAACTAACAATACTGCGAGTGAGTCCATAATACGTGTTGAGTGAGACCAAATTGCCTTGCCACAAAGTTCGGCCGATAGGGCTCCGTGGTCAACTTATTGTTCCTAGAGGTAAGCTTCAGGCCACCCAACAGATCCCTATCCATTAGAATACGCCCCCATGTGAGGACCATAGTTCTCCGCTGAGAGAACATAAGGTCGTCATCGGTTACTAGACGGACCCAATAAGGGGTGGCCCATTTCTCAAAGATGAGTTGCCAATCTGTATAATGATCCCGAGACAGACCATATAGGGTGTAGATTGCAACAAAAACATCATGGGACACTAAGTGTGTTTTCCGAAGAGCATCGGCTAGCACCGGTGGGTTTAATGGAAAATGACGGTCATCAAAACCATCAGGAACGAACTCTGGAAAATATAAGGTGATCCACAACTGAAGAAACCACAGGGGACCGACTAAGGTATCTAGATTTATGGAGTCCCTTAACCTTGCATGGGCATCACCAAGAGCTATATAAAGATAAGTCAAGAAGAAAGATGCTCAGCTGACATCTTCTCCCGAAACGGCTAGTGCAGCGTAAATTTCCAGTTTCTTCACGACTGCACAAGATCCTGTGCAGACAAAGTATCGGCTAAACCAAAAAAGTAAGAAAGCATGATGCTCAGCATCATCAACTAGGAGAGGCAGTACTCGGCTGTTGTTGGCCATGAAGTGGCCGTAGCAGGAAGAAGTCTTTGAAACCTTGATGCCCAAATCAACAACATCTATATCGCCTAAGACAGGCGCTTCGCCTCCCGGTATCAAAAGGCCAAGTATCGTCATCACGTCAAGCAGTGTGGGGGTTATCATCCATCAAGGAAAAACAAAGGCATTGGCGGTGGTCGACTAATAACCAAGGAAAGCGTATACGAGACCAATATTACAAGGAAGGTCAAACCCCGACAGTGCAATCCCGTCATAAAGACCCATGCATCTCCATTCGGCCTCTCTGGCCGACTTTACTCGTTCCAACCAACCAGAATAATTGGCAATCTTGGCCGGCCAGGTACGCAGGCTAGCCGGACAACGGTCACCGGTGAACCAATCACAGGTGATAGGAAGGTCATAGTTTGCTGGGCTAAGATGCTGAGAAAGAAGGAGGTCACCCTATTCAGATATACCATAAGGGGCAAGAACCAATTGTTCATCGATGAAGGCAAATGTAGAGGTTAGGTCACCAGCAGCCAAATCGGCGCTATCTAATCCCTGAGATAGAGAAGAGGATGAAGATGGCTCTTTAATTAAGAAAAATAGAGTTTTTGGATGCGCAAAGGAATTCGGGAACGGCTGATAGCTAAGTGAGAAACCCCTGGGAAAACGTCTCCCTTTAAATATCCTCTTTCCTTTTGGAAGATGTGGCTGACACGTATTAGGACTCATTTCTTTCAAACATGCGGCTGAAATGCGTCAGAATTTATTTGTGGTAGCCGAGATGCCTCGGTTAAAAGGAAGTCAGGGAAATTCATCATTGCACACAGTTGAGGCAAAAGTGATTGAAGCGACACTCGTGGCTGCCACACGAAACGACTGTTATTTTTGAATACATCAACTCAACAACTGCACTCGAGTTAATATAGGGGCAATTGTTAACACTCAAAAATACTTTTAGTGTTTAGCCGAATCAAGTGGCAGCCGAAGGTGAAAATCTCAAAATAAGCAGGCAACAGAGTTCTAAGCCAATAACCGAACTGACTCGTAGTCGAATCTATTAGTCCTAACCCTCAACTAGAAAAGTTCCACCGGCTATTTCGGTAACTTGGCCGAATCATAATTCCGAGAAACGACTGGGACCCACCCATATTTGAACGCCTCGAAGACCAAGTCAAAGCACCTTCTAGACCCCAAGAAATGGAAACAAACCGTCAACAGCTAGAAGGAGGAGCCTTCGGTCGTGCGAGAGGAAATTAAGGAGCAAAAACCGGCACCACCTCCTCATAGTTGGCTAGTGGATTTAGTGGGCGATTTAGTGGCTAACATAGGAGGATCACGTTTTATTTTTTGTAGTATAAATATAAGATCACTTGTACATATAAACACAACACAATCAATAAAAAATCTAAAATTTTCATATCTTCATTCTATCTTTATCGCCTTTATTGCACTCTAGCTGTATTTATGTTTCAAACCACTTAGTTTACTCAATCACCATCCTAATGCTTTCTGGAGTAGTTGGAGAACCCATTGTTGGAAGTTAGAGTTTCGCTTCCGGCCCAAATCGCTTAGTTAAGGAATCAATTTGTCATCCAATAAAACGGCAAACATTTCGGAGGGAAACAACTAGATTTATAGGGCTATGATCCATAAAAATATAAGAAATCACCACTAGCTCGGCTGTTTTCTATTTGATATTATGCAGGTGGTGACTATCAAAGTTTGTGGTGGAGCGTTACATACTTGATTCATAATTTAAAAAGTCGAGTTTGAATAAAATGTGAATGTAACTTTTTTCTGAAGGGACCGCTTTACCTTGCAAAATAGGACTTGTTGATGCGGATTCGACATTGAATATCCAAAATAAGTATCGAACACCGGATTGAAAACTAAAAAAAACTTTGAGGCATTTTTACGAAAGTTACTTATAGTAAATTGGGTAGTTTGCAAGAAGTTGTACATTCAAAATTTTGTTTTTGATAAAGTGTTAAGTTTTGGAAAACTTAAAAGATGTTTAATCTTTCTAATTTCCCCCTTTTAAATAGTATTATATCATTCATGTTGATGGAAAGATTAACTACCATCAATGGAGATAAAGAACGTATTTGGTAGTATCCAAATAAAAAAAAAGAGAGGAGGTTTGTGCATGTTTTTATTCCAATAGTAAATGTAAATTCTGAAATAACACTCATGTGTAGGATCGACGAACTCCCTCTGAAAGAAATGGCACTGAGTACGTAAACATCATAACAATATTACTAGACAATAATAAATAATCAATACAAAAAGTAAGAAAAAAAGTAAATTTCTTCAGCGTGATAAAGAAGATGGAAAAAACATTTTTTTTAAAGAACATTCTAAAATAAGGATTTAAATCTATTACAAAGTTTGTTACTTGTTGACCAATTGGGGTGAAAAATGTAAAAAAGTTGTGGATTGTGGTCCTAAACGTGTCAATCGTCAAAAAGAAAAAGCAGCACAACTATCACTTTCGTGGGAATTTCGCTAGGAAAGGGATAGTTTGTTTTGCCCCCGTATTCAACAATATTGTTGCTGGTCCCCCCTCAAGAAATACAAAATACAAAATTCAGATAGAATACTTAACACACCAAGAAAATTATTTTACCATTAAAATAAATAATCGACAGCTAATTAGAGGAGCAAGAAATCATTTGTAAATATAACTTTTGATTCTGTAGGTAGGTACTTTGTGTATAAAATCTCAATATGATTAAAGGAAAGATCTAACTAATGACTAAAATACTTAAAAATTAATGGCTGTAGTAATTATTGATTATTGGATTGTTTATTACAGACCTGGATTGAATAATAATGTGTAATGATGAACAGATTAATTTGAAATTTACGTCCACACATCGGAATCTTTGTAATAAATTATTCTATTTACAGATATTTGGTCTATAATATAGAAAACAAACTTGATTAGCCCTTGTCACATAGTAAACTTGATTAGCACTTGTCACATAGAAAATATCGTGGGCCATGGACATGTGGTAAGCAACAGATTTCGATATGCTTATTTGGTAAGTTTGATTCCCATAAATATATGGAGTAGTACTTATTATATAAAAATAGATTTTTCAAAATAATATGCTGTTTAAATTTAAACCAAGTGTTATTACTTGTAATACAATTCTTGTTTCCGATTCTTTTCTTTGTTTAATCAAACATTTAAAATTATTAAATTGTTATTCCTCATTAATGATTTCCTTTTTTTCCTTTAGTCTGGCATAGTATACTAGAATCTACTTTATCAACTAAACACAAACACTTCATGTGTTTAGTTTACTAAATGATTCTTTGTCTATTATGTTAATTTTTTTAACTAAATAAGTCTCTCTTTTTCCCGGTCCCTCTCCCTAGTAAATTTTTAGAACTAGCATATCATACGCAGGTTAAGACTACATACAATAGATCCTTATGGTCAGGTCCTTCCCTAGACCCCATGCATATCGGAAGCTTAGTGCACCGGGCTACATACAATAGATCCTTGTGGTCCGGCCCTTCTCTGGACCCCACGCATATCGAAAGTTTAGTGCACCGGACTGCCCTAACATATCATATATTGAAAGTTATATTCATTAATATTAAGAACATTTTAAGTTTTATTCTCTTGCCATAACATCGATTACTCTAAAATTGTAAAGAATGAATATTGAACCTAACTCAACTCCAAAAGCTAGCTTGTAGAGTGAGGATTGTCCAAGTCATATAAGGAATCCATGTTCACATTCCATATCCGATGTGAGACTCTTAACACTCCCCCGCACATCTAGACCTTGTTAACTGGAGCGTGGATAATATAATTTGGACGCCCAACATCGGTGAACAAAGAATTGAAATGGGCTTGGCTCTGATACCATTAAAGAATGGATCTTGGATCTAACTCAACCTCAAAAGCTAGCTTGTAGAGTGAGGATTATCCAAGTTCATATAAGGAGGCCATATTCACATTCCATATCCGATGTGGGACTCTTAAAATGAATTTTGGGCCTAACTCAACCCCGAAAGCTAGTTTGTAGAGTGAGGATTATCCATGTTCACATTCCATATTCGATGTGGACTCTTAACAAAAATGTTTAAAATTCTGAATTCTAAATTGTCCCATCCCATTCTATAAGAAATGTCATTATTTCAGAACAGTAACTAATGCCCCACATTTAGCTTTTGAAAACACTTCTACATGACTAATATAGAATTGGACAAAGGGAAAAAGGACAAGTTTGATATGGTATGTAAATATGATTTCAACTGTTTTCAGGGGACAATGAAGCACATTTATAAACAGGAGGTAAAACTAAAAGCCTGCAATGTTGAATTTATGAGAATTTAATGTTTGGCTTTGGTACTTGTACTTTTAAGTTAGCTAATTTCTGTGTTCACTTTGCTAGGCAATTTGCCAAAAAAGGAGGGAGGAATTAGAAGGCTCAAAGGGAAAAAGGTTTTGCCTGTGGTCCATCACTTAAGAATTTAATGCTTTTGGCTTGTGACCTATGAGAACATTTAAAGTAAGTATAGGTGGTGAAAAGGGATACACAATACTGAAAGGGACTGGCCTATTTAACCCAATTTCATAATCTTTTATGCTTTGTTTGAAAAGTAGAAAAAGAAAGGAAAATGTAATTCAGGATTTGTCCTCAAGTTACCGATCTACTGAACACAGTCATATACACCGGATGAAATAGCATTTGTCCTCAACTTAAGTGTCAGGACTAGCTTGTGCGCACCTCGACTAATTTGATGAGGTACCTACTACCTTTCATATGTACAAGTATTGAGTACTCTGTTCACCAATACTTGACGATGAAAAGAAATCACCTAATATTTTTGTCCTTCTAGAATTTGAACTTGAGACCCAATCAACTTTCTCTGAACTCATCATCAATTTCATTTGTCTAATTCATTGTTCCTAAACCACATTATACTTTCCTTATGCTATTTGGTAAAGAATTTTGATGAATAAAACTTTAGCATTTGGCATCAGATGCTTTCCGTTAATTTCCATGCATACATGACACTCTTTTCATAAAAAGAATAAGTATGTTAGATACATCCATATTCAAAGAGAATACAACAACAAGAAGACCAGTGTGGTCCAACAAGGTGGGGTTTGTAGAGGGTATAATATACGCAGACCTTACATCTATCTTTGTGAGGTAGAGAGGCTGCTTCCGGTAGACTAGCCGAAGGAAAGTACCTGTGGCAGAAATATACGAAAGGAGACAGCAAATAACAGGATATAAAATAAATGTGTAAACATATAGTAATACCCATCAAGGAAATAAAAATAATGTGATATATGACAACTACAACTAAAAGGAAAAAAAAGGAGAGGAGGAAAACTCGCCCCCTCCCTCCCACACTTAGCTACCTACTACTAGCCTTCTACCATAATCCTAGACCTCCATATCTTCATATCTATGGTCATGTCCCCAGTCAGCTGAAGTTGTGTCATGTCTTGTCTAATCACCTCCACCCAGTTCTTATTCGACTTACCTCTACCTCTCATAATTCCAGCTACAACCAACCTCTCACACCTCCTTACTGGCGCATCATCACCCCCCTTTTCACATGCCCGAACCACCTCAGTCTTGCTTCTCTCATCTTATCCACCATTGATGTCACTACCACCTTGTCCCGTATAACTTCGTTCCTAATCATATCTCTCATCGTATGCACACACATCCATCTGAGCATCATCATCTCCGCTACCTTCATCTTTTAAACGTGGGTCTTCTTGACTAGCCAACACTCTGCACCAAACAACTATGCTGGTCTAACCACAACTTTGTAGAACTTTCCTTTAAGCCTTGGCGACACATTCTTATCGTACAGTACCCCGGAGGCAAGTCTCCATTTCACCCAGCCCGCTCCAACGCGATGAGTGACATCATCGTCAATCTTCCCGTCTCCCTGAATTACAGACCCAAGATACTTGAAGCTTCCTCTCTTAGATATGACTTGTTCCTCTATCTTCACTACAAACTCTGTCTCATGCGCAATGCTACTGAACTTGCACTCTAGGTACTCCATTTTAGTCCTGCTTAACCTGAAACCTTTAGACTCTAAGGCCTTTCTCCAAACTTCTAGCCTATCATTAATTCCACCGCACGTCTCGTCGGTCAAAACTATGTCATATGTGAATAACATACACCACATACTTCTCCTTGAATATTTCGTGTCAATTCATCTATCACTAAGGCAAATAGGAACGGGCTAAGGGTTGATCCCTGGTGCAACCCCATCATGACCGGGCAGTGTTCAGAGTCACATCCCACTGTCCTAACCCGAGCCTTGGCTCCATCATACATGTTTTTAATAGACATAATGTAAGCACATGCACATCTCTAGACTCCATACATCTCCAAAGAACCTCCCTCGAGACTTTATCATACGTCTTTTCTAGGTCAATGAATACCATGTGTAGGTCTCTCTTCTTGTCCCTGTATTGCTCCACCAGTCTCCTTACAAGGTGGATAACTTCTATAGTTGATCGCCCCGACATGAATTCAAATTGGTTTTCAGAGATAGACATACCTTTCCTCATCCTCAACTCGACCACCCTTTCCCATACTTTTATCATATGGCATAGAAGCTTGATACCCCTATAGTTATTGCAGTTCTGAATATCACCCTTGTTCTTGTACAACAGAACCATTGTACTCCAACTCCATTCCTCTGACATTTTAGTCGTCCTAAAGATTACATTAAATAACTTAGTCAATCACGCCAAACCTGCCTAACCCGCGGTCTTCTAAAAATCCACCGGGATCTCGTCTCGCTCTAAAAATACCTCAGGAGTACAAATAATAAAAATATCAGAGGTATAGGGCTCCGTATGTGTCTCATAAAGCCACATCATCACATTTGTAGTCACCTTCCATCTACATAAAATTATGAATTAAACGCTAAAAGCAATGGACGCACAACTAATAAAATAGCTTCCTGAATTTATCCGTAGCAGTTCCTATTCCCATCAAAGAGGAACCGGCATTTGCCATAATAGCACGCACATCAGCAAAATCCACATTTACCAGTCCAGGAATCTGAATTCATGAGGTATTACTGTGAATAAATAGTACAGACTAAGATATTCACTTACTTAACAAGAGCACTGGTTTGAAAGTGATTTCAGTTCATCCATAAGCAAAGAATAGATGAAAATATAAAAACTGATATCAGAACTACATATTACACTGCCAGGATTCAGATGCATAAAAAGAAGAAGGGACATTTGGGAACAGATATATCATCCTTGGACAAGTCAAATGAAAATTTATTAGACTCATTGCTCTACAAATCCATACAAACATCATATGGTACTCCCTCCGGACCAAAAAGAGTGTTCACTTAACCATTGTTTTTTTGTTCAAAAAGAGTGTCCACTTACCAAATCAACAAAGAATTAACCTTACTTTTTCATATTAGCCCTTATTAAGTGTTAGGTGATCAAATACTAATACCTATTTAATTAGGGGCATTTTAGTCAAATTACCTATTTTTGCCTAAAAGTTAGTACTTTCTTAAAGGGGTGCAATTGGCTAAGTGGACACTTGTTTTGATCCGGAGGGAGTATTATTCAGAAGCTTGTAGCAATACATGAGCATAGAAAATTACATTGTTGATAACAAACTGAATGGATAGATAAGCACTAGTCTTATCAGCAACTTTGATGTCAGCAAATTAAAACAAATTAAGATGGACCCAGTGGATTGTTAGGATATAAACTGAGTAAATGATCACCTATTCTAGGTGAAACGGCAGTGACTGTTAGCGTAGAATTGAGTAAATGTTGATATCGCTAGCATAGAATTTGAGTAAATGATGACCTGCCCTAGGTGAAAATGTTAAATAGTAATTGTCAAAAGAAAAAGCAAAAGCAAAACCAAATGCATACACATGATGACTAGAGAGAAGTTAAGCGTAAATTCCCCATGTGACCACGACAAGAAACCTCATTTTCCCCCTAAAAAGAATGAAAGAGAGAAATTGGACCGAATTTAAGGACCAGTTGCTAGATGTAAAGTATGACTGAGAAAAGCCACTTAACTTCAATTTCTTGGCAAATAATGCAGAGAGCAGAATGGAAACAAAGGAGTGGGAGAACTCAGTAATCGTACCGTAATTATATCAGAAATACCCGGAACCCCTTGACGAAGAATATCATCAGCCAGGTTAAAAGCTTCAGTTACTGGGGTTGATAAGGAAACAGCAGTGAGTAACTTGTCATTAGGAATGACAATTAGAGTATCAACATTTTCTCTCAAAGCTGCAATTCCTTCTTGGGCTTGAACTGCTCTTCTTCATCCCTCAAAAGAAAAGGGGGTTGTGACAATACCAACAGTTAAGATACCCATTGACTTGGCAATTCCTGCAATTATAGGGGCCCCACCAGTCCCTGTTCCTCCACCCATTCCAGCCTGCACATAGCATTTTGAAGCTCACACGGGAGGAAAATAAAACTAAGTAATATTAGCCTTCTGCAAGACCAGAAATGCAATGAAAATTTAATTCTGAATACAGCAATTGCAAATCATCCGTATTTAACTTTTACAAAGCTTCTGGATAATATACATTCTGATCGATATCAATCATCTTACATGTATAGTTTCATGAGGATACCTCGTGAAGTTAAAAAAGTCTCAGAACCAACAATCCAAGGGAAAACAGAAAACTACATTCTATTCTAGAGTAAAACTTTCCTTTTGATCAGTAGACCAAACAGAAGCTGAACTTACAGTCACGAAAACCATGTCTGCATCACGAACAGCCTCTTCAATAGCCTCCTTGCTTTCTTTGGCGGCATTAATCCCTATATCTGGATGACCACCTGCACCTAATCCTCTCGTGAGCTCTTGGCCTATCGGTAATCGATTCTCAGGAAACACAGGCGACATTCTAATTGCCTGACTATCAGTATTCACAATCCAAAACTCCACACCATTCATACCGCTCTCAATCATACGATTAACTGCATTTGATCCACCACCTCCTACACCAACCACCTTAATTTTAGCCTCGTTGAAATTCTTCAAGCTCGACGAGTCCATTAAGCTCTCGGTGACATTTCCACTAGAACTTTCTTGTCTAGGGGTAGTGAAAGTACTGTTTCCTTCACACTGAAGCATTGAAATTAACGAGTCTTTACTTTGATAATTATTGAACCTATGTGAATTAGCTGCTGAACACTTGAACTGTGGATAACTTGAAATACCCTTTTGGTTAACACCCAAGAATCCATTTTTCTCATCTTGCATTTTCAAAGGGCAAACTCTTCTTTCAAGAACAGTTAATACCCCATTTCGCAATCGAGTATCGAGTGGCATAAAGACAGCTGATGTACAACTAGCCATACCCAAAAAACTCCCAGAATCAAGAATCAACTTAATCTAATAATTCCACAAAAATATGACAACACCAAAGTCCAAAACTTTCTTTAAGCACCTGCAAATTGAAAAAAAAAAATATAATGAGGGGAAACTTGTGAAAGGGCTTCAATATCCATAAAAAGAAAAAAACACATGTATACGGTGAAATCTGGCATGACATGTGGCGAGAATAAGACAAGAGCTCGAGGTGATTAGGCGGACTTGATATCGGATGTAAGTCATGACCGGGGGAGGTAGCAGTCGAGGTAAATCCGGATGCGACCGAGCCAGTTGACACCGGGAGAAGATCCGTAGGCAGAAATACAAAGGACCCGGAGAAGCATGCCAACTCAGCGGTTAAACATCATTCAAGATGTGTCCGTTACAGAAACGTTACACAAAGATCAAGTTTCCTCCGGCCTTTATTAGGCTTTGTTAGCTTTTATTGTAGCATTAATATTGATAATTAAGGGGGCATGATTTGTGGATCATACACCCCATAGCTCAAGTATAAATAGAGTTTTTCATACTATTGTAAGGGACATCAGAAATCATATAGCAATACAACAAACTTACTTTGTTCTTTTCTCTTCTTATTGTAACGGATTCATAGAGCTCATCAAGGCTAAGTGTTCTTCCGGAGCTAACTTCATCGAAGGATTCCCTCTGAAACTCATACAGCCCAAACTTATTCTATTACATTCTTGTTTTACATTTACTTGATTTCATTACTAATTGTCATTACTTTATACTTATCTATAACAAATCAATTCACGTATCCTTAAAACCACTAACAACTTTAATTGTACCTTTTGGGGGTAAACAGTTTGGCACCCACCGTGGGGCTAAGGATAATACCGGTGATTTGTTCAAACTCAAATTTCACTTGTTTCTTTCGAAATTTTGTGATTACAGGTCAATAACAGTATGGTTAATGATATCCAAGTTGAGGTTAGCTACCACGATGACAACAACAACAACGACAACGACAATGGTGCTAACAACATCAATAACAACAATGGTGTTCTGCCCATCGATCCGATGAATGGCAACAACCCCATGATTTCACCCCAGGGGTCTAGAAGGTCACGTGGAAAGACACCGGACGATGACAAGGATGGAGAAATAAATTTGATTCGAATCTTTAACATGTTGAAGGAACAAAAAGAGGCTATAACTCAGTTGCAAAAGAAAAGCAGCGGAGCAAGTGCGGCAGATGAATCTCGTCCCGTCCGCAATGATGATCTAGGCTGAGAAGAGGATCGAGTTGATGAGAATGATATTGGATCGGGGATTAATGAGTCTTCGGAGGTCTTGAAGATGCTCCAAGCCTTAACTAAACGAATTGACACTAATGAAAAGAAGACTGAGACCTTCATTTCACGGATAGACCAGATTTCTGGGGCGCCTCCGATCTTGAAGGGGCCGGACTCAAAGAGATATATCCAATTACCGTTTCCACCAAGTGCAGCACAGAAGTTGATACCAAGGAGATTTAAAATGCCCGACCTCCCAAAGTACGATGGGACAATGGATCCGCAGGAGCATGTGACGTCGTATACTTGTGCAGTAAAGGGCAATGACATGCATCCGGATGAGATCAGTGTTGCTAAAGAAATTTGGCGAAACACTATCCAGACTTGGTATTCTCTATTACCCGAACACTCTGTTAACTCGTTTGAAATGCTTGCAGATGCATTTATAAAGGCACACGCAGAGAAAGAAAGGTCCAAGAAAGGAAAGCAGACATATTCAAAATCGCTCAGAATGACACGAAGTTGTTGCAAGAGTTCGTGATGAAATTTCAAAAGGAACGGATGCTCCTTCCTTCGGTACCGGATGAATGGACAGCGGAAGCTTTCACTAAGGGGTTAAATCCTAGGAGTTCCAGTGCATCATTGAAATTAAAGAAAAACTTGTTGGAATTCCCAGTAGTAACATGGCCAGATGTACACAACAGGTACAAGTCAAAGATCCAGGTAGAAGACGATCAGCTCGAACTCCCAACGAGGTCTGCAGGGCAGAGCAAAAGTCATGATAAGTCAAAAAGGGTAGCTGAGTCGGAGTTAAGGTCTCAAAGGATAGGTACCAACCATATGGTCTCCCCGAAAGGTATGACTACAAATAGGGGACTTGATTCTACAAAAAATAACCCTCAGTACTAAAAACCCTAATATAGGGGAGTTGGGCACGAGTTAGGAGGATTTTATAAAGTGTACCAATTGGGAGTAGAAGACGGACATAAATTGCCGAACAATTTAAACATAAGCCATTTGAAGCGACATTATTACTAAGGTATGTATTTGTCAAGTAGTGAAGTTACATATGTTTCGAAGTTACTATTTTTTGCAGGGAAGAAGCCGGAGTTACAAGGTGTTGTCTGAAGAATTAAAACTAAGACTGGAAACACGTGTTGCACTCTTTCCTTTCGTCCAGTTTTTATCCCAAAAAGGATTTTTCCTGCAAGATTTTTAATGAGACAACAATGTAAAGCATGTTACTAAGTATAAGATATCAATTAGCATCGGATGGAAACATTGGGGACTGCCCGACAGTTGAAGATCAAAATAATGTTTGAGTTCTCATATTTCAAACACAAACACTAAGGGAATACCCTCGGATGGGAATCGAAGGCAGTTCGTAGTCAGGTTTTTAAATATTTCTCGGGTCGAAATTTTGTAAAGGAAAAAAAGATCAAATGAATCTTGCCCAAGTATTAGTGTTACTATGTGAAGGCAAAAAGATCGGATGAATCATGTCCAGTTGTTTTCCAAGCAAAGCATAAATGAAAGTAAACTTCATCCAAAATTTTGACCTAAACGTTTATCTTCGTGTTTTCCTTTACCAGTATTTCTCCGAATTATTGCTAAAGTCGTTTAAGCTTACGAGCTAAAAATTATTAAGTCTTTAACTGGGGACTGTCATCAGTAAAAGAAGTCGGAACAAAATGAATAATGTTCTAAGGCATGTTTCAAAGGCATCATATCAAATGAATCCAGCCTATTTTAAAGGCATTGAATTATCTAAAAGTTGAGAATGAGTATGTTCGAAGGCATCAAGCCCGAATGAACAGATTTAAAGGAATGCACTATGCCTGAAGGTACCATGCCTGAATCCCCATACTTCGTGCTCAGGAAAAGATACCGGAGATAGCGCAAACTTGCTCCAGAATGAAGAAATAGACTGGGGACTGCCAGATCAGCCCCGGAAAAATAGAATGAATCAGAATCAGGAACCGGCTAGACCCTGTCAGCCCGGCCACAATTCTCTTGCAATGTATTTTTGTTCATTTCCTGTAAACTGTCGTATATGTAAAGTTGTAAACACTTGTGTACGTTCAAGTAATGAGAGTGAAGCAAAACTTGCACCTTCTAAACATTCTCGTATATGTACGAATGAACAAAATCATTCTTAAATTTGCTCACATTTAGAAGCAAATAAGGACTATGAATCCTAATAATTATGCCAAGATAAAGATGTCCTCTTCATAAGCATAAGGAGTTTAGGCCCAAAACTTCACCCAATAATCGGATGATTAATTCCCGATGAAAATAAAAGGAGTTAAAGTTCCAATAAAGCCACAGATAAAAGGCTTCATATCGGAGGAATTATTCCTGGTTAGAATAAATTTAAAACTATGATGAAGTCTAATGGCTAAAGGCCAGATGATTTGTTTCCCGGTCGTAAAGTTAATCGGATGCACTAAATTCCCGGACTTTACCAAAACCAGAAGTAGAAAATTCCTGGTCATTAACATCCCCGATCTCAAAGGCTGCGAGGATGAAAAAGTTTCGGGTGTAACTAAAAATTCCAGAGTTAAAACTCAAAGAAAAGTTTAGGGGAAAAACTAAAAATCCACGAGAAGTTTCGGGTGAACACTAAAAACCCGAGATCAAGCCTTTTACGGTAGTGATATTCTTCAGCACCGATCGGTCGTTGACGAAGAAAAACCAGTGGCGGAGTTTTTCATCTGAATCCTACACTCTTTTTCCCTTAGCCCGATTTTTATCCCCAGGATTTTTCCAGCAAAGTTTTTAATGAGGCAGTAGCGAGGGTGATTACATGACTTTTCGACTAGAAGGGGGAAATCTTTCACTCCCCGGTTACATCTCAGTGAGTAACCGAAAAGTGGGGAGACTATCTGTATACGGTGAAATCTGGCATGACATGTGGCGAGATTAAGAAAAGAGTCGAGGTGATTAGGCGGACTTGATATCGGATGTAAGTCATGACCGGGGGAGGTAGCAGTCGAGGTAAATCCAGATGCGACCGAGCCACTTGACACCGGGAGAAGATCCGGAGGCAGAAATACAAAGGACTCGGAGAAGCATGCTAACTCGTTGGTTAAACATCATTCAAGATGTGTCTGTTACAGAAACGTTACACAAAGATCAAGTTTCCTCCGGCCTTTATTAGGCTTTATTAACTTTTATTGTAGTGTTAATATTGGTAATTAAAGGGGCATAACTTGTGGATCATACACCTCATAGCTCTAAGTATATATAGAGTTTTTCATTCTATTGTAAGGGACATCATAAATCATATAGCAATACAACATACTTAATTTGTTCTTTTGTCTTCTTATTGTAACGGATTCATAGAGCTCATCAAGGCTAAGTGTTCTTCCGGAGCTAACTTCATCGAAGGATTCCCTCTGAAGCTCATACAACCCAAGCTTATTCTATTACATTCTTGTTTTACATTTACTTGATTTCATTACTAATTGTCATTACTTTATACTTTGTTAATGTTTGGTTTGGTGTTATGACATTCTGCTCAACATATCATTTTAAGTACTAATTTGAATTTAAGAAATGTTGGAACAAATGTCACAACATTCGGACCAACATTTTATGAAAAACAGTTTTGCCTTACTTCATGGAATGAAGCAATATTCGTGGAAATATTACTACGAAGTAAAAGTGATTTGGCAAAGTAAATAGGAGCTGATGAAAAACGTGGGAAGAACAAGTCAAAGTCGTTGTTATGCTTGAGGAACAAGTCCAAAAAGTTAGAGGATTTTGCTCCATGATCTTCTCCAACAAACCTTACTAGCTGCCCACCTTTCCCTCAACCTTCACAACAAATCGATGAGCTTTTCAAGGAAGACTCTCTACTATAAATAGAGAGGATGCCGAAGTGAATCGATATCCAGAATCAGAAATCAAAAATACCAAGAGAGCTCTCGGGAATTAAGCCCAGAAAACTGGATCACAAGTGTTGCCTGAGCATGTCGACAACATTCTGTCTAACACTACAATTGCTGCTTAGATTCTAGATGTGTTATGTATTGAAGCAATTGTAATGAGAAGTTGTCTATATCTATTTAGGTTGATTTTCAGACATAAGTCATCTGCGACTTCACCATTTTTAATTCCTTTTTGTTGAACTTTGTAAAATTGTAAAAGAAGGAATTTATTCAATTGTATATAATATATACAATACTTTTAGTCATTGACCATCATAAGTTATATCAACATATAACTTATAAAAAATTAAAACATTTGTGTTCTTTATATTTCCGCTGCTTTTTACTCTTCAAAGGTTTTCTGTTTTACTACTGTGTTGTTACTGTTGTCAGACAACATTAGTCCTGACATTCGGCAACAGAATTGGCATTCAAAGTTGATTTAGTTTATTTGCATTTTATTTACTGTTCCATTGCTCCCCGGGACCCAACATACTTATCTATAACAAATCAATTCACGTATCCTTAAAACCACTAACAAATTTAATTGTACTTTGTTTGGGAAACAACACCCAAAGTGACAACAACAACATACACAG
This sequence comes from Anisodus acutangulus, assembly GCA_029783415.1. Taxonomy (NCBI): domain Eukaryota; kingdom Viridiplantae; phylum Streptophyta; class Magnoliopsida; order Solanales; family Solanaceae; genus Anisodus; species Anisodus acutangulus. The sequence continues at coordinate 56,331,873 of CM056490.1, forward strand.
TATAATCCCACCAGGTGGGGTTTGGGGAGAGTAGTGTACGCAGACCTTACCCCTACCTTGTGAAGGTCGGGAGGTTGTTTCCGATAGGCAGTAATAGCAACAATATGGCAAGATAAATAAAGTAAAAAAAACAATTGAGTAGTAATAGAGATCTAAAAAAATAAGCTAATGTACAAAGATAATAATACTCCGGAAAAGAAATCCTTTCGGAAACCTACTAGCCCTCTACCCTGATACTCGAACTCCACACCCTCAAAAAACACCCAAAGTGACAAACACATTAAAGGGGGCAGCAATTGGATAAATAAAACAGAAGGGCAATATAGAAAGGTGAAAACTTTCATACATTACTAGCATTTTCTTGAAATAAAGCAAACATTTTTAGGTAGAATTGAAAACCTTAAAATTGCAGAAATTGTAGCTATAACTTGAGCAAAAAAGTGAAAGAAAATGGTACCTATGTTTCCTCAGAGTTGTGAGATTCTTGGAAACTAATACAGTTATAGTGTACGCGAAAAAATGGGATTTTTGGCTATTTTGTTACTGTACTTGTGCTAGAGTAAGAGACTGAGGCAGGATTTTGGCAATTTATTATATTTCCTTTTTGTTAGTTTATGGGAAGTAGTAGAGTGCCATATTTGAGCTAGTGTTGATCCCCATTGGCCATTTGATAAATATCTGCAGATGCTACCAACACTTTTGTAAAATCCTTCACAAGAATTGCTTGAGAATCACCCTAACTTTAGTTACTTTCTTTTATTTTCTATTTCTATTGTAGTTAAAATCCATCTTTACTTCTCCTTTTTTTTCTTTTAATTGATAAATAAAAGACGATAAAAATTTATTTGTATCAATTATTTAGATCAAGCAACTTAAGACATATATCTTGTATATATGTTTTTTAACACTTAAATCAATATCAAGTGATATGCTTTTACTTTGCTTTATTAATTCTTAAAGTTAATTATTTAATTTGAATAAATTATAAATTGTGATTGGTTTTTTTTATAAATTTTCATAAGAGTGTGTGTGTAATATTTTCATTTTTTACTTTCAATTTTATATTGATCATCTTATTTTAATAGATTTTAGGTTATACCCCTTGTATTTTGAAACCATACTTTATCTCCTTAAATATATTCAAATTTGATTTGCATACTAGATTGAATAGTCCAATATCATTGAATCTAGAAAATCATAAGTTAAAATAGCTTCTTGAACCTAAAGGAGGGAAAACATATTGATTGTTTGACAATTAGAGATGCATTTTATGTCAACAATTTGTATTAAATAAAAACAAATCACATGTTAAGTTTATTTAATGTAAATACTTGGTATGAAAATGCATTTTACTTTAAACCCCTACAAGGTTTCTAATAAAACGTTTTATGTTTAATTTTGAAAGATGGAATTATAACTCTTCAACTTCATATTAATTTTCACTATATAAATGATTTAAATGTCTTATTTTGGTACATTTTAATGATATGCAACTAACGCCTTATTTATTTACACTTAATAACGTCTGAATTTTAATTATTTATATCTCAGTCATTATGTTTATTTGTTTTTTTATGGATGAATCATCATTCTAATTTCAATCCATAAGTGCATTATTTTTTTACAACTAGATAATGAATTTGAATAATAAAGACCTATAATGAAGTCTTATAGTCTATTAGGCCAAGCTATCAGAATATGCTTATTATGAAAAGTATTTTTCAATCAAAAGTGCTTTTCGAAAAAGTAGTTACAGAGAATAGCAATTTGTGTTTGACTAATTAATATGAAAAACACTTTTATCAATATTATAATAGTACTTTGTGCTTAATCAATGTTTCAAAAGTGTTTATGAAAAAAATCTACTTCTAAAATAAGCTTGGCCAAATAACTCGACTTTTAAAAATAAGCACTTTTAATATATATTTATTATTGACTTCTCAAAGTTTGCCCAAACCAACTATTAATATTATTAAGATATTATCTCTTCAAGAATTTCAGTAGAGAAGCATCTCACTAACCTTCCAACCATTTTCGCCCCCACCTACCATCATTGATGCAGCGGCACGACACTCTATAACTACTATCACCCATCGTCCACCCCATATAACTCTCCTCTTCGATTATCATAATCAGTCGTCATCGTGATCAACCACCATATATGATTATTACAATCAATATCCATTTCCATGACATCACCTTAATAATATAACATCACAAGTGATGGTTAAGAATCATCATTTCAACAATCAACCATTAGTCATAAATGGTCAACCACCGCTATCAATCGCTACGATCATTATCTGTCATAATCATCCATTATAATTATCAGTCGCTAACATTAATTACTACAATCATTAATCAATATTGTCACCTACGAATCACCATAATCTATGTATTTCTAAATAAATGTAAGAATTTTAATATTTCTATCTACAACCACCACCAACATCACTACCATTACCAGTTATACCACCTCTAGTCAACACCCATAACCACCATATAAATTTATTTTAAATATTTTATTAATATAATATTAATTTAATTACTCCATCCGTTCCAATTTAAGTGTCTTAATTTGATTAATCACGAATTTTAAAAAATAAAATAAGATTTTTGAATGTTATGATATTAAATTAAAGATGTGTGTAGTCCTTTAAATATGTCTTAAACTTGTGATGTATGATGTTGGAATTGAAAAATTTTCTAATTGTAGAATGCACTCTTTTTGGGGCTGACGAAAAAGCAAAGTAAGTAGGGATTGCAATAGGGCAGGTTAGGACGGGGCGAGTCTTCACCTGCTAAGTATTTGACCCGCCCTGCCCCATTTAGAAATTTTCATAAAATATGTCCTGCCCTGTCATGTCCCGCTAAGCCCTGCCCTGCACCGCCCCGTTTATGTCATATTTCATTTCTCCTCTTTATTTTTCACTTTAATGTGTAAAAGAGTTTGGTTATTCATCTTTTTCTAATTTTTTTTGTTGTTGTTGTTGATAATGGTAAATATGTCATATATTTTTTTTGTTGTTCGTCTTTCTTTTGAAATGGCGTGAAATTTCTGAGTTAGGTCCCTGAACTGTGCATGAAAGTGATTACTTAATTGATGAACGAAGTTGAATGAAACATTTTAAATTTTTTTTTGATTTCTGAGTAATATGGGTTGTATTTTCTGGTTAATTAGCTTATAACTAGAGAATGAATAGGAAGTAAGTAGTATTTTATTTAGCAAAAATAATTACCAGCGGAGCAGGTAGTCCCTAAATGAGAAGACATCCGATCAAGTTGCATACTTGATGAACTATTGTGAAGGACATAGCAATCTTCCTCTCTGCCATATTTAGGTTGACAAAAAGAGCCCATGCTACTGCAAAATTTGAACCATGTGTACATTTTGCACTTTGATCTTATAGGGATTTAGAAGAGGAAGACCAGATTTCAGTGTATATATATATATATATATATATATATATATTGGGTATTCTTAAAGATTTAATTAAATCTTGACTTGGTTTAAGGGCAAAATGGTGAACTGATTTTAAAGTATCCCCTATCTTAATTTGCCATGTCCTGCCGTGCCCATTAAAGTTTTTCAAAAAAATTTCCCACCCTGCTCTGTCCTGCCCTATCAAGAGTTTGACCTGCCCTGCCCTGCCCTGCCTTGCCCTATCCTAATTGTCATCCCTAAAAGTAAGACACTTAAATTGAGACGGAGTTGTAGTATTTTATTTAAATTTATATTTATTAAATTTTAATAAAGACAAACTTTATACATTTAGATGTTGAAAAATAAATAATTTTGATATTTAGTTTTTTTTTAGATCTTAATATAATATTTTAATTCACACATATATTTAAATTCGGATCTTTTAATCTTAATAAAAATAAATGAGACCTAAGTCATGTTACAAAGATTTCTAGAGTAATTTACTCTATTAAAAATATAAATAAAACACTTGAAAAAGTTATTAAAAGGTGTAATAGTTTATTAGAGCTTTCAATTAAAGAGTAGCATATAGTTGTGGGTCTTACGTGTATTCCTCTATGCACACAGCACACCGCTCACTGTGTGTTTCTGTGCTGCCTTTCTTCTCCCATCTTGCCTAACCAATTTCCTCCTTAACTATATTAAAAATTCCAACCCTTTTGATTGACAGTGCTAATTATTTGCCTCATAGATCCATTCTTGTTGTAAGTTTGCCAAATTCTTGAATTTTTTTATACCCTTCATCACATATGTCATTAAAAATTGTTTCGTTGATTTTTGGTTGCAGGATGGGAAATTGATTAAGTATTAATGGGTTTGTTGCCTTTTCCCAAAAAGGTCAAATCTTTATGAGTTTTGAACTAGATGGTAGTGGAATCAAGAAATCTGTCATTAATAGATTTTCAATTTTCTGGATCACTAATTGGGTTTCTTGATATTAGTTGTTTGAACATTGTTTCGCCAATATGTATTAATATATGTTACTATATTTGTTTTGCACATTTGTTATTTTATTGCAAAACAACCTCTCTACCCCAAATGTAGAGGTAATGTCCACCTCCCCATACCCACTTGTGGGATTATACTGGGTATGTTGTATTTGTTATTTTATTGTCTCTTTTTCTTTCCTATATTCATGTATCGGGTACATTTCTTCTGAGCCGAGGGTCTATCGGAAACAACCTCTTGATCTTGTAAAGGTAGAGTTAATGTCTGTGTACATGCTACCCTCCTCATACCCCACTTGTGGGATTACATTAGGTATGTTGTTGTTGTAGATGTTTGAACAGTGTGGTTTTAGTTGTTTTCATCTGATTTTGGATTCTAATTAGTTGCTGAGAAATGAAGGGGAGCTTTGTAGTAACTGGTAAAGTTGCTGCCATGTGACCAGGAGGTCATGGGTTCAAGCCGTGGAAACAGCCTCTTGCAGAAATGTGAGTTAAGGCTGCGTACAATAGACCCTTGTGGTCCGACCCTTCCCCAGACCCCGCGCATAGCGGGAGCTTAGTGCACCGGGCTGCCCTTTTTAATTAGTTGCTGAGCATAAGAAATACTGGACTTTAAATTGCTAGATTATCATGCCTGGATAATGAGATGTGATGTTTGGAGGTTTTAGTGGGTCAGCTGGATTTGTTAGGTTATAGCATTTTTTTGATTTGTTATTCTGTATGAAGGCTATGGAGCACCTTCCTGTTGAGGTGATTGGCAACATATTGTCCCGTCTAGGAGCTGCACGAGATGTCGTGATTGCATCTTCTACTTGTCGGAAATGGCGAGAGGCTTGGAGAAATCATCTTCACACGCTCAAGTTTAATTCTAATGATTGGCCTCTTTATCATGAGCTCACAAGGATCAGACTAGAGATAATTGTGACACAAACAATTTTTCAAACTAATGGTCTTCAGTGTCTTTCGATTATGATGGATGATGTGAATGAGTTCTCTGCTGCTCCGGTAATTGCTTGGCTAATGTATACGAGAGAAACCTTGCGTGAGTTACACTATAATGTCAGGACTACCCCTAATATTAATATACTCGAGATATGTGGTCGCCAGAGACTCGAAGTATTGGCTCTGGCGCACAATACGATTACGGGTGTTGAACCTAGTTACCAAAAATTTCCTTGCTTGAGGTCTCTTTCTCTGAGTTATGTCAGTGTATCAGCTTTAGACCTCAGTATTTTTCTCACAGCTTGCCCGAAAGTTGAAGTCTTGAGCCTTGTAAGTCTTGATATTGTTATGTCTGATCCACATGCCTCGATGGAGCTGAGTACTAACTCTTTGAAAGATATCTATGTTGAAGCCATTAGTTTGGATAAAATCATTCTGGAGGCTGATAGCCTTGAGAAGTTGCAGTTAAAAGATTGTACGATCGAGCTCTTTGAGCTTGTCAACAAGGGGAAGTTAAGACTCCTTAAGATCGATGATGTTTGTGTTATCCATCTCGATATTGGTGAGAGTGCTGAGAATCTTGAAATTGTGGACGTCAGCAATTTCACAATCATGTGGTCCAAGTTCCATCATATGATAGCAAAATCATTGAAACTGCGAAGACTGAGGCTGTGGGCGGTTGTGTTTGATGATGACGATGAGGTTGTTGATATCGAGACGATTTCGGCTTGCTTTCCTCAATTAAGTCATCTCTCCTTGAGCTATGAACTAAGAGAGGCAGCGATTCAGTATGGATTGCAGGTAGGGGTGTCAAATAGGCTGGTTTGGCTGATTTTGGCGGGTAAAAATGAGTTGAGTTAATAAATGAGCGGGTTATTGACCCGCCCAAACGTTACTTGGGCGGAAATGGGCTAAAAAGCCGGTCATAATCCAACCTGCCCAATTCTTACTAAGTTTTATTGTTACCATTTCAAAAAAAAAAAATTCTTACTAAGTTTTAATTTCTCTATTTGTTTTATAAATTTTTAGTACCTAATAAAACTATTTTTTTTCTGTATTATGACTCTATAACATATCAAATAAAAAAACGTCTTTTTAAAAATATTTTGACAAGATTTCTCACGAGTTAAGTTGGGCTACATATCAGCCCAATTTTTCGATGGGCTGAAATGAGTTGATAAATGGGCGTGGGTCAATGACCAACCCAAACTTGAATGGGTTGGGCGGATCATGTTTTATGGGCTAATTTTGTCACCCTTAATTGCAGGGTTCTTTTCAATTGGAAAATGTGGTCATATTGGAGCTTGGTTGGACAGTGATTAGTGACCTTTTCTCACAATGGGTAGCAGGGCTGTTAGAAAGATGCCCTAATCTGAGGAAGTTGGTGATTCACGGAGTTGTTTCAGAAACCAAAACACGTGAAGAATGCCAGACATTAGCCAATTTCACATCCTATATTGTAAGGCTAATGAGGAAGTATCCGAAGATAGATGTTCAGTTTGAATATGACTAGATTTGAGCAACCGTACCCTACCTTCGAATTCACATTTTTGTCAAATGTCAATAGCTCGAGGAGGTACACGATCCTTTTGTGGTGATTGTTTCTGTTATTACATGGATACCATGATGTTCCTTTTTAGTTAAAATTGTGCTTCAGCATTGTAACTTACCCTATTATTTCAGTTCAAGTTCACTTTGTGTTCACAGTTGTGGTATTCTTATTGTTACAGTTTTGTTCTTTGACACACTCCATTCCTAGTGCAAAAAAAAAACATTATTTTTCCTGCTTCTCTGTTTTATTTCTGGTTGTGATGAAGTTAAGTTTTTTGGTTCATGTTTTAGCTTTTCTAGTATAGACTGCATTAATTCAACTACATACTCGCTGAAGAAATGAGGGAAAAAATGACATCTAATTGGTTGCTTTGGCAAAATCGCCATCTTAAAATCAGATAGTTTTTTTATTGCGTCTTTAGGGATGGTTAAGGTGAAATGTGGTCATATGTGCCATAAGTTAATCATTTGATCGGACCTTTTCACCCCACTTGCTATAGTACAACTTATGAATGTGTTGCATATTCTCAGTAGGGCGGTTGTATTTTGTGACTGACAATGCAGGGTTTAAAAGATATGACGAGGGATTTTTCTTTAGTGAAGATGAAAAGTGATATTTCAATTATTTTGCATTTTGACCTTGGTTTTGTTTGATGAAGTTGTGTTCACCTTCTCCTTTGTGTGTTACTATTTTTATTTCTGAGCCTGTTTAGTGAAGAAGAGAATCGGTGAATTGGTTTTCCAATTAAGTTTGCTCTTTTACCTGATCATGCTGAACAGGAAGTCAATTGTCTCGAATTACATGCACTCCATTGCAGGAGGAACACTGTGCTTCATTTTTAACAGGGGAATGAATTGAGGCAATAAATGTCCTTGCAGTCTAACTTGTAGGGTTGTGCTATGTTAAAGAGAGACTTTATTTTGATTTCTAAACTATTTGTTGACTAGTGTAAGGATAAGCAGTATAGAGGTAAATGTGGGGTAGAAATTATTTTCATTGTCGTTTATTTGCAATTAAAAGAAGAGTAAATGTAGCTTTTGAACCTCCGGAAGTTGGAGAAAGTATAGGAGGCAAATGTAGTTTGCTCCACTTATTCAGTTTGAAAGTTTGGTCAAGAAGTTGGAATAGTTTGCATTTTCTAATCTCTTCTGGAAATTCTGAGTATCATGCTTATTATGACTTGAAGATATGCAGGAGGTGAAACACATCTACAGTGGTATTTGCTATGCTCATATGCAACTGGTTGAATGAAGGAGAGATATGGATATAAGACAATTCTTGTAAAACAATTGTTCCCCTTTACTACATTAGCTTTATTGCTGCCACCACGGTTCCTCGTTGCAGCCAAAGTCGGTGAGTGAAAGTTAAACTTATAGCCATAACGGTTGTGTGGCCTATAAAAGCTTCTCTTTATGTAGTACTCTAGGACAATCATCATCTTATATGCTGATTTTTCAGATGGATTCGATGTTCATTTTGTTAACTTGGTATCACAGCTAGAATACTATGAGCTTGGTGTTGTGTTATTTGGTGGTGAACCTCGTTATTATGTTATCCACACTTCAAATACCCATCACTTGGTGTGTGAAGGAACTGGTTGAGGACATGAGTTATAGTGTCTTTATATAGTTTTGGATAACCTTACGTCATGAACTATCTTTAACGACTTAGAACCCATCGGTGGTGCCTTGTGGTTGTCAAGATCTTTCACTTAGACACTTCAACTAAATTTTGTTCCATTTAGGCACATGGGGTAGGGTTTGCCTGTGCCATTTAGACACTTTTCGCTGAATCAATCAAATATGTAATGTGTGTAACACATTTACCGATGACATGGCAAAATGACCAATTAAATTATGACATGTGTCAATTTTGATCCCATAATAATATAAAGAATAAATTTTGAGTAAAAACTAATATTTCAAAAATGAAAAGAGAACTCTATTTTCTAAACCCTACACATTATTAACACACAAAAAACACATTTAGTTAGAAAATAAATTTTTTGAAATCATGTTCTTGGTGTTCTTCACTATTTACATGTGTGTTCTTGTTCCAACCACAATTTTAATCTAAAATTTTAAGAAAAACTCTTTCAAATTTATATTTTTAATAGAGTAAATTACTCTCTAAATCTTTGTAACATGACTTAGGTCTCATTTATTTTTATTAAGATTAAAAGGTCCGAATTTAAATATGTATGTGAATTAAAATATTATATTAAGATCTAAAAAAACTAAATATCAAGAGTATTTGTTTCTCAACATCTAAATGTATAAAGTTTGTCTTTATTAAAATTTAATAAATATAAATTTAAATAAAATACTACCCCTCTGTCTCAATTTAAGTGTTTTACTTTGTTTTTTTGTCAGCCCCAAAAAGAGTGCATTCTACAATTAGAAAGTTTCCAATTCCAACATCATACATCACAAGTTTAAAACGACAGATTTAAATGACTACACACATCTTTAATTTAATACCATAACATTCAAAAGTCTCCATTTATTTTTTAAATTTTATGCTTAATCAAACTAAGACACTTAAATTGAAACGAAAGGAGTAATTAATTTAATATTATATTAATAAAACATTAAAAAACAAATTTATATGGTGGTTATGGGTGTTTACTAGAGGTGGTATAATTGGTGATGGTAGTGATTGTTGATGGTGGTTGTAGATAGAAATATTAAAATTCTTACCTTCATTTAGAAATACATAGGTGATGGTGATGGTGATGGTAGTTGACAATATTGACTAATGATTGTGGTAATTAATGTTAGTGACTGATAATTATGAAGAATGATTATGACAGATAATGATCATAGCGATTTATAACAGTGGTTGACCATTTATGACTAATGGTTGATTGTTGAAATGATGATTCTTGACCATCACTTGTGATGTTAGATTATTAAGGTGATGTTGTGGAAATGGATATTAATTGTAATGATCATATATGGTGGTTAGTCATGATGATGACTGATTATGATAATATAAAGGGGAGTTATAGGGGGTGGACGATGGGTGATAGTAGTTATATAGTGTCGTGCGGCTGGATCAATGATGGTAGGTTGGTAGGTAGGGGCGAAAATGGATCGAATGTTAGTGAGATGCTTCTCTACTGAAATTCTTGAAGAGATAATATCTTAATAATATTAATAGTCGGTTTGGCCAAACTTTGAGAAGTCAATAATATATATATATATATATATATATATATATATATATATATATGTGTGTGTGTGTGTGTGTGTGTGTGTGTGTTTGGCCAATTCTTGAGCTATTTTTATGCCATTTGGTGCATTTAATGTTATTGTGATATCTTGACCACGAAATTCATCGTGCACGTTGTTGCAAAGAAAAAAAAAATTAAAAACAGTTCGGTGCACAAAACATCCCGTGATAGCAGAATCCACGAAATGGCCGCCCCACAAGGGGGTGATGTAGAAGTCTTGTGATGACGTCATGATCGTGTTTCCTCCATGCATGGTAACGCTGTAATGGGCACTATGAAAAATTGTATATATATGAACACAAAATATTATGATCGAGGCTTTTTCTAATTATCCAGGAGAGTTTTATGATCATCAAAGACTGCATTGGGATGGTAAGTATTAACTATTCATTTTTAACTAGAAAGGTTTCGAGTTCTAACTCTGAGAATAAAGTCGCATTTGATAAATACTGATAGAATATACCGTGATACACACAGTTTTGTATACCATGTATATCACGGTTTCACAAGGAAAGTTTCCAAATTTGAAACCGTGATATACACGGTATACATAACCGTGTATATCACGGTTTTGGAGCATTATTTGTAGTAAATTCTTATATTAAATTAGAATTGTACACTTACCCTAATGAGCTCAATGGCTCACCTTCTAATTACTACTCTCAGTGTTTCATATATAGGAATGATGAGGTTCGAAATATGAACATCTAATTGGTGTGCAGATTGAGACCAGTACTAGTCATGTGATTCGCATACTAAATTTTAATTAAACTTCTGTAATTAAGGGTAAATGTCATTCTAACACAACCAGTCTTGAATGATTTAAGCAAGGAACGGTAATTAGAAGGATTTACTTTTGGGATTTGGAGTTCAATTCCTGACAAATTACCATAAGATCTGTCTTGTCACGATTCATAGTGTATCACCAAATACTTAATATAATATGTTATGACGGATCATCAGGAATTTATGATACATGGGAAATGAAAGATAACAAGGATTTGTATTTGGGATTTGCACTACTTTTCTTAACGGGACCAAAAATTACACACCAAGTAATAAAAAGGAAGGGTCATTTGCACTTTGTCCCTGTTTTGTGTTCGTCTTTAATTTTTACCCTTCAAAATTGAATTTATGCCTATAAGAGCATAAGTTACGCACATAATATCCACAAGTTATGTCAGCTCCTTTAAAGAACATATGCCCCTATAGGCATAAGTTCGATTTTGAAAGAAAACAAATTAAAGACCAGTTCATTTGAAGGGAAAACCCGTGCAATTACTTGATAAAAATGATACCTGACGAAATTTCTTGATATGTAATTCTGTATGAATTAATGGGCTTACTAGGGTCGGACTTTTTAGCTTGGCCCAAATCGCAAAAGGAAGAGTCCATAAGGATAAGTGAAGTGCCAGTATTAATGAGCTGTTCTGAGTAAAGCATAAATGTATCTTTCTTTTTTACAATAGTGATCAATTTACTTCATTTGCACTGCTAAAAATTAGCTAAAACAGTGATTATTTTTTATCCACTGTTTGCATAATTCTTTTTTAAAAATAAATTAATTGTTTACAAAAATATCCTTCACATTATTTAGCTTTGTACACTTTCTTTGTTTGCTGTTCATCTTTATTCTAAATTTCAATTATTTGTTTCAACTTATTTGGCCAGCCAATGTATATGCCTCATTGTGAAGGCAACATTGTCATCTCAGATTGTTGTCAATGTATCATTGCATGAAAAAAAATATGTCGATTAAAAGAACCTAAACTAATATTATCAGTTATTGGTAATAAATATAGAAGAATGTGGCACGTACACCACTCAATTTTGTCCAAGTTCCGAAAAGAAAAGAGAAAAAAAACATTTGTTTCATGTTTGAATAATTTACTGTAGGTCCAATTTAATTATTGGAAGAGGTTTTTGAGAGACTTTAGGGGCAATTGTGTCTTTAGTCATTCTTATGCATGCATTGCTAATATCATGATTTGTTATGCATTAGTTATGCATAGGATAATACCAATAAAGGTATATAACTAATGCATACATAGGATGAAAAGTGTACTAAATAAGATATTAATAATACACAAAGCTAATGCATGCATTATTTTTTCTAATACACTCTACCAAACGACCCCTTAGAGTACATGCTGAAATATATATATGGTACAAAGACTTAAGATATTAATTCTGTAATGTAAGTAAAAAATAAAGAACTCTTGCTCAAAAAGAAACTAAGATTAATGTGTTGTACTGAGTTTCAGCAAAAGCAATAAGAGTTACAATTTCGGTAATAGTTGAGTAATTAATAAAAAGCTAAATTCTAGCATATTAATTAGTATCAGGGGCGAATCCACCATAGAAGCTATGAATTCGGCATAACATAATAGCTTTAGCTAATCAAACATTTGTATTAAGAAATTCATGACTAAATATGTATAAATTTATCAAGAACTTTGTACGTAAGTACGTTGTGATTTCCATAAACTTAAAGTATTGGATCCGCTTCTAATGAGTAACCTTCATGCTTTCGGTTCTTTATAGTAATGAAACTCAGCCACCATGGAAATGCAACTAAATGAGGAACCACCTGGTGGCCATGAAATAAAGGCATCACAAGCTTTAGTTGTGGTAGGAATGGCACTGGAAACATCAGCAATAGGCAACAAACAATTAGCCAGAAGAGTACAACTACTTGTTTCTGTTGTAAAATAACTTTCCCAATTATAATGGGGTGGTGAAATATTATTCACCAACTCCAAATCTATCTCAAATAATTCCTCCTCCTCCTCCTCTTCTTCTTCTTCTGTCATATTATGAATTAGAGTAATTTTGCTTTCTTCTTTGAATTCGTGATTGGCGGTTAGAGCCATGGAATTGGTCTTTGTGTCTTATGTTGTTGTGGCTAATTAATGAGCACACTGAATATGGAGTACTAGTATTTATGGTGTGTGTGGAGTTAGATTAATTTACCCTTAATTTAATTAGTTTGGTTGGTGGAAGGTGGATTAAGTAGCAGAACGCTCTTCAACAAATCTTCAACTATCTGAGAAACAAAGGTATTGGTAGTTACTTATCTCTTAATGCATCTTAATTAGTTGCTGTTTTTAGCATCTCCCACAAGTAAATTAATGTACTACTAGTATTTTACACAATTAGATTTAGGTTCGATGTACTAACTAAAAAAATATTTATACAATCAAATCACTTATTAAATAATTATAGATAATTTTTTTGATTAACATTAACTAGCAATTTGATTAAAGTAGTAATTAACATGCTATCACAAGTTAAAATTCATTGATAGTGTAAAAATTGTTTATATTATTAGTATAGAATTTAAGGATTTAAATTACTCCTATATAGATTGATATTGTATAAGAATTTTACACCTACAATTTAATCTAACTGATTATGACGTAGTAAATTTTTAAAAAACACACACATAAAGATCTGTATGTGAATCAGGTCATAAAATAGATTGTTGATTTTGTTTCCACCCTAACCTAGCAAAGAAAGGTCAGCAAAGGTAGAGCTAACAACCACAGCGGAAATGAACTGTAGAAGAATTTTATCACACATTTTCTAATTATTAGGAGTATCATATATAATACTAGAACTAAACAATGGCCATAGAAAGCAGCCTGATACATCAAAAGCCACGTAACAAGAACTATTTCTTTAATATTTTCCCCTATTATATTGCATGTTTATAGAGAAAGAACATAGGGAGATCGTGAGAACTGAACTCACACACTTATTGTGTGAGAGTCTTGATAATATTCGTCCGTGTCTCGTCACTAAGCACTCATCAGGGTTGTTTGATTATCATATATATAACCTATGCAAGATTATAAAATAAGAAATATTTATGTGATAAATAATACTACTATAAATTGTTAAGCTACAAACTTTTGTGCACCACCTTGATGTCGCGATAACAAAGAATTCATTTGATTTAGCAAAGAAAAAATTATCGGTTAAAGATTCAGGATGAAGTGATGGAGAATTAGTATTAGATTTCAGACTTGAATACTTCCAACAAGAAGTCCCATGGAATTGGAAATTATTCAAGAAATAATCAATGGCTATCCATAAATTGAAAGAAGAAAGAACGCTCCCTCATAATTAGGTGCGTCATTTTATAAATGTATTTCATTCCTGGGTCATTGGTTTGAATAGGCCCAAGTATTCTCATTCTTTTTTGGGTCATTGGTTTGAAGTGGCCCAAGTATTCCCATTCTTTTTGGATGAATGGATTCACAAACTTTTTTAAAATTGATTAAGAGTTCTCGAACCATCCTTTCTTAATGAACATTCTCAGAAAATGTAAGTAGCTCAATCTATTGTAATTTAACAGAAAACTTTGAATTATCTCCCGATATGTTCGATAGTGATCTTTTGGGCACTCAACGGTAAACCATAGTGTATCGACATATCAATTATTTTTGTATTTGGTTAATACTTCCCCATATAATATTTAAAAGAAAGAGGTTTAAGGCTAGTTCAGAAAAGGGATCGAAGAGAATTAGTTAAAATAATATTGAAGATCCTTTTACTCTAATATATTCATCTCCAGCAATTCTTTCAAGTCGTGACATTAAATTTATTTGAATTTAATACTTTTCATGCAGAGTACTCATGATTTTAAAAATGGAAAAGGGCCAAAAATACCCATAATCTATTGTATTTGATTAAAAAATACTCTCCTTCCACCCATTGGACTAAAAATATCCTTAACGTTATTTTTTCCTTAAAATATCCCTAAAACTAACAGTTGACTAGTGTGTTATATACCAAATTAGTAGAGGGGTAAAATAGTCATTGTAACTGTAAGTTCTGTGAGTTAGTTAGGTCGTTGGTATCCAGTTATTAGTTAGAGAATAGAGGAAAAAGCATTTAGTGAAAGAGGTTAGAGGTTGAGACTATTAATTCAGCTATAACAAGTGTTAGATTCATTCATTGAATATACTATACAAGTTATTCTCTATATTCTCTCTAACTTCATTCTAATTGCACATCCGTTCAAAAGCTTTTCTTCCATAAGTTCTTTAGAATTGCATTGCCAATCTCTGTCTTGATCAAAAGGCACTGAAAGGCCGTAACAAATTGGTATCAGAGCAGTTGAATCCTTGGAAATCAACAATCATCGGTGACATAGGAAGACAAAGAGACGTCCAGCGAGAGATCGAGCAATCGATGGGGGAATTTCAGCAAAAAATTGGTGATCAATTGAGAGCTTTGAATGAGAAACACGAACAATCTATGGAGGAATTTAAACAGATGTTCGCGACCTTAAGGGGAACTCACAAGAACCCCAATCAGGAGGAATTGGGTTCAACTGATTCTGGAGGGTCTGGGGTATGGCGTTATAGAGGCCATACCAAATACCCGCGCATGAATTTCCTAGCTTAAATAATGATGATTTAAGATGATGGTTTATAGATGCAAGCAATTTTTCAAGTATGAGGAAACAACAGATGAATCTAAGGTGAAGGTATCTGTTGTACATTTGGAGGGGAGAGCACTGCAATGGCACCAAATGTATGGGAGGACTATATCCAAGATCTTTGACAAAGGTTTGGTAATTCTACCTATTTTGATCCCCTGTCTGAACTAGTGTCATTAAGAGAAACAGTTATTGTGCAGAGTTTTCTTGATCAGTTTGATGCATTATTGAATGAGATAGATTTGACAAAGAACCAAGCTATGAGTTGTTTGTTAGCTGAATTAAAACCAGAAATAGTTGTGCGAGTGAAATTGTTGAGTGCTAGAACATTGATGAAAGTTTATGGTTAGGCCAAACATATGGACAAATCACTAAGTCTTCCAACCTCTAGTAATGTACCTGTATCATATCCCAGAAACAACAACAGTTACTCCAGAAATAACCCTCCTTTATTACCTAATCCAAGATCCAATTTCAATCAATCTTTTAAGGCAAGTACACCCAAGAGTATCCCTACCAAACCTTTCACCAAGCCCACTAGAATGTTGACTAGTGTTGAAATGGATGAGAGAAGATCCTAAGGCTTGTGGTACTGGTGTGATTAAAAGTATGTGCAAGGTCATAATTGCAGGAGATGGAAACAATTATATCTCTTTGAAGTAAATGTTGAGGAGGACCAGGTGAGGAAGAATATAATGAGGTACATGAGAAAATAGTGGAGGAAGGAGATGGTACCTTGGATGGGGCATAGGTTTTGGTTCATGCTCTCTCTGGGGTGCATGACTATAGAACTATGAGGGTCAAGGTAACATTTAAAGGGAACGTGATTCACATCTTGATTGATACAGAAAGTACTCACAACTTCTTGGACTTTGAAGCAGCCTAGAGGTTAGGTTGTCCTTTGAAATCTATTCCAGTTGTTTCTGTAGCTATAGCTAATGGTAGTAAAGTGAAGAGTTCTCACATATCTGGTGGTTTTAATTGGAAGATTTAAGGGGTGGAATTCTCCTATAATATGTTGATCTTAGCTTTGGGAGGATATGATGTAGTACTTGGTCACCTTGGGTGATATTAAATGAAACTTTCCGTTACTTAAGATAAAGTTTACAGTAGGAAAATAAAAGGTGTCCTTGAGAGGCAGTCAACCAGCTGAAATTCAATGGGTTGACAAAAACACATACATAAATTAATGCAGAAGCCAACTCAGTTATCCATGATTGCAGTTCAATGGTGACACTTGTACAACCTGAGGAGGAATATACGACTGGAGCTAGTTTGAATTCACATGAAGTTAGTATCCCTGTTGAGGTACAATATTTAGTGGATTAATACTCCCATATATTTCAACCCCCTCATAGAATGCATGATCACAAGATAATTTTGAAGGAAGGAACCTCTCCCATGGGAATAGCCGGGATAGCTCAGTTGGTAGAGCAGAGGACTGAAAATCCTCGTGTCACCAGTTCAAATCTGGTTCCTGGCACATGATTAATTTGTATGGGTCTCTCTTACCTAGAATTAATTTCGAATTAATTGAAATGAATCAACATACATATTCTTTTAGAGTCATGGATTACCAATAAGTCTAAAATTAATTCTTCCTGGGTCGATGCCCGAGCGGTTAATGGGGACGGACTGTAAATTCGTGCACCTACGTCAGTAGAGATTTCTCGATTGCGAAATGTATCGAAACCCTGGGTAGTAAAAAAAAGCGGGATGTTGTATTTCCAAGATTGGATCATGAGATTTTCACATCATACGGCTCCTCGTTCAATTCTTTCGAATTCATTGGATCCTTTTCCGCGTTCGAGAATCCCCCGGGCGGTAGATTCAATTAATCGAAATTCATAAGCTGAAATTTCACCTCTGCCATCAATAGGTTTAGCTAGGGCATTTACAACACGACCCAAATAAGCCTCACTCACGGGTATCTGAGCAATTCTTCCCGTTGCTTTTACAGAACTTCCTTCTTGTATCAATAAACCATCGCCCATTAATACAACACCAACATTATTTGATTCCAAATTCAGAGCAATGCCTATTGTACCCTCTTCAAATTCTACTAATTCACCCGCCATTACTTCATCAAGACAGTGAATACGAGCAATGCCATCGTCTACTTGAAGTACGGTACCGGTATTTACAATCTTTACTTCTTTATTATA